>CM035431.1:55479874-55504874 GCA_020310875.1 Ceratopteris richardii | reverse complement strand
CATTTAGATGTGGATTGCAATCATGAAAGAGTTGTTGTGCCCACTTTGGTAGTGTCTTACACTGTGCAGCTACAAATGGTTGCCTTTTACCTAGGAAATTTCACCATCAAATGTTTCCTCCTCCTCAACTTTAACCTGTCTTTTGATAGGCACAAGGTGAGATATTTCTCCATTTGATGAGATAGTAGATTTACCTTTATCTTCTACTAAGTGTGGTCGTTCATCACCACATCTCGGGTGACAAAAATCTTCCTTGCCTCAGGATCCCACAACCTATATGCTTTAGACTCTTCACAATTCTAGGAAGACACACTTTTTACTTTTTGAATCCAACTTTGATCTTCTTGAATCAAGAATATGTGCATAATGAAAACAAGAAAAAATTTTGAACTGCAAAATTGAAGGCTTTTTACCAAAATATGTTTCTTGATGATTCATCCCCTTCACTGCTTTTGTGTAGCTAAGGATGTCGATTGGAATGTATTGACTACTTCTACCTAGAATGAATAAGGCATGTCTTGAGATTTTAACATACAACGAGCCACCATTTTAACTAATGTCCTGTTTCTACGCTCAACAACGTCATTTTGTTGAGGTGTATTAGCTATGGTAAATTGCCTTTTCACACCATGCTCCTTATAGTAGTTATTCAGTTCTATTGATAAGAAACTCCTCTATCTGTTTTGAATTTCTTCAATTTCGTTCATGATTCTTTTTCCACATACTTATGCCACGTTTTGAATTTTTCAAAAGCATCCGCCTTCTCAGGAATGAAATAAACCCACATATTTCTACTATAATCATCAACTAACAACAAAAAGTAGAAAGATCCTCCTCAAGCAGGTGTAGAAATTTTACCACAAAGATTAGCATGTACCAACTCTAAAGGAGCTTGAGATTGATACTAAAGACCTATATATGTGTATATGTGTTATATGTATTATATATATGTATTATATATATGTCTATTGCTTATGTAATTAAAATCCTATTTTTATATATTTAATTCTATATAATTAATTAATTTATTTAAAACACTAGTTCTTTTCATATTTATTTATCTATATAATTATCCAATTTTATATATCTATTTATTTATATATTCAGATTTTTTTCTTAATTAATCCTATTTTTATATATTCAATTATATATATTTAATTAAATTATTTAAAATGCTAGTTCTTTTTATATTTATTTATCTATATGATTATCCTATTATATATATATTTATTTATTTATATATTCAGATTTTTTTCTTAATGTTTTTCTATATTTTCTCTTTATATAAATTTAATTGAGTTATATGTATGCCTAAACCCTAAAACCCTAATCTTAAAGATCTAGACCTAAATTATGTATATTTCTGTATGCATGTGTATATACATGTATATATGTATTATATGTGTATGTGTATGTGTGTATATATGTTATGCATGTGTTAAAACCCTAAAAACCTAACCAAAAAGACCTAGACCTAAAACATGTATATATGTGTATGCATGTGTATATATATGTGTATGTGTATATATATGTGTATATAGATATGCGTATAAGTATATGTGTGTATGTGTATGTGTATATATATTTACTCTAATTAAAATCCTTAAAATAAAACCTATTTTTATATATTTAATTATATATATTTAATTTATTTATTTAAAACACTAGTTCTTTTCATATTTATTTATCTATATAATTATCCTATTTTATATATATATTTATTTATATATTCAAATTTCCTTCTTAATTAATCCTATTTTTTATATTTAATTATATTATTTAAAACACTAGTTCTTTTTATATTTTTTAGCGATTTAATTATCCTATTATATATATATATATTTATTTATTTATTTATATATTCAGATTTTTTCCTTTTTTTTTCTATATTTTCTCTTTATAGAAATTTAATTGAGTTATATGTATGCCTAAACCCTAAAACCCTAATCTTAAAGATCTAGACCTAAAATATGTATATTTTTGTATGCATGTGTATATACATGTATATATGTATTATATGTGTATGTGTGTATATATGTTATGTAGGTGTTAAAACCCTAAAACCCTAATAAAAAAGACCTAGACCTAAAGCATGTATATATGTGTATGTGTATATATATGGGTATATAGATATGTGTATAAGTATATGTGTGTATGTGTATGTGTATATATATTTACTCTGATTAAAATCCTTAAAGTTAAACCTATTTTTATATATTTAATTATGTATAATCAATTTATTTTTTTAAAACACTAGTTGTTTTCATATTTATTTATCTATATAATTATCCTATTTTATATATATATTTATTTATATATTAAAATTATTTTCTTATTTTTTCTATTTTTTCTCTTAATATAAATGTAATTGAATTATATGTATGCATAACCCTAATCTTAAAGATCTAGACCTAAAATATGTATATTTCTATATGCATGTGTATATACATGTATATATGTATTATATGTGTATGTGTATGTGTATATATGTTATGCATGTGTAAAAACCCAAAAACCCTAATCGGAGAGACCTAGACCTAAAACATGACATGTGTATGTGTATGCATGTGTATATATATGTGTATGTGTATAAGTATATGTGTATGTATGTGTAAATAGCCTAAAAACCCTAATCCTATTTTTATATATTTGATGTAAAAACACTTTAAAATCAAAACTTTGTGTATTTAATTGATATATTTAATTGATATATTTAATTAAAACACTAGATTATGTGTGTATATTGTGCATGTGTGTATGTATGTGTGTGTGTGAAGGTATGCATGTGTGTATATGTGTATCTGTGTCTATGTATGCATGTGTGAGTATATGTGTATGTGTTTGTATGTATGCATGTGAGTGTATGCATGTGAGTGTATGCATTCATGTGTGTGTGCATGCATGTGTGTATGTATGTGTGTGTGTGTGCATGTGTGTATATGTGTATATGTGTGTGTATGTATGCATGCATGTGTGTATATGTGTGTATGTACGCATGTGTGTACATATGTGTGTGTATGTATGCATGTGTGTATATGTGTATGCGTGTGTATGTATGCATGCATGTGTGTATATGTGTATGTGTGTGTATGTATGCATGCATGTGTGTATATGTGTATATGTATGTGTGTATGCATATGTGTATATGTGTGTGTATGTATGTGTGTATGCATATGTGTGTGTATGTACGCATGTGTGTATATGTGTGTATGCATGCATGTGTGTATATGTGTGTGTATGTATGCATGCATGTGTGTATATGTTTGTATGTATGTGTATGTGTATGTATGTGTGTATATGTGTGTGTGTATGTGTCTATGCATGTGTATGTATGCATATGTGTGTGTTTTTATGTGTGTATGCATGTGTGTGTATGTATGCATGTGTGTATATTTGTATGTGTGTGTATGCATGCATGTGTGTATATGTGTGTGTATGTAAGCCTGCACGTATGTATGCATGTGTGTACATGTATGTGTGTATGTATGCATGTGTAGATGTGTAGATGTGTGTGTGTATGCTCTATCTTCCTATCTCTATCTTCCTCTTTTTCATCTCTCTTTATCTCTCACTCGCTTTGTCTTTGTCTCTCTATCTCTCTTTCTCTCTCATCTCTCTCTCTCTCTCTCTCTCTCTCTCTCTCTCTCCCCTCTCTCTCTCTCTTTCTCTCTCTCTCTCTTTCTCTCTCTTTCTATCAATAGAGAATAAAAAAATCACTTACAAGTATGTCCCTCTTTTGGATTGTTGTCGTCAAAGCATAATGTATGTCGTCCATCGTCGAATTCCAAAGAATCGACGCCAAAGAACTTCTGCAAAATCAAAGAGAAGAGAAATTATAAGACCCAAAGCATATAGAAAGACAAAGGCTAAGAGTATGCGCACCACTTACCAAGATGTGAGATCTAAACAGAGAGAGAGTGTGTGTTTGTATAGAGAGAGAGATTTGTGTGTGTGTCTGTGTGCACAAGACAATGCAGGTCGCAATTTGGTTTGCGGGTGCAAGTTCGATAGAAGACAAACAATACTCAAACACGTGCAAAATGTTCAGTTTTGCTCTCGGGTTCCCAGTATGTCTAAAACACTACAACATATCGGGCGTATACCAAGGCTTCTACCGAGGAAAATGAACGGGCGCAATTTTGCCCCGACGTTGGTGTAAGGGTCGGTGTAGGCATTAGAACCAAAGCGCTGGTATAAGCATCAATATAAGCATCAGTATAAGCATTGGTATAAGCGACGGTATAAGCCATGGTATGCCCTTGGGCAAAATAGACGGTATAAGCATCAGTATCCTATAAGAGACGATATAAGCCATGGTATGCCCCTGGGCAAAATACTTTTTTTTTGATTTTATGAATCGGGGATAGGGGCCGAAGGAGGCTAACCCGCTCAGAAGGCAGAATCTATCCGCCACTTCATCTTTTGAAGAAGACTTATATGTGACCTTGCAACCCGAAGATTGTGGTCAACTAACCCCAAAGGATCAGTGCAGTGAGATACTCAATGCCTCGGTCACGACACTGGAGTATGCGGACTTGGAACGAACTCCTTACCAAGCTAAACTGCCTACCCGATGTGTTCCCGAAAAAGGAACGCCATACCCACAAGGATCATGGGCTCACAGGAGGCATGGCTCATATATAAATTTATATTTGGTAAATTTATATTTGGTAAATTTATCCAAGCATGGCTCATATGAAAATGATCTTGTACATTTATCTTCAACACTCCCCCTCAAGCTCATTTGGGAGTTATCTTCATCCATGTCCTTCAATTTTATCGCATCCTTGAAACCTCTGAGTTTAGAAGCATCTAAGAACTTTGTAAATATATCTGCAACCTGCTCTTTGGTTCTGATGAACTTCACCTCCACATCTTTGCTCAGCACCTTCTCCCTTACATAGTGGTAGTGGACCTCTATGTGCTTGCTCCTTGCATGAAACATAGGATTGCTTGCCAAGTAAATACTTGAAATGTTATCACCGTATATAGGGATGGTTCCAACTTGCACTCCAAGATTAGCCAAAAGCTTTTTAATCCACATTGCTTCACATGTGGCAAAAGCTAATCCTCTATATTCAGCCTCCATAGATGAAAGTGCAACAGTAGGTTGTTTCTTTGAGCTCCATGTGATAGGTTTGTTCCTATTATGAACACATAACCTGAGGTTGATCTTCTATCTTCCTTTGAGCCTGCCCAATCAGCATCACTAAAGCCTTTGACCTGCAATTCTTCATCAAACTTGTAGAACAAAGCATGATTAACTGTATGCTTTATGTATCTCAACACTCTCTTGGCTGAATTTAAGTGTTCACTTGTCGAGGCTTGCATAAACTGAGAAAGTACACCAACAACATAAGACAAATCAGGTCTTGTAATTTTTGCATAGATCAATAATCCTACAATGCTTCTGTATGTCGTTACATCTTCCAATGGTTCTCCATCATTTGAACAAATCTTTGTATTTGTGTCCATGGGTTGAGTGAGTGGTTTGCATTCACTCATTCCAAATCTGAAAAGAACATCCAACAGGTACTTCCTTTGCATCAAGTAGATGCCACTCTTTCCATAAACAACTTCAATTCCTAAAAAAATATTTCAGCTCCCAAAGATATGAAATTTTAAACTCCTTACCAAGCTTCCTTTTGATATCTTTAATCCCTGTAACATCGTTTCCTGTTACGATGAGGTCATCGACATATATGCAAATATATACCTCTCTATTTTCTTCCTTCTTCATGTACAACGAAGGATCTGCACTACTTGGGTTGTATCCACACTTAGTTAGATACTCTACCAATCTCTGATATCATGCTCTTGGTGCTTGCTTCAAGCCATAAAGTGCCTTCTTCAACCTGCAAACAAAATCTGGATGGTTTTCATCTTCAAATCCAACCGGTTGATTCATGGATACCTCTTCTTGTAGTTCTCCATTGAGAAAGGCATTTTTTATGTCGAGTTGATATAATGGCCATCTCCTTGAAGCACCAATTGCTATTAGGGTTTTGATAGTTCCCATCTTTGCAACAGGGCTAAAAACTTCATCATAATCTATGCCTTGTGTTTGTTTAAATCCTTTGGCAACTAATCTAGCTTTATATCTAGCTAGTGAACCATCAACATTCCTCTTTACTTTAAACACCCATTTGTTTGGAACAATCTTCATACCTTCTTTCTTTGGCACTAGCTCCCATGTGTGATTATCTTTGAGAGCTTTGATCTCCTCTTTCATAGCTTGCTTCCATTCCTTTTGTGTGCAAGCTTCTTCATAAGTCTCAGGCTCTTTGTCTTTGATAACCTGCATCATGTATGCAAAATGTGTCGCCATAAAACTATCATAACTCAACCTTTGAGTTGGATACCTTGTCCTTGAAGATCTTCTTTCATTGCCTTTAGAGAGTTGCTTCTTTAACCTATTTAGCTTTACCATCGGAGTGATTACCTCTTCATATTCCTCTTCACTTGCATCTACCTCACTGTTTGGAGTAGCACTTGCCTCTTTGGCTCTACTATGAGCTGAATTTGGAGACAAAGAATGACTCCCCCTCCATGTTGAATATTCTTCATTTGATGTAGATGCCTCTGGACCTAAAGCCTTTGTGCTTGATTGTTGAGATTCTCTTTGATTTGTTCCTTCATAATCATCACAATCTTCTTCAAGAACCTTTTCCTTTCCTTTATCTTCATACCATGGTCTTAGTTCATCAAAGACCACATCTCGCGAGACTCTTAATTCCTTTGTTCTAAGGTTGTAGCACTTGTATCCTTTTTGCTCCATCGAGTGGCTGATGAAAATGCATTTTTCTGACCTTGGTTCCATCTTTGTTCTAACTTCTTGTGGAATGTGAACAAAGCAAACACATCCAAACACTTTGAGGTGTGTAAGATCAGGTTTCTTACCGGAATATACCTCTTCTGGAGTCAAGTGATGTATTCCCAATGTTGTGCACCTATTCATCAAGTAAATGGTGGTTGTGGTAGCTTCAGCCCAATAGTACAATGGTACCTTCATCTCGTTGAGCATGCATCTTGCAATTTCAGCAATTTGCCTATTTTTCCTCTCAGCTACTCCATTTTGTTGTGGTGTATACCTCAAGTGAATTGCCTTTTGATCCCATTCTCTTGTAGAAAATCTGAAAATTCTTTGGAGAAGTATTCTCCTCCACCATCGGACCTTAAGGTTTTGATAGACCTTCCTGTTTCCTTTTCAACTTCAACTTTGAATCTTTTGAATATAGAAAACACCTCTGATTTTTGCTTCATACAAAACAGCCATACCTTTCTTGAGTGATCATCAATGAAGGTGACAAAAAATCTATTACCAGCCATTGATGCCTCTTGGGTTGGTCCCCATACATCCGTATGTATCAAGTCCAAGACATTTGGAGCCACATAATTGCTTCTCTTGAATGGCTGCATCGTTTGCTTTCCTAGTTGACAAGCTTCACATAACTCATGTAGTCCAATGCTATTAAATTTTGGAAGACCTCTTACCACTTCATGTTTGCTCATGTCCTTCAGCTTTGGAATGTTGATGTGTCCTATTCTTTTGTGCCATAAGTCCAGCTCTAAAATCTTCTTGTTCCCACATTGAATGTACATGACCTTTCCATGTGGATGTTGGACGTCCAAAGTGAACATCCTTCCTTCTCTTCTACCTCGAGCAATGACCTTGAAGCCTTCCTTTGGATTCTTTATGAAGCACCCATTCTCATTGAATATGACATGATAACCCTTCTCTACCATTTGTCCTACTGAAATCAAGTTCTTTGAAATTGTAGGAACATGAAGAACATTAGATAGTACCTTTGCTCTGCTTGTATCTCCAAGCCTTATATCTCGAATGTGTTCAATCATGTGTTGAGTATCATCACCTGTTTCAACACATCCTTTTCCACTTGGTACCTGTAGATTAGTGAACAAACTTCCTTGGCATGACATATGGTTACTACAACCTGAATCAATGTACCATTTTTTTATCTTCACAAGAGCTTCTATACTCATGTCTCATTGCAAGTAGTGTGTCCTTGCTTCCTTCACTTGAGGTGCTTGCATAGTTGCTTTGGTTCCTTTGATTGCCTCCATTTGGTCTTCCATTCTTCAGCCAACAATCACTAGCATAGTGTCCTACTTTACCACAATGATAGCATGTTATACATTTATGAGAATTGTAGGAGCTTCGGCCTCTTCCTCTACTTTTACCTCGACCTCTTCCTTGTGCGTTGGCATTTGATGCATCCTTGTTGTCTTCCGAATTGTTTTGATTGTAGTTGGAGTGGTTGTGACCTCTTCCTCTTCCTCTTGAGCCTCCTCTTGAGTTTCTTCCTTTACCTCGACCTGCATATAACATTTGGTTGTGGTTGTCCTTTCCTTTGGGACCACCGAAGCTAAGCTCTTTTGTGACAAGATGAGGGATTAGTTGTCCAAAACCTGGATATGCATCTTTCAAGTTAATGGAAGTTATAAAACACCTCTATCTTTCATCTTCTCTCAAGCCATTGAGAGTATAACACACAAGATCTTCGTCTTCAACCGTTGTGCCAATAGAAGCTAAAGCATCGCTTAGCTCCTTAATCTTCAAAGTATATTCAGCTATGGATTGACTCGGACTTTTCTTGATTGTGTTCAACTCATTCTTGAGTTGAAGTTTCCTAGCTTTGGTATTTGTTGAATACATCCTTTCAAGAGCTTCCCAACCATCCTTAGCTTTTTCTAGATGTTGAATATGACCTACCATGGCATTAGTAATGACTTGCGAAATGAGGAACATGACTCTCCTATTCCTCTCTTCCCATTCTTTTGCTTGCCTCCTTTGGACTTCGGTGGCCATAGCTTGATTGATTTGAGGTTGAGCATCATCACCGCTCACAATACCCCATAAGCCTTTGCCCATTAGGTAGTTGGTCATTCTAAACCTCCACACGGGATAGTTATCCTTATCCAACTTCTCTACTTGTTGACCCAAGTCAGCCATTGAAGAGTATCAAAGACTTTGAGAGTTACCTCAAATACTTATAGTCCTTTGCTCTTGCGTTTGTGAAGCTCCCTCTTGTTTTGTAGCTCCTCTTTTGCTTTGCTTCAACTCCAGCTCTGATGATAAAGCTTCAGCACCAAGTTTTCTCTGATACCAACTGTGGAGAATGAGTTCTCCTATGCGCAACGGAAATGTGTAGTGAACCACCCTTGTATGTCCAGCACTTGGACAAATAGCTGCACCTTAGATAGCTTGCTGCTCTCAATACAAAACTCAAATGGAGTTGAGCCTTTAGTCAATCAAATTAGACAAAGAGAGCTTTCTAACAAGCTATAAATAACTTAATTTGGACAAGTTTTGATTAGGAAACACAACTAACAAAGATGAACTACCTGTCCACAGAGGTATGCTGAAGAACTGAGCTTCACTCTCGGATATATATTTAGAGAGAGAGAGAGAGAAGAGAGAGAGAGAGAGAGAGAGACAGAGAGAGATAGAGAGAGAGAGAGAGAGATAGAGAGAGAGAGGATCACATGGGAGAGCATCGCTGGAACAGGCTTGCATAGATAAATTCGGGACAAAGAAAGGCGGAGCTCAGTTGTCATGCAGAGAGAGAGAGAGAGAGAGACAGTCTCTAGAGTCGGCTGATTGGTAGAGGTTGGTGCAGAAATGAAGCTCAGTGGAGAGAGATAGATAGATAGATAGAGAGAGAGAGAGAGAGAAAGATCAGGGGAGCCATGTTCATATAGAGGGGTGCACAGATGATTTTGGACCCCTCTATATATATATATATATATATATATATATATATATATATATATATATATATATATATATATATATATATATATATATATATATATATATATATATAGAGAGAGAGAGAGAGAGAGAGAGAGAGAGAGAGAGAGAGAGAGAGAGACAGAGAGAGAGACAGAGAGAGATGTGGGGAGCCATGTTCATACAGAGGCGACGCGCAGATGATTTCACACGATATATATATATATATATATATATATATATATATATATATATATATATATATATATATATATATATATATATATATATATATATATATATATATATATATATATATATATGGAGAGAGAGAGGGAAGGGGGAGAGAGAGAGAGAGAGGGAGAGAGATGAGGGGAGCCATGTTCATATAGCGATAGCACACATATGATTCCTGTAGATGAGAGAGAGAGAGAGAGAGTAAGTTGCTTTCTGATATAAGGGAAAATAAAAGAAGGAAAATAAAGACATTGTTGGGGATGTAAGGGTCATGTGACCTTACCCCCATATTCATATATATACATCATATATAGAGCATTGCCTCAAGAGAGATCATTATGTGGGTTTCGAGGCTCCCACCCATATCCGCGCATCTCTCCTCTCTTCTCTCTCCCTCCATCTCTTCCTTCCTCCTCTTGTTTTGCACACCAAAGCCCTTCACTAGTATCAAGGCTTTGGTGTGCAGAACAAGAGGAGGAAGGAAGAGATGGAGGGAGAGAGAAGAAAGGAGAGAGGCGTGGATATGCGTGGGAGCCTCAAAACCCACATACTGATCTCTCTTGAGGCAATGCTCTATATATTATGTATATATATGAATATGGGGGTAAGGTCACATGACCCTTACATCCCCAACAATCTCCCACTTAAGGGTCAATGTGACCATAAGTGGTAACATATACAAAGAATGATGTAGGACTATACAATAAAGTACAAGAAGATTCCGGATCTCTATCCATACCAGATCAGCCTACACAAACTGCCTCGAACAAGGTGTATCCATGCACCTCAAACTGCTCTAAACTCATATCCATAAGAGTCGAGCTCACATCTGACTGATGCAAGAACTGATGAAGTTCCTGCAAAGCTCCCACTCGCTCTATGCCTATGTCAATCATCGAACGATTGACAACTCCAAGTGCAAATGCTCCAATAGCAACTGCAATGTCTGGTCTCGAGCATAACAACTCATAGATTAGAGTCTTGAATGCTGACGAAACATGTGCTATCCTGGCTAACCTAAGTATATCGGCCATGCCTGTATCCAAGGCATCCAAAGCACCATCATCAAGACTAACATGTCCTGATATATCTATGTCAACATCTGGCATGAGCGAATCCAAGAATGACTGCATGACCGCTGACTCATCAACATCTAAATCAGTCATGCTCGCAACCAAGGATGTATGTAGCTGTGCATCCTGAGAGCTAATATGCTCTACCATACACTGTGTACCATGAGAGCAATCTTGCTCTACCACACCAAGTGTATCATCATGATCCACATTAGCTAACTGCACAACATGAATACCAAGGTCAAAGTGATGATCATACTCTAACTGAGTATCATCGCAATGCTCTACATGAGCATCTACATCATGCTCTAAAGCATCCAACTGATCATCCAAAGTATGCTCTATAAGAGCATCCACATGATCAACCAAACCATGCTCTATATAAGCATCATGAGCATCTATATCATGCTCTACATGTGCATCCATCAAAGCATCCAAATCCTGCCATACATGTGCATCAAGAATATCCATAGACATGTCGGAAGATAGATAAAATGAGACATGAGGAGTCTCACATTGCGCATAAGGCTAAACTCCCACTAAGACGAGATTGTCTCTCACATGAAGTACCTACAGTGGATACATGTGCCCAATCCTAGCACCTCTGACAAGCATAAGCTATCCCAACTGCAACTGAAAATGATGCTCACCAAGGAATTCATAACATGTGCTCTCTGGTAATTGGCTAACTGAAATCAAGCTCGTAGGGAATGAAGGCACATAGCATACATGTCTAAGCATAAGTGATGCTCCACTAGGTAGCATAAGGCATACATCTCGTGCACCCTCAATTTCATATGTCGTACCATCAGGCAACTACACACATCCACGACTCTCACCTAAGAATCGAAAAAACCACTCACGATGTGGAGTAACATGAAAACTAGCTAATGCATCAAGCAACCAAGCCATATGTGTGCTATCCAATGAGCAAGAGGAATCATGAGATGAACTATAGGAGAAAGTGATATCACCATCACTGGCATAATCAACTACCATAGACTCTCCTGAAATCACTACCTGACCTGCATCACGTGCATATCTCTGATGTCGTCGTCACGTCTGCCTGAAGCAACGTCATCAAATATGGCCCTCATGACCACAATTCCGACATCGAAGTCGTCGATGTGATCTATGTCTCACATGAGTCAATGGACTCGCATACATATCATGTAGTCTCTACCATAATGCACTACTCGTCTCCTCATACATAACAAACTCATATATAGAATCCACAAGCTGTTATTGGATAGTGGAGCTGGCCAATGCATCCATATCCATCCATACATGATCGGGCATGTCACAAGGCCTCTGTGCATCTCTATGCACATATATGTGTAGCCCTTCACGAACCAACGTATGCCACATCTGAGCTTTCCATCTCATAAAGTTAGTGCCATCAAACCGAGAAGAGACCATACTGACAATCCAAGAGACTAGCAATGTAACAAGAGACTAGAAACAATACTCTATCCTCAATAGGATCACACCTGCATATCCATATGTATAACTCACATCACAAATGTCTCGATGGAGAAGGAACCATGTGAACCACCTGTCACATAACCATGCATCTAGCATGCACATAAAATCATGAGCATAAGCCTGCTCTCTAAGTCTCCAAACAGACAAAGTAGATGTGAAAGAATTCTAGGAAAAATTCGACAGAGTATCCCTTGTAAACTGAGCAATCAAACAAGATAACCAATAGCAAAAGAACAATGACTAATCTATCACCACCTGTCACTGATCCAATCAAAGATAATGGCAAATACATGTGTCAAAAACTAATGGCAATACACACCAATACAATGATGATGTATCTCCCACTCAAGAATGAATCTTGCAAGATGGTCCAATCTGTCACTAATAATCGTAAGTCCCAATGAATGGAGATAAGCAATGATCCAAAGCTATCACACAAGCTTCAAGATCCACTAGAGCTTCGTTCTAGCATAAAAGCCGATGAAATTTCGACAACATCTCCTCTGTAAAATGAACTCTAGAACCAAAATAACAATGCGGGAATCACCATCCACATATGCCAAGAATCACACTAGCAAATAGATATCAATCAATGACCAAATGCTAATAACGGTGGCTAACAAATGTGTAATTGAGGCTCCAATCTGGATCATGTACCTGCAAAGAAAACAAAAGATACAAGTACCAACCAAGATCCACAATCAACTCTCACAGAATTGTGTGCAACTGGTAACTAAATCCATAACCAAGTGGCATAAGCAAGATATAGACCACAATGCCACTATATGTCCATGCTCAAACTCATGATGACATAAACCTCAAAAAAGAGTATACCACAATGTCATCTTACATGCCAAACGCGTGACAAGTTCATGCTCTACTCTCATACATGTACAATACTTTGAAGCTCTGAAAAGAAGAGCTTGCACTCTAAAAATTCTCTCTAGCAGAAGTTCCAAAGCAAATTCAACCTCCAAGTGCAATTAGGGTTCTTATAGTGAAAATGTGTTGCTCTATGTTTTGCTGTTTCAGAGGTGATAACCTCTGATTCTGAACTTTTGGTCTTCAGCAAACTTCAAGATCTGAGTCTTGGCTATGTAACGAGATAAAGAACACCTCAATCGGAGATGTGTAGCTCAAGATATGCTTAAGACAAGAACCTGCTCTCAATTTCACTATCACCTACAACACTACTGCTCTGTATTTTGCACTTTCGGTGACCTTGCACTGAGAATCTGAATCTGAGTTCTTCTACAAAGTTGTAGCTATCTTTACAAGTTGTTGTCATAGTGAATATAGATTCGCCTTCTACAACAGTCTGCGTTTTTTGCATTTTTGGCAGTCTAAAAATCCAGACCAGGTTCTACGCCCCTCTATGAAGTTGTAGCCCTCTATGTTAGCTATGCACAAAACTTTAAAACGTATCAATCCGAGCTTCCTAACTGGAGTTATGACTGAAATACTAAACTGTTGTTGAGAGATGCCGACTTGCACTTCTACCTCTTCTCACCTAAGCTTCCATTGAAGCTTCTTGCACACCAGCCTTCAGCATGCTCTGATACAAATGAAGGGCTTTGGTGTGCAGAACAAGAGGAGGAAGGAAGAGATGGAGGGAGAGAGAAGAGAGGAGAGACGCGCTAATATGCGTGGGAGCCTCGAAATCCACATAATGATCTCTGTTGAGGCAATGCTCTATATATGATGTATATATATGAATATAGGGGTAAGGTCACATGACCCTTACATCCAACAGAAATAAAGAAAGAGAAGAAGAAAGAAAGAGAGAATGAAAAGAAAAGAAGAAAAATAAGAAAGAAAATAGAAGGAAAGAAGAAAGAAAAAGAGGGAAGAAAGGAGGGGAAGAGAAAAGAAGGAGGGAAGAAAAGAAAGAACGGAAGAGAGAAAGGGAATAATTTGTTTTTTTGTAATTGAAATTTAGAGAGCACTTCCGATATTTGGGTACTGTTTAATTTAATGACCCATGATTAGTGGCCGGATGATAATTCTTTCTTATTTCCAAAAACTAAAATCGAAGTGGTTGTGTGTAGACTCCATGTGTGTGTTTTCACACATGAACACTTTCCTCTAGATGTCTATATGTGTGTATGTCATACAATTTCAAAAGGAAGAAGAAATAAATTAAATGTATAGTGTGTTTTTTTTCATAAATTTCAATTTACTAATGATTTGTTACCCCTGTCCCCGTGGTTCTCTTCTATGGAACACCTCTCTAGGTTTTTGCATGGATTTATGAAGTAAAGAGAAGCAACGTTTTTGCTGAGAAGACTTGAAGTAAAACATTGATCGAAGACCGAAGAAAAGCAAAGATCTAACCGCGAAGACCAAAGTTGAAGCTCGTGGGCATCTTCTCGCACTGTAGCGGGAAGTCTGTCTTGTACTTAGTCCACATTGTAGCGGCATAATGTATCCCTGATATGCACTATAGGGGAAATCATTGTATTATCGAGTTTTATTGGACGATATTAGTTGTATTCTCATTGTATCATTGAGCATAGTTTGTACATTGATCTAGTGATTTCTATGTTCTAGCATTATATTTTGATTTTTCATCCATGACACTTACAAGCATACGCACACGACTGAGCCTTTCTCTCCCAAGGTGGAGGCCTACGACATATGATACGAGTCATTTTACCAAGGCGAGGCAGCCAACGCGCAGATGCCGCTCACGGAACAAGGAGACTGACCCACACTAGGGCCTGATCCAACCCCGTGCTGCTCTTCCCTCCTTACCTCCTTCTCGACACCTAAACCTGACGTGAAGCGAGGTGGTTTCCTAGTAATCCTCGATACGCGAATCACTCCTTGAGAAGAGAAAAGAGGATCCTCAACATTGGAGAGAGATCTCCAGGTACTAGCATTTTAAGTTCTTTGGATTTTCACATTGCTTGGCACACACTTCAAATAGAAAGACTATTTTGCTGCCTGAGCTTGAGCATCCACATTCTGTATTAGCTTAGTCCATACGCCTGTGCACTCTTTTTTATTCCTGCTTAGACTAGGGATTCGCTGCTTTCATAGCCTAGATAGAACATTAGAAACACTAGAAAAAATATCTTAGGAAGAAGGGAAAAACATAATGAAATTTTTGGGAGTTAAAGAGAGAGCAATTAAGCCAGATTTGGCTTAGACAAAGAGTGATCATACTAACCTCCACATCCTGACTCGTGACCCATTGAGTTTCTTCTCTGAGCTCTATTATGAGCTAAGAGAGATAATAGAGCCACTCACACTGGAAATCGTTCTGAGCTTTAGGAAAAACCAGAGAAGAGAGATGGAGGAAGTATTCAAGCAATTAGTGATAGAGAAACAGGGGGCTCATGTAGTTCAAGTGGTTTTGAGAGAGAGTGAGAGAGAGAGAGAAAGAGGCAAGTTTATGGGTTCGAATGTGATAGAATACCTAGATGTATTTGAGGACCAAGCAGAGATCTATGGACTACTTGAAGATATGTTTTCACATTACTTCACAAGGGTAGTTTCACGATCTATCTTGGCATCTATATCAACCCACATAGCAAAGCCGTGGGCTGAATTCAGAAAGGAACTTCATAAGGTATTTTACCTAGAAGACTTTTCCCAACACAATAGAGAGGGGTTCCTCCAGTGGGTAAACTCTCTGAAGCCCACTACATCCCTCACTCATCTCTTAAATGAGTTCTTGAGAAGATACGCACAGCTTCCTCAGGCTAATTTAGATTCTCTAAAGCCTGACTTAGCCATTTCCTTTCTTAAGATCTTAAGTCCTGAAGATAGGACTGAGGTCGAGAGAGGGATAGAAGAGCCTAGTAAGAGGTTTGGTTTGATAGAAGACTCGACCATAGTGAAGAGAGAAGTGGAAGTGTTTTCCCAGATGAGGCAACGCTAGGCCGTATTATATGATAGACCACCAACAATGGCTCCACAACTACCTAGGGAGGAAACTCTTCTAGCAATTGCGTACGTGCCTGCAACATTAGCTTTTGCTAATGTTGCATCCACTTCACGATCACCAGTAGAGCTACAACTTGAGATTCTTAGCCGACAAATAGAAAATCTCATGATGATGCAAGCCTCCATGTCTAAAGAAATGGCTAGCATTCATAGTAAAGTCTATTCTATGGGGTATTAGGATCACACTCCTCCTTAGGCAAGTACCAATTATGTTGATCCGATAAAAAGAAGTACTATGCCAATTCCTAACATGCAAGGTTATGTAATGCCTTAGCCTACACCTCCAGTGCAGCCTGTTGCCCAGCAGACACCAACACCACTAGTGCAGCCCACATTTCAAAGAAACACTAGACCTTTCGAGAGAGGAGCGACTGGTGGGTTTGGAGGGGTGAAGAGATGTGTATGGTGCAATGCACAAGAACATTTCTCATATGCATGTGAAGAGCTTAAGCAAGCCAATGAGCATCAACTAATAATAGACATAGATAAGAAGCTCTCTAACTTTAGGACCCGCCTTGCTCTACTTGTGAATTGGGGAAAGGGGGGATAAAGAAAATTTATGAGAATCTATCAGGCAACAATGCAAGCACATCCGCAGCGCAGTTAGACCCAATAGAGGAGGGAGATGAAGAGGAGCCTAGGCCTCGACCTCAAAGAAACTACTCTATAGAGGCATTAGTGGAAGCCAGGGATGCGATTATGCAGAAGATTTCCTGAAAGTCTCCTATAGATCAATTCTCAATCTTCATGCATATAGCCAATGTAGAAGAAATGAGGAAGAGGGATGAGAGCCAAGAAGAGGTTGAGCTAGAGAGGACAGTTACAAGGAAGCAAAGTAAGAGGCTAAAGAAGAGAAGGCTATAGAGCTCCAAAAGAAAGTGTATATTAAAGAGCCTGTTGTTTCTAAGGAAGAGGCAAAGAAGAAGGAGATGTTGGAGATAGACGTCTGCGAAAGCACGTGAATAGCACAAGGAAGGAGAAGAAGCTTGGACCACAACACACAATACTAAATGTATTAGTAGAGAATGTACAAAGATAAGTAGCCCATTAGGGCAATAGGGGTATATACAAGCTAGGAAAAAAAAACTCCTAAAGAGGGAAAAAAGTGCCCCATCAGTCCTAGAGTGCTCACACATATCACTACCTAAATATATCAACAAATGCCCCCTCGGAGTGATGCGGTGAACAAGTAGCTAGCACTCATGTATAAGGAAGTGCCAAGCTATGTGGAAATCACTCCACGAAAGGACGTAAGCCCAAAGCTTTGCGGAAAGCTTCAAACTTCTCCCTAGGCAGAGCCTTCGTGAAAAGGTCTGCAATGTTCTCTTGCATGGGCACATATGCCAAGATGGTCTCCCCAGCAGAGAACCTCTCCTTGACATAATGATAATGCACCTCAATGTGCTTAGTGCGAGCATGGAACACAGGGTTCCTCGCAACTGCCAATGTGCTCTGACTGTCAGTGAAGATGGTGGTGGTAGAAGATTGACCAACGCCCAAATTAGCCATAAGGCGTCTGAGTCACACACACTCAACAATAGCTATGAAAGCTGCCCTATACTCAACATCACAACTGGAAGTGGCCGCAGTAGGCTGCTTCTTGCTCAACCAAGATATACATGAGCTACCAAACATGAAGCAAAAACCACTAGTGGACACATGTGTGTCATAGCAACCAGCCCAATCAGAGTCAGAAAAAGCATGCAAATCTGGCGGTAGTGATCCCCCCTTGGGATAAAACAACCCAACTAGCCGAGTACCACTCAAGTAGCAAAAGATGTGCTTAACTGCCTAGCAATGCTTGACTCCTCGGCAATGCATAAACCTGATCATCTGTGAGATAGCCAACTAAGTATTTGGCCGAGTAATGCATAAGTAAATCAAGCATACAACAGCCTGCTGATAGAGAACAGCATCAAATACATCTCCAGCATCATGAAGACTGCATCGTAAACCTCTCTCCATAGGAGTGGCAATAGGCTTACAGTCTTCAAGGCCAAAATGCTGCAATAATGTGTCAATATATTTTGTTTGACACAAAGCCATTCCACCATCAACTTGCATAAACTGAATGCCCAAATAGTGATACAAATGCCCCAAATTAGACATCTCAAATGAGGCATGCAGATCAGCCTTAAAATCAGCAATGTGCTTTTGAATAGGTCCATTGAGTAGCATGTCATCAACATAGAGAACAATGATCAAAAGCACATCATTAGCACGCTTAACATATCAGGTTCTCTTAGTTGGATTGTTCTCAAAACCATGTGCAAGCAGATAGGCATGTATCTTCTCATACGAAGCACGTGGTGCTTTCTTTAAACCATATAGTGACTTCTTTATTTTGCACAACTGGTCTTCATGCCCTTTCTGCACAAAGCCATGGGGCTAATAAACATACACTTCTTCATGAAAGGCACCATTCAAAATGCAGTTTTAATGTCCAACTCATGTACATTCCAACCATGATGAGCTGCAAGTGCATAGATGCTCCGAACAGTAGTCATACGGCATGTAGGTGCAAAGGTCTCATCAAAATCAATGCCTCTTTCCTATGCATAACCCTTTGCAACAAGCCTAGCCTTATACCTGTCAACTGTTCCATCAAGCTTATGCTTGAGCTTCTATAACCACTTTGTGCCTATGGCCTTCATGCCAGGAGGCAAGTCACATAAAGACCATCTACCATTCTTCATTATAGCATCATATTCAAATTGCATAGCAGCCATCCAATTTTCTGAATTTTGTGCTTCATCAAATGAAACAAGATCATTCTCATCACAGAGACTAGATGCATCCATAACATAGCAATCTGATGCAGAAGAGGAACTATGAGAGCCTGATCTAGTATGATATGATAGAGGGCCATCTAATTTGCTATCACGCAAAGTATGCACCAACCATTTTGGCATAGTTTTTGCCTCCTCGATATCAACTCTCTCATCAACAAGTGCATCAGAAATGGGATGATCTGCATCATCACATGAAACCTGCAAAGGTTGAGAACTTGCCTCATTAGGACCACCAGTACACTATCCACCTGTAAAAAGAGGCATCAAAGTATCATACATGTCTTTGGAGCTAACAGATGTCTCCTTAGTACATGAAAGTAATGGCTGAATAGCATCTTCCACAAAAACAACATCACGGCTAACTAGAATGCGTTTAGTCTATGGATGATAAAAACGATAGCCTTTACTTTCAGAATTGTCCCTGACAAAAATACATTTTACTGCTTTATCATCCAATTTTCTGCGATGTTGTTCAGGCACTAATGCATATGCCAAACAACAAAAAACATGCAGATGAGCAACAGATGGCTTGCGATCATGCCAAGCCTCATATGGAGTGATAGATTGCAGTGCTTTAGTGGGATACCTATTCAGTACATATGTTGCACACATGACAGCCTCAAGCCAGAAACTATGTGGTAAAGCCTGACTCTTAACCATACACCTCGCCATCTCCATGAGTGACCTATTCTTTTGTTCAACAACTCCATTCTGTTGAGGTGTATACGGCAATGTAAACTAGTGTTTTATCCCATGTTTAGCCAGAAATGCATTAAAATCAGAAGACATATATTCCCCCCCTCAATAAGAATGGAGGGTGCTCATTTTACATGCTGACATATTTTCAGCCAAAACCAAAAAGTGTTTGAAGCACATGAACACTTCGGACTTTGCTTTGAGTGGATATACCCATGCATGCCTAGAGAAATCATCAATGAAAGTCACGAAGAAAAGGTAATTTCCAAAAGAGGGTGTCTACATAGGACCACGGACATCACTATGTACAAGATGCAACTTCTGTGTAGCCCAAGTTGAACCATCTTTTGGAAAGGAGGAACGCTGCATTTTGCCCAAAATACAGCCTTCACATACATGTTTTCCACGTGCCTCAAGCTTGGGCAAAGAAGACACCATATGAGATTTGTGCAGGCGTAGCAAACTAGCAAAATTCAGATGACGAAAGCGTGCATGCCAAAGCTTTGCATCTGCAGATCTTTCATAGTCTATGAGCTTATATAGCCCAAGACATAAAATGCCAGAAGCAATAATAACATCGCCATTTGATAGATCATGAATTGTATATCTGTCATCAACAAGTTTCACAACCAAGCCAATCTTGGCTAATGCAAAAACTGATAACATATTTTTCTTGATCCCTGGCATAAACAAAGCATCTGACAAAGTGAAAGAACTAACATCAGCAGTAGTCAAAATGATCTTACCAACTCCCAGTACAGTATAAGAAGAGTTGTTGGCGCATGTGACAGTATTCCCTGTAGGGGCAGACTTGAGTGAAGAGAAGAAACTGCGCTGTGAGGTAAGATCGTTGGTCGCCCCACTTTCAAAGTACCAAACATCTAAGTCTATTGAAGACATGCACTGCTCATGAGAAGATGGGTCAAAACTACAGACAGTAGTGAACGCTCAATCTTCTTCCTACACAAGATTAGCAGACTCTATTTTTGGTGTAGAGGCCTCTGCAACAACCATTCCAGCCTCTTTCTTCTTTGCCTATTTAGCAGCTAGTTTTGGATAGTTCTTTATGATATAATAATTCCCTTTACAGTACTTGCAAAAAAATTTCTGCTTCTGTTATTTCTTCTCATCTTTATCTTGGTTCTTCGAATGTGCAACATTTGTAGATTTCTACTTACTAGTAGAAGAGCTCCATTTTCTTTTGCCCTTCTGACTAACCAAGAAAGCTTGATTTGCAAGACGCATAACAGACTTGTTTTGCCTGGACTGATCTTCCTGCAAGAGAACATAGACTAACTCCTCAAATGACAAGGCATTTGGATTGCCTTTCATCATCAACCGAAGAGTAGAGGCAAAACTCTGATATGAATCAGGAAGACCATTTAGAACGGTTTGCACAAGTGAGCTATCTGGTATAACCTCATCAGTAGAAATCAACTATTCCTTCAAGTCTTTGATCTTTGTTAGAAAACTATCCATAGAGTCATCTTCATTCATGTGCTCACTCTCCAACTGTTTTCGGAGGTAAGCAACACAAGCCTCATTCCTAGCTTGGTACAATGTAGTGAGTGTATCCCAAGCATCCTTAGATGTTCTGCAAGAGCGTATGTGACAAATAATGGCACGTTTGATAGAGAATGCTATCAATGCATGTGCTTGGACATCTCTACCACCCCAACAAATCTGCTCTGCAGTAGGTGCAGCAGAAACTGTAGCTCGAACAGGAATCTGCAAAATATCATCTTTGACACCATCTCCATAAGCTCTAGTGCCTATATTTGCAGTACCTGTAGTCATAGGTGTAACAGGATGTCTTTCAACACCCTGCACAATGTTCCACAGTCCTTTTGCAACCAATACATGTCACATCATATAAGCCCATAATGGGTAGATGGTACCATCCAACTTATCCTCAACAGCCAACATACGGAATACATCACTGTTTTCAGCCATGGCTGGTGACTAAAATACCTTCATGCAAAAAATTGTTTGTATCTCAAAAAGTTGAATAGAATTGCCGAGAAAAATTCTGCTAGACCTGTAGCAGACTTCGAGACGCTTACATTGATGAAGAGAAACTAGTATATATCTTTGTCACAAGAAGATGAAATAGCTTGCACAAGCACTACGATAGTGCATTCGGAGGCCAAACGAGCTGAGATCGCAATTTTGGCACCACAAAGCAAAGCTGTTTTGATCTCAAGAACACGCTGAGTATGCTCACCAAAATTCATGCGACTCTGAGACTGCAACCGGAGGAGTGTTGATGGCACCGTAGATGAAGTGACCACTTGCTCTGATACCAATTGTTGGAGATAGACGTCTGCGAAAGCACGTGAACAGCACAAGGAAGGAGAAGAAGTTTGGAGCACAACACACAATACTAAATGTATTACTAGAGAATATACAAAGATAAGTAGCGCATGAGGGCAATAGACGTATATACAATTTGGGAGGACAAAAACCTCCTAAAGAGGGAAAAAGTGCCCCCTCGATCCTAGAGTGTTCACGCACATCACTACCTAAATATATCAACAGGAGATAAGAGAGGGAAAGAGGCTAGCTGGGCCAATTAAAATTGGAGAACCGACTAAAGAGAAGGAGAAAGAACCAGAGCCCATTCAAAAGACTGAAGAAACTCTAGAGAATATTCAAGAGAAAGATAAAGAGAAGAATAAGAAAAAGAAGAAGACCCCAAAGGGAGTATTAATTTTTGAGTTGGAAAAGAAAAATGATGCAAGAGAGATATTCAATGACAGTCTGTTAAACAACCAAGTGACCATGTCCTTGGAGCTGGTTTTCTCTATAGAAAAGCCTGAATTCACGGATAGCTTTATAAAGTTGATAAAGAGGAAAAGGTTTCCATTACCTGAGCATATGGAAATGGAAGAGGCAACTGGAGATATGCATGTAACAAATGAAGCAGTAGCCTTGAGCGACTCTGTCGATGATGAGAGTGTTGAGATAGCAAGGTGCCATAGGAATTCCTTAGGTCTTATTACGCCTGATGATGAGATGAGAAGGACAAAAGTGAGTGTACCGAAACTTTTTGGGCAACAGGGACACCTAAAATGAAGGTGAAATTAGGAAGCAATGAAGATTCATGTTTTGCTTTGGCCTTGATTGACTCAGGGTCAGAAATAAATGCGATCTCTAAGAAGTTATACGATCAATTTATGTGGCCAATAGATAAAGGTCATCGATGGAGGATGAGGACAGCGGACAATGAGTCTAGAGCTCTGCTTGGGGCATGCACCTTTGTACCCATGATTATAGGAGGGATTTTTTAGGAATTCCATTCCTTCGTCCAAGATCACTGTTCGTATGAATCTATCCTTGGACAACCTTTTATACCTGAAGTGTGAATGGAGACTAAGGCAATGGAGGACAGATCTACTTATGCTAGAATCCGATCTAGATCTAGTCTTAATTCCTTTCAAGTAATGACAATGTGCCCAAATCACTCAAGAAATAGAAAGAATATAAGAAAGAGACCCATTAACTCTCATGACCATGATGACTGTATGCCCATAGGAGAGTATGGGGCTTCTACTGATCAAAATTTCTGTTATGATCCACTGTTTAGTGAGACAACAATGCGAATTGGTTTGATGTCTCGCAAGACCCTGTACATAATTTCAAGAGTTTTTCCATTTGTTCATCTGCATTTAAATTATTGTTTTTACAAAAGTAAAATGTTTCAAATAAATTTAGAAAAGTTCATGAAAGATATTATAAAGATTTAGGAATTATGTTACCTGATGAGAAGATAGAGAATGCGATCTAGTTGGAAAGAAGATCAACTACTTTGGAAGAGCTTGAGTAGGCAATTAAGAGAAATGGAAAATCAAAAATCATTATGCTCAATTCTATCCAAGAGTATGAAATGATTGTTGAGTTTCTGAGAGGGCATGAAGTGAATGTGAACATGAAGTATAAGACTGTTGACAAGAAAGTGAAACCTATAGCTCAAGCTTTTCCAAAAGATAGCCATGAGAAGTATCTACAAGTATGAGATGACCCTATGCTAAGATGTCGAGAGCTCATAGGGCATCGTTTTACTAATGAGACTGTTAAAGAGATAAAGTTTGGAGAGAAATTGTTCCTAAGAGATGAAGAGAAGAGTTCATTGAAGTCATCAAGAAACACAAAAAAAGCATTTGCACTTTTCCCACATGAGATAGGTTTTGCAGGTCCAAAACAAGTACCCCCCATGATTATCTTTATAGTGCCACATATACCATGGAATATCTGGCCTATAACAGTCCCAAAGGCTCACTTGCCTAAGTTGATGAGGATATTAAAGGAAAAGATTTCCATGTGGATATTGGAACCATCCTCGGCTCCATATTCGAATAGGTGGTTCACAGTGCCTAAGAAAAATGGGAAACTTCGTTTTATTCAAGATCTGCAGCCTGTGAATAAATTCACAATTAGAAATGTAGGGACAGGACCCATAGTTGATGACTTTGTTGAAGCCTTTTTTGGACATTTTATCTACTCTATGGGCGATCTCTATTGAAGGTATGACCACTTTCAATTGGCTATTGAGAGCAGAGATATCATGACCATGAAGACTCCATTGGGCCTTGTATGCATGTGTACTTTGCCAAGGGAGTAACAAATTATGTGGCTCACATGATGAATGCCATGAACCTAGTCTTATGAGACTTTATACCTTTAGTGACTATGCCATTTATTGATGATATTCCAATAAAGGGGTGTGAGGAAAGAGTGAAAGATGAGAGTTTGGATGCTTCTAGGTGTAGAAAGTTTGTCAGTGATCATACATCTGATTGTGAGAAAATCTTTGAGAAATTTGAACATGTGGGGAGAACACTTTCTCTAGAGGAATCTATTTTTGGTGTTCATGAGGTCCTTATCATAGGACATCTGTGTGGACACTATGGCTGCAAGCCATATCCACAGAAAGTCGAGGCCATTACTAGGATTTTTGAGGTGTGTTGTAATGTCTGTGAGGTGAGAAGGTTCTTGGGAGCTTGTGTATTATA
>CM035431.1:55472374-55477374 GCA_020310875.1 Ceratopteris richardii | reverse complement strand
AGTCATCTCAACTAATTCCTCCAAGTTAGGAGGCTGATTTGGAAAGGTAGTTCCTAGATTTTAGGGGCACACCTCTCACTATAAAAGGAGCATGTATCCCGACTTCTTTTGGGCCATCTTCTTGGAGTTTTAGCTCATGTAAAGTGAGCACTAAGTGCTGGAGTTGTGATAAGCAAGCCCCTTGCTTGCTTGTTTGTTTTCTTTTAGTAGGCATATCTATGTGTGTGCACAGGCAGTGTTGCAACTCTCTACCCCTGAGTTGTTAGCATTGGTTCTCCCTCATATGGTATCCATTTGATGTAATTCTTGTCTCATTGGATAGCTATAAGAGTCTATTTTATGCTTACCAATTCTCTGGAGCATTCTCTGAGTAAGCTGGGAGCAACATTCATTTTAGTGAAGTTGTGTGATTGATATCTCTCTCTTTGTGTAGGCTCTGTTGGAAATATTTTGCTCTCTGTTGTAAGGGCTGGTTCTCCTTCTCTATGTATCCATTTGCTATGATTTTGGTGTCATTGGGTAGTTATTAGAGTGCTCTAAAGTTAACTCAAGTTTGAGATTCATTCTCTGTATAATCTCTGAGAAACGTTTGCTGGAGTAAAGTGAGGTGTCTGCTTGACTAGCAGTTGTGAGCATTCAACTAGCTCATGTTGTAGACATTGTTTCTCTTTGTGTAAGCATCCATTTCAAGTGAAATTTGTTTTGTTGGAAAGCCCTTGGTGTCTACTACAGGTCTACAAAAGCTCACTGGAGTTCTCTGCATAAGCTCTGAGTAAGAGCATTTTTGGTGTGCAGAGGTCAAAGAAGGATACCTGTGGAGATCATTCGTGCTTCATCGTTGCTTAGGGGTTGAGATACTTCCCCCATCAGTGGTATCAGAGCATTTGGGCATCTTGGAGGTATCACATACAAGCAAGAAGACCCCTTGGAGTTGGTGGTTGAAGAGTTGCATCAACAAAAGCTTCTTGGAGGTAGCTCACATCAAGGGGGAGCTATTCTACTCAAATTTGCAAATCCTCAAGAGGAAGAGGCAGAGGAGGTAAGTCAGGTAGGGGGAGACCCTACAACTCATCACCATGCAACATTTGTGGATTGTCCAATCATACCACAGATGAATGCTACAAGAACTACAAGAATCAGAGAGGAAGAGGCTACTCAAGAGGTGGATACTCTCAAGGGAGAGGCAGGTTCAACCAACACCAAGGCTACAATGGGTACAACAATCAGTACAACAACAATTACAACCACAACCACAATGGTAACTATCAAGGTGGATTCAAAAATAGAAGGGATTACAACAACTACACAGAGGAGCAAGATGACTCCCTATTGATCATTAATATGATCTCAAAGGCAGGTACAAATGATGATCATTTATTTTATATTGACTCAGGATGCTCTAACCATGTAGCTGGCAATGTGGCACTACTCTCTGATTTGGAAGAGCCCAAGGGCAAACATCAGGTACAGACAGGTGATGATACTAAACATTTTGTTGTTAAAATTGGAAATGTAAAGACATGTGATGGTAACTAGAATCTATTGAGCAGGGTACTTTATGTACCAACCATCACCAAGAATCTAATGAGTGTTGGTCAGATTGTGGAGAAAGGTTTGCAGGTCAGGTTCACTCAACATGGAGCATATGTGGAGGACCCAAGACATGGTTTCAAAAGAATAGCCAAGGGGGAGAAATCAGGTGGATTGTTTACTTTTGAGCTAGAAGACACCAAGAACATTGCTTTATATAATTACAAGGATCAAACACTTTCAGAGTTAGAAATATGGCACAAGAGGTTAGGTCACATAGGTGAAAGAACCCTAAAGCAAATGTGCAGGGATCAATGTGTGCTTGGCATACCTAATGTGTCCAAGCAACACATGATTTACAAGTGTGGTGCTTGTCAGTTTGGTAAGTCTCACAGGTTGCCCTATTCAAGGAAAGGTTTCATGCATGAAGACTATCTAGACTTGGTACACACAGATGTTTGGGGACCTAGCAAGGATCCCTCCATTTCAGGTTCAAGGTACTATGTGTCCTTTATTGATGACTATAGCAGGTGGACTATCTTATACTTTATGAAACATAAAGATGAAGTGTTTAATTGTTTCAAGAGGTATCTTGCACTTGTTGAAAACCAAACAGGAAGAAGCTTGAAAAGGCTAAGGTCAGATGGAGGAGGAGAGTACTTCTCCAATGAGTTTGAAGACTTCTTGTAGGAAAGAGGCATCAAAAGGGAGATAACTACAAGGTACTCACCTGAGCAAAATGGGGTAGCTGAAAGAAGGAATAGACTCATTGTAGAAACAGCTAGGTCTATGCTTAATGAAAAGAAGTTGCCAAATTATCTTTGGGCAGAGAGTGTATCTACTGCCACCTATCTTATTAACAGGTTGCCATCAAAGACACTTGATGGAATGACATCCTATGAAGCTTGGCATGGTAAGAGACCATCATTGGATCATTGCAAAATCTTTGGTTGTGTAGCATATGTGCATATTCCCTCACAGGTAAGGGGAAAGCTAGACCCTAAAGCTGAAAAATGTATCTTCATTGGTTATGATTTGAACCAAAAGGGATACAGATTCTACAACCCAACAAACAAAGGCTTCAAGGTAAGCAGAGATGTCATCTTTGATGAGAATGACTCATGGTATGAGAATGAATGCAGGAAGGTTAGTCTACCATATGATATGGAAGAAGATTTCCCAAAACTCACCAAGGAGGAACCAATCCAGAAAGAAGACTCAAGCTCAGATGATGATGATACAATTAACCTTGAGGAATTCAAGGCATGGAAGTCCAAAGGGAAGATGAAGATGAAGAAGCTAGAGGATATACCAGAATCCTCAACTCAAGCAATGAGGAGATCTCAGAGAGAAAGTAAGAAGCCTATCAGATATGGGTATGATACTTCTCTTGTAACCAAGCATTCTGTATATCTTGCAAAGGATTTGTTGAATGAAGAACCAGGTACCTATGAAGAAGCAATCATCAAACCAGAATGGAAAGGAGCTATGGATGAAGAAATAGAAGCTCTCAAGGAGAGTGACACATGGGACTTGGTACCCAAGAAGGACTCTATGAAGGTGATAGGATCCAGATGGATCTACAAACTAAAGAGAAACTCAGATGGAACAATCAACAGGTACAAAGCTAGGTTGGTAGCCAAGGGTTTTGCCCAAACCCAAGGCATTGATTATGAGGAGACATTTTCTCCTGTGGCTAAGATGCCAACAATCAGAGTACTAGTGAGTGTAGCTGCATCCAAGAATTGGAACATGTACCAATTAGATGTCAAGAATGCTTTCTTGAATGGATGGATATCTGAAGAAGTCTACATGTCACAACCACCTGGCTATGAAGATCCCAAGAAGGTAAATTATGTTTGTAAATTGAAGAAGGCTTTATATGGATTAAAGCAGGCATAGAGCATGGAATTACAGGTTGACAACATATCTCCAAGACCAAGGATTTGTGATGAGTAAAGCAGACACTTCTCTATTCATAAAGAGGAGTAGTACAGAGGTAATCTACTTGTGTGTTTATGTTGATGACATCATCATTACAGGCAATGATGTCAGTGGGATTAGACACATCAAAGGGCAAATGATGAAGGAATTCAAGATCAATGATCTTGGATTATTGAAGTACTTCTTAGGTCTTGAGTTAGTCTACACCAACTCAGGTATATATATTACTCAAAAGAAGTATGTACAGGATATGGTCAAGAAGTTTGGCTTGCAGGATGCTAAAGTCTCAACTACTCCAATGGAGGTCAACCTAAAGCTAAGTACTCATGAAGGGGATGAAATACAAGACATTACAGGATATCAAAGCATGGTAGGTAGTTTGAATTATGCTACCCTGACAAGAATTGACATAGCATATGGAGTTAGTGTGCTAAGCCAATTCATGCACAAACCAAGGGTACCTCACCTAGAGGCAGCAAAGAAGATCTTGAAGTATTTGAAAGGAACTCAAAGTCATGGTTTGTACTTTCCTTATACATCAGATATTGACATTAAAGTATATTCAGATGCAGATTGGGCAGGATGCAAGGATGATAGGAGAAGCACATCAGGTTACATTTGTTTTGCAGGAGATAAACCTATTTCTTGGTCAGCCAAGAAGCAACCTACAGTGGCTTTGTCATCCACTGAAGCAGAGTATAGAGGGCTTGCCAATGCCACTCAAGAAGCTATCTGGTTAAAGCTTTTGTATACAGAGTTAGGTCTATACACTAGACCTCCAATCATCTTTGGAGATAACACAAGCTCTCTTCACCTTGTAGCTAATCCAATATATCATGCTAGGACAAAACACATAGAGGTTCATTACCACTATGTGAGAGAAAAGTTGCTAAGCAAAGACATTCAATTGACTTATGTGTCCACTAATATGCAATGTGCAGATTTACTTACTAAAGCTTTGGATGGAAACAAGTTATGCAGATTCAAATCCATGATTGGATTGTAGGATGTGATTGAAGACTAAAGATGAAGACTTAAGCCAAAATGTTTGGCTTGAGGGAGAGCTGTTGGTGCAAATCAAGCCTTCACATTTGGCTTGTATCCTTGGAAGGAGGTCTCACATGTAGCAAGAACCATAGAAACACTTGCCTATGTGTTATTACATTTTACTCATTGTAAAAGTCTATATGACTTGGCATTTACATGTAATCACTATAATCACTTACCTACTTGATTGGATTCGTGGAAAAGTGGATGGTTTAGTAGAGAGAATATCTCCCTACTTTTAGAGGAGTGATTATAGGAGATTTGAATCTGAATTCAAATTCAAATCTCAACTCAACTTCTATAAAAGATGTAATGTAAAAGTCACGGGCACTTCAGCTCATATCCCGAGGCAATTCTGTATCAACATTTGAGTGTGTGAGGAATTCTTCATAGCCTACACCTCTGAGTACCATTTGGCAATGTTTATCATGTCAATGGGAATGTACATCAATGTGAATTAATACATATCATTACATTCA
>CM035431.1:55464874-55467374 GCA_020310875.1 Ceratopteris richardii | reverse complement strand
GTGCTTCATAGCTTTGATGAAGATCTCCCCCTCCATGGTGAGTTCATGCTTGAACTATCTTCATTGATGGAACACCTTGGGCCGCTTAGCTCTAGGTCGATTTGTTCTTCATCATGTCCATGATTTTCTTCTTCATAGTCCTGCATACAATCATACTTCTTATACCAAGGGAGTAGCTCATCAAATGCTACATCCCTTGATATCCTCAAGTCCTTTGTGTTTGGGTTAAAGCACCTGTAACCTTTATGATCATTTGAATATCCTAGAAACACACACTTTTTTGCCTTTGGTTGTAGCTTGTGCCTCAATTCACTTGGCATATGTACATAACAAGTACATCCAAATATCTTCAAGTGGGAAAGATCAGGTTTCTTACCATAATAGGCTTGATATGGTGTCAAGCCATGGATCCCTGAGGTAGGAGCCCTATTCATAAGATACACGGCGGTATTTGTTGCATCACTCCAAAACATGTTAGGTACATTCATCTCATTAAGCATTGCTCTAGCGATCTCGGTAATGTATCTATTTTTTCTCTCTGCTACTCCATTTTGTTGGGGGGTGTACCTGCATGTTACTTGCCTCTTGATGCCTTGATCCATTAAAAAATCAGAAAACTCATTGGAGAAATATTCTCCCCCTCCATCGGACCTTAGCTTCTTGATATATGTACCTGTTTCCTTCTCTACCATTGCCTTGAATGCTTTGAAACATGTAAACACATCTGATTTGTTTTTGATAAAATAAACCCAAACCATCCTTGTGCAATCATCTATAAAAGTGAAAAAGTACTTGTTACCTCCACTGGATTGCTCTTTGGTTGGCCCCCACACATCTGTATGTATCAACTCCAATGGATGTTGGCTTATGTAGCCACTCTTCTTGAATGGAAGTCTCACTTGCTTCCCTAGTTGACAAGATTCACATAAATGCTTCATACCTTGTCCTTGGAAGTTGGGAAGACCTTCAACCAGCCTCTTGAATTGCATTTCCTTCATTCTTTGTATGTTGATGTGACCTATCCTCTTGTGCCACAAGTCCAACTCCGAAATCCTCTTGTTTCCATATGTGAAGTAGACATGTTGAGTGGAATGAGAATTTACCTCCAAAGTGAAGAGTCTCCCTTGCTTCTTTCCTCTTGCTATGACCTTGTAACCTTGCTTAGGGTTCTCCACAAAGCATCCACCTTTGTTGAACTTTACTTGATAGCCTCTTTCAACCATTTGCCCAACGGACACCAAGTTCTTTGTGATAGTAGGTACATGCTAGACATCCTTGAGACATCTTCCTTCCTCCTTGTCATCCAAAGCTACATCTCCAACATGGGAGATCTCATGGGCTGTATCATCACCTATTTCTACATGTCCTTTACCTTTGGGAACATGTAGATTAGTAAACCAAGAAGCATTGCAACTAATATGGTTGCTACATCCACTATCAATATACCAAGTGTTATCTACTTTGCTTGAATTCCCATTCATGTGCATCATCAAGAGATTGTCATTTTCTAAACTTGTAGAAGCATAATTACCTTGGCCTTTGTATGAAGAACCTTGATTATAGCTCCTTTGGTTTCCTCCTTGGTAGCAATCTCTAGCATAGTGGCCAAACTTGCCACATATGTAACATCCTTCACCATCTTGATTCGTGTTTTGTTGATGTCGTCCTCCTCTTCCTCTTGTTCTTTGATTACCTGCATAGAAAACTTGTGCATCCTTGCTTTTAGTTGAACTTCCACCTATGTTCATTTCTTCGGTGACCATGAGAACAACCAATTGCTCAAAATCGGGAAGATTATCCCTTACATATACTGAAGTGGTAAAGGGTTTCCACTTCTCATCATCTCTCAAAGCATTGAGAGTATAAGCCACAAGATCGTCATCGTCTACGTGGCTTCCAATGGATCCCAATGCATCTGATAACTCCTTGACCTTAAGTATGTAGTCATTTATGCTACTCCCTGAGTTCTTCCTAAGGTTGTTGAGCTCATTCTTGAGTTGGATCTTCCTTGCTTTGGTGCTTGTTGAATAAAGTGTCTCCCATACCTTCATGCTTGAATCCAAGTCTTGGATATGGCCGATCATGCTATTGCTAATGTGTTGGGAAAGGATAAAGATAACCCTCTTGTCTCTTTCATTCGATTCCCTAAAGGCCCTTCTCTGATCATTGGTTGGATTCTCATCCAACCTAGGTCTTGGTTCACTTCCACTAATCAACCCCCAAAGGCCCTTGCCCATAAGATAGTTGGAGACCCTAAATCTCCATGGTTGATAGTTCCCTTTGTCTAGCTTTTCAATTTGAGTGTTGAAGTCTCCCATATCTAGTCTTTGATACTTGACCTAGCCCTTGGATAATGCTCCAATGTGTGTAAAATGAAAATGAGGCTCTGAGGTTACCTCAATCCAAAGCTTTCCTTAGATGGACACCTTGTGCTCTTTGAAACTTTGAGTAGAATAGCTCCCCCTTGATGTGAGCTACCTCCAAGAAGCTTTTGTTGATG
>CM035431.1:55452374-55457374 GCA_020310875.1 Ceratopteris richardii | reverse complement strand
TCTACTCAAATTTGCAAGAGCACAAGGTGTCCATCTAAGGAAAGCTTTGGATTGAGGTAACCTCAGAGCCTCATTTTCATTTTACACACATTGGAGCATTAGCCAAGGGCTAGGTCAAGTATCAAAGACTAGATATGGGAGACTTCAACACTCAAATTGAAAAGCTAGACAAAGGTAACTATCAACCATGGAGATTTAGGGTCTCCAACTATCTTATGGGCAAGGGCCTTTGGGGGTTGATTAGTGGAAGTGAACCAAGACCTAGGTTGGATGAGAATCCAACCAATGACCAGAGAAGGGCCTTTAGGGAATGGAATGAAAGAGACAAGAGGGTTATCTTTATTCTTTCCCAACACATTAGCAATAGCATGATCGGCCATATCCAAGACCTGGATTCAAGCATGAAGGTATGGGAGACACTTGAAAGGCTTTATTCAACAAGCACCAAAGCAAGGAAGATCCAACTCAAGAATGAGCTCAACAACCTTAGGAAGAGCTCAGGGAGTAGCATAAATGACTACATACTTAAGGTCAAGGAGTTATCAGATGCATTGGGATCCATTGGAAGCCACGTAGACGATGACGATCTTGTGGCTTATACTCTCAATGGTTTGAGAGATGATGAGAAGTGGAAACCCTTTACCACTTCAGTTTATGTAAGGGATAATCTTCCCGATTTTGAGCAATTGGTTGCTCTCATGGTCACCGAAGAAATGAACATAGGTGGAAGTTCAACTAAAAGCAAAGATGCACAAGTTTTCTATGCAGGTAATCAAAGGGGCAAAGGAAGACAAGGACAAGGAAGGGGCAAAGGAAGGTTTGGAGGAAGGCAAGGCCACTCAAGAAATCAAGGACATGACCAAGGCACCTCATCACAAAGAGGGAGAGGAAGATCAAGAGGAAGAGGAGGACGACATCAACAAAACAGGAATCAAGATGGCGAAGGATGTTACATATGTGGCAAGTTTGGCCACTATGCTAGAGATTGCTACCAAGGAGGAAACCAAAGGAACTATAATCAAGGTTCTTCATACAAAGGCCAAGGTAATTATGCTTCTACAAGTTCAGAAAATGACAATCTCTTGATGATGCACATGAATGGGAATTCAAGCAAAGTAGATAACACTTGGTATATTGATAGTGGATGTAGCAACCATATGAGTTGCAATGCTTCTTGGTTTACTAATCTACATGTTCCCAAAGGTAAAGGACATGTAGAAACAGGTGATGATACAGCCCATGAGATCTCCCATGTTGGAGATGTAGCTTTGGATGACAAGGAGGAAGGAAGATGTCTCAAGGATGTCTTGCATGTACCTACCATCACAAAGAACTTGGTGTCCGTTGGGCAAATGGTTGAAAGAGGCTATCAAGTAAGGTTCAACAAAGGTGGATGCTTTGTGGAGAACCCTAAGCAAGGTTACAAGGTCATAGCAAGAGGAAAGAAGCAAGGGAGATTCTTCACTTTGGAGGTAAATTCTCATTCTACTCAACATGTCTACTTCACATATGGAAACAAGAGGATTTCGGAGTTGGACTTGTGGCACAAGAGGATAGGTCACATCAACATACAAAGAATGAAGGAAATGCAATTCAAGAGGCTGGTTGAAGGTCTTCCCAACTTCCAAGGACAAGGTATGAAGCATTTATGTGAATCTTGTCAACTAGGGAAGCAAGCGAGACTTCCATTCAAGAAGAGTGGCTACATAAGCCAACATCCATTGGAGTTGATACATACAGATGTGTGGGGGCCAACGAAAGAGCAATCCATTGGAGGTAACAAGTACTTTGTCACTTTTATAGATGATTGCACAAGGATGGTTTGGGTTTATTTCATCAAAAACAAATCAGATGTGTTTACATGTTTCAAAGCATTCAAGGCAATGGTAGAGAAGGAAACAGGTACATATATCAAGAAGCTAAGGTCCGATGGAGGGGGAGAATATTTCTCAAATGAGTTTTCTGATTTTTTAATGGATCAAGGCATCAAGAGGCAAGTAACATGCAGGTACACACCCCAACAAAATGGAGTAGCAGAGAGAAAGAATAGATACATTGCCGAGATCGCTAGAGCAATGCTTAATGAGATGAATGTACCTAACATGTTTTGGAGTGATGCAGCAAATACCGCCGTGTATCTAATGAATAGGGCTCCTACCTCAGGGATCCATGGCTTGACACCATATCAAGCCTATTATGGTAAGAAACCTGATCTTTCCCACTTGAAGATATTTGGATGTACTTGTTATGTACATGTGCCAAGTGAATTGAGGCACAAGCTACAACCAAAGGCAGAAAAGTGTGTGTTTCTAGGATATTCAAATGATCATAAAGGTTACAGGTGCTTCAACACAAATACAAAGGACTTGAGGATATCAAGGGATGTAGCATTTGATGAGCTACTCCCTTGGTATAAGAAGTATGATTGTATGCAGGACTATGAAGAAGAAAAGCATGGACATGATGAAGAACAAATCGACCTAGAGCTAAGCGGCCCAAGGTGTTCCATCAATGGAGATAGTTCAAGCATGAACTCACCATGGAGGGGGAGACCTTCATCAAGCTATGAAGCACAATCAATCAACAAAGGCAAAGCAACATTGGTGGAGTTGGATGAAGAAGGTAATGAAGTTGAAGATGATGAAGGACACATGATGGAGAAAGAAGCCACGTCAAAGAAAGAGATCAAGTTCCCAAGGCAAAGGAGGTTTATTCCTCCAAAAGGTGAAGAAAGGAAGTCTTCTAGAGTTAAGTATCCAACTCAAAGGTTTACTTATGATTCATACATGGCAACACATTATGCATATATGAACAAAGTAGTAGAAGATCATGAGCCCGATTGCTATGAAGATGCAAGCAGGTACACCGAATGGAAAGAGGCAATGCAAGAAGAGATCGACGCACTTGAGGAAAATCAAACATGGACTCTAGTGCCCAAGAAGGAGAACATGAAGGTAATAGGTAATAAGTGGGTGTATAAAGTAAAGAGGAATTCAGATGGATCTATTTCTAGGTTCAAAGCAAGATTGGTGGCTAAGGGTTTTGCACAAACCTATGGAGTGGACTTTGAAGAGACATTCAGCCCCATGGCAAAGATGAGCACCATTAGGACACTCATTGCAATGGCTGCTAGCAAAGGATGGAAGCTCTTCCAATTGGATATCAAGAATGCCTTTCTCAATGGAGACTTGGAAGAAGAGGTATACATGGAGCAACCACTAGGTTTTGTTCATAAAGAGTTTCCACATCATGTTTGTAGGTTGAAGAAGGCACTTTATGGCCTAAAGCAAGCTCCAAGGGCTTGGAACCAAAGATTGGTGGACTATTTGATCAAATGTGGTTACAATCAATGCAAGGCGGATCCATCTCTCTTCATCAAACAAAGAGGAGAACTTGTGGTCTACATGTGTGTGTATGTAGATGATCTTATCATTACAGGTAATGATACAAAGGGCATTGAGGAGATCAAGGCAAAGCTTGGAAAGGAGTTTAGGATATCTGATCTTGGAGATCTTAGGTATTTTCTTGGCATTGAAGTTGTATACAAAGAAGAAGGTATTATGCTCATACAAAGGAAGTATATTCTAGACCTACTTGAGAGGTTTGGGATGCTACATTGCAAGCCTATTTCAAATCCCATGGAAGTTAATGTAAAGCTAAGCTCCATTGATGGAGAGCCATTAGAGGATGTAACTTTGTATCGATCTATTGTAGGCTCTTTCAATTATTGCACAATAACCAGGCCTGACATAGCATATGGAGTTGGAGTGTTATCACAATTTATGCATAGTCCAAGGACTACACACTTGCAAGCTGCAAGAAGAATGTTGCGATATCTCAAAGCCACTATAAATGAAGGATTGTTCTACTCATTTGATGATGATATGCAGGTCAAAGCTTATTCCGATGCCGATTGGGCCGGTTCGAAGGAAGATAGAAGGAGTACAAGTGGTTACCTAGTCATGCTAGGTAGCAAGATCATCTCATGGATTTCAAAGAAGCAACCCACGGTGGCATTATCTTCCACCGAGGCTGAGTATAGAGCTTTGGCTCAAGTCACATGTGAGCTAATGTGGATTAAGAAGTTATTTATGGAGCTTAATTTGCAGGTTGACACATATCCAATTTTTTGTGACAACATGAGTAGCATTCATCTAGCATCGAACCCTGTCTATCATGCTAGAACCAAGCATATTGAAGTGCACTATCACTTCATAAGGGAAAAGGTGATATCCAAGGAAGTTTCAGTACATCATATTGGTACTAAGGACCAAGTTGCGGACATGTTTACAAAGGCTTTGGATGGGATGAAGATTTCAAAATTCAAGCAATGCATCAACATGAAGGAGCTTGGATGAGGATGAAGAATTGAAGCTTGAGGGGGAGTGTTAAAAGTCAAGCTTCAAGCTAAAAATTCGTGGGGAATCTTTTATGGACATGTGGAGCAATCAAAGGAAGCCAAAAGCCACGAGATTCCATCAAGAAAAGTCACTCAACCACTCCCCAAGTCATCTCAACTAATTCCTCCAAGTTAGGAGGCTGATTTGAAAAGGTAGTTCCTAGATTTTAGGGGCACACCTCTCACTATAAAAGGAGCATGTATCCCGACTTCTTTTGGGCCATCTTCTTGGCGTTTTAGCTCATGTAAAGTGAGCACTAAGTGCTGGAGTTGTGATAAGCAAGCCCCTTGCTTAAGCAACCCCCTTGCTTGCTTGTTTGTTTTCTTTTAGTAGGCATATCTATGTGTGTGCGCAGGCAGTGTTGCAACTCTCTACCCCTGAGTTGTTAGCATTGGTTCTCCCTCATATGGTATCCATTTGATGTAATTCTTGTCTCATTGGATAGCTATAAGAGTCTATTTTATGCTTACCAATTCTCTGGAGCATTCTCTGAGTAAGCTGGGAGCAACATTCATTTTAGTGAAGTTGTGTGATTGATATCTCTCTCTTTGTGTAGGCTCTGTTGGAAATATTTTGCTCTCTGTTGTAAGGGCTGGTTCT
>CM035431.1:55434874-55444874 GCA_020310875.1 Ceratopteris richardii | reverse complement strand
TTTGTTTTTTATGAAATAAACCCAAACCATCCTTGTGCAATCATCTATAAAAGTGACAAAGTACTTGTTACCTCCAATGGATTGCTCTTTGGTTGGCCCCCACACATCTGTATGTATCAACTCCAATGGATGTTGGCTTATGTAGCCACTCTTCTTGAATGGAAGTCTCGCTTGATTCCCTAGTTGACAAGATTCACATAAATGCTTCATACCTTGTCCTTGGAAGTTGGGAAGACCTTCAACCAGCCTCTTGAATTGCATTTCCTTCATTCTTTGTATGTTGATGTGACCTATCCTCTTGTGCCACAAGTCCAACTCCGAAATGCTCTTGTTTCCATATGTGAAGTAGACATGTTGAGTGGAATGAGAATTTACCTCCAAAGTGAAGAGTCTCCCTTGCTTCTTTCCTCTTGCTATGACCTTGTAACCTTGCTTAGGGTTCTCCACAAAGCATCCACCTTTGTTGAACCTTACTTGATAGCCTTTTTCAACCATTTGCCCAACGGACACCAAGTTCTTTGTGATGGTAGGTACATGCAAGACATCCTTGAGACATCTTCCTTCCTCCTTGTCATCCAAAGCTACATCTCCAACATGGGAGATCTCATGGGCTGTATCATCACCTGTTTCTACATGTCCTTTACCTTTGGGAACATGTAGATTAGTAAACCAAGAAGAATTGCAACTCATATGGTTGCTACATCCACTATCAATATACCAAGTGTTATCTACTTTGCTTGAATTCCCATTCATGTGCATCATCAAGAGATTGTCATTTTCTGAACTTGTAGAAGCATAATTACCTTGGCCTTTGTATGAAGAACCTTGATTATAGCTCCTTTGGTTTGCTCCTTGGTAGCAATCTCTAGCATAGTGGCCAAACTTGCAACATATGTAACATCCTTCGCCATCTTGATTCTTGTTTTGTTGATGTCCTCCTCCTCTTCCTCTTGTTCTTCCTCTCCCTCTTTGTGATGAGGTGCCTTGGTCATGTCCTTGATTGCTTGAGTGGCCTTGCCTTCCTCCAAACATTCCTTTGCCCCTTCCTTGTCCTCGTCTTCCTTTGCCCCTTTGATTACCTGCATAGAAAACTTGTGCATCCTTGCTTTTAGTTGAACTTCCACCTATGTTCATTTCTTCGGTGACCATGAGAGCAACCAATTGCTCAAAATCGGGAAGATTATCCCTTACATATACTGAAGTGGTAAAGGGTTTCCACTTCTCATCATCTCTCAAACCATTGAGAGTATAAGCCACAAGATCGTCATCATCTACGTGGCTTCCAATGGATCCCAATGCATTTGATAACTCCTTGACCTTAAGTATGTAGTCATTTATGCTACTCCTTGAGCTCTTCCTAAGGTTGTTGAGCACATTCTTGAGTTGGATCTTCCTTGCTTTGGTGCTTGTTGAATAAAACCTTTCAAGTGTCTCCCATACCTTCATGCTTGAATCCAAGTCTTGGATATGGCCGATCATGCTATTGCTAATGTGTTGGGAAAGGATAAAGATAACCCTCTTGTCTCTTTCATTCCATTCCCTAAAGGCGCTTCTCTGGTCATTGGTTGGATTCTCATCCAACCTAGGTCTTGGTTCACTTCCACTAATCAACCCCCAAAGGCCCTTGCCCATAAGATAGTTGGAGACCCTAAATCTCCATGGTTGATAGTTCCCTTTGTCTAGCTTTTCAATTTGAGTGTTGAAGTCTCCCATATCTAGTCTTTGATACTTGACCTAGCCCTTGGATAATGCTCCAATGCGTGTAAAATGAAAATGAGGTTCTGAGGTTACCTCAATCCAAAGCTTTCCTTAGATGGACACCCTATGCTCTTGAAACTTTGAGTAGAATAGCTCCCCCTTGATGTGAGCTACCTCCAAGAAGCTTTTGTTGATGCAAATCTTCAACCACCAACTCCAAGAGGTCTTCTTGCTTGTATGTGATGCCTCCAAGATGCCTAAAAGCTCTGATACCACTGATGGGGGAAGTATCTCAACCCTTAAGAAACAACGAAGCGCGAATGACCTCCACAGGTATCCTTCTTTGACCTCTGCACACCAAAAGTGCTCTTACTCAGAGCTTATGCACAGAACTCCAGTGAACGTTTGTAGACATGTAGTAGACACCAAGAGCTTTCCAGAAAAACAAATTTTACTTCACATGGATGCTTACACAAAGAGAAACAATGTCTACAACATGAGCTAGTTGAATGCTCACAACTGCTAGTCAAGCAGAGACCTCACTTCACTCTAGCAAGCTTTTCTCAGAGATTATACACAGAATGAATCTCAAACTTAGATCAACTTTAGATCACTCTAATAGCTACCCAATGACACCAAAATCATAGTAAATGGATACATAGAGAAGGAGAACCAGTACTTACAACAGAGAGCAAAATATTTCCAACAGAGCCTACACACAGAGAGAGATATCAATCACACAACCTCACTGAAATGAATGTTGCTCCCAGATTACTCAGAGAATGCTCCATAGAATTTGTGAGCATAAATTATGCTCTAATAGCTATCCAATGAGACAAGAATTACATCAAATGGATACAATATGAGGGAGAACCAATACTAAGAACTCAGGGGTAGAGAGTTGCAACACTGCCTGCGCACACACATATATATGCCTACTAAAAGAAAACAAAAAGCAAGCAAGGGGCTAGCTTAAGCAAGGGGCTTGCTTATCACAACTCCAGCACTTAGTGCTCACTTTACATGAGCTAAAACTCCAAGAAGATGGCCCAAAAGAAGTCGGGATACATGCTCCTTTTACAGTGAGAAGTGTGCCCCTAAAATCTAAGAACTACCTTTCCAAATCAGCCTCCTAACTTGGAGGATTTTGTTGAGATGAATTGGGGAGTGGTTGAGTGAATTTTCTTGATGGAATCTCGTGGCTTTTGACTTCCTTTGATTGCTCCACATGTCCATAAAAGATTCCCCACGAATGTTTAGCTTGAAGCTTGACTTTTAACAATATATACATATGCATATGCATATACATATACATATACATATACATATACATATACATAAACATATACATATACATATACATATACATATATACACACAAACACACACACACACACACACACACACACACATATATATATATATATATATATATATATATATATATATATATATATATATATATATATATATATATATATATATATATATATATATATATATATATATATATATATATATACTTATACATACAAATATACATATAGATATAGATATACATAGACATACACATATACATATGCATATACATAGAAGGATACATATACATATAAATATAGATGTACATATTCACATAAATATACCTAAAAATAAACATTTACATATATTTAAGCATATACATATACATATACATATACATATACATATACATATGTTAAAAGCCAAGCTTCAAGCTAAAAAATTCGTGGGGAATCTTTTATGGACATGTGGAGCAATCAAAGGAAGCCAAAAGCCACGAGATTCCATCAAGAAAAGTCACTCAACCACTCCCCAAGTCATCTCAACTAATTCCTCCAAGTTAGGAGGCTGATTTGGAAAGGTAGTTCCTAGATTTTAGGGGCACACCTCTCACTATAAAAGGAGCATGTATCCCGACTTCTTTTGGGCCATCTTCTTGGAGTTTTAGCTCATGTAAAGTGAGCAATAAGTGCTGGAGTTGTGATAAGCAAGCCCCTTGCTTAAGCAACCCCCTTGCTTGCTTGTTTGTTTTCTTTTAGTAGGCATATCTATGTGTGTGCGCAGGCAGTGTTGCAACTCTCTACCCCTGAGTTGTTAGCATTGGTTCTCCCTCATATGGTATCCATTTGATGTAATTCTTGTCTCATTGGATAGCTATAAGAGTCTATTTTATGCTTACCAATTCTCTGGAGCATTCTCTGAGTAAGCTGGGAGCAACATTCATTTTAGTGAAGTTGTGTGATTGATATCTCTCTCTTTGTGTAGGCTCTGTTGGAAATATTTTGCTCTCTGTTGTAAGGGCTGGTTCTCCTTCTCTATGTATCAATTTGCTATGATTTTGGTGTCATTGGGTAGCTATTAGAGTCCTCTAAAGTTGACTTAAGTTTGAGATTCATTCTCTGTATAATCTCTGAGAAAAGTTTGCTGGAGTGAAGTGAGGTCTCTGCTTGACTAGCAGTTGTGAGCATTCAACTAGCTCATGTTGTAGACATTGTTTCTCTTTGTGTAAGCATCCATTTCAAGTGAAATTTGTTTTGTTGGAAAGCCCTTGGTGTCTACTACAGGTCTACAAAAGCTCACTGGAGTTCTCTGCATAAGCTCTGAGTAAGAGCATTTTTGGTGTGCAGAGGTCAAAGAAGGATACCTGTGGAGGTCATTCGCGCTTCATCGTTGCTTAGGGGTTGAGATACTTCCCCCATCAGTGGTATCAGAGCATTTGGGCATCTTGGAGGTATCACATACAAGCAAGAAGACCTCTTGGAGTTGGTGGTTGAAGAGTTGCATCAACAAAAGCTTCTTGGAGGTAGCTCACATCAAGGGGGAGCTATTCTACTCAAATTTGCAAGAGCACAAGGTGTCCATCTAAGGAAAGCTTTGGATTGAGGTAACCTCAGAGCCTCATTTTCATTTTACACACATTGGAGCATTAGCCAAGGGCTAGGTCAAGTATCAAAGACTAGATATGGGAGACTTCAACACTCAAATTGAAAAGCTAGACAAAGGTAACTATCAACCATGGAGATTTAGGGTCTCCAACTATCTTATGGGCAAGGGCCTTTGGGGGTTGATTAGTGGAAGTGAACCAAGACCTAGGTTGGATGAGAATCCAACCAATGACCAGAGAAGGGCCTTTAGGGAATGGAATGAAAGAGACAAGAGGGTTATCTTTATTCTTTCCCAACACATTAGCAATAGCATGATCGGCCATATCCAAGACCTGGATTCAAGCATGAAGGTATGGGAGACACTTGAAAGGCTTTATTCAACAAGCACCAAAGCAAGGAAGATCCAACTCAAGAATGAGCTCAACAACCTTAGGAAGAGCTCAGGGAGTAGCATAAATGACTACATACTTAAGGTCAAGGAGTTATCAGATGCATTGGGATCCATTGGATGCCACGTAGACGATGACGATCTTGTGGCTTATACTCTCAATGGTTTGAGAGATGATGAGAAGTGGAAACCCTTTACCACTTCAGTTTATGTAAGGGATAATCTTCCCGATTTTGAGCAATTGGTTGCTCTCATGGTCACCGAAGAAATGAACATAGGTGGAAGTTCAACTAAAAGCAAAGATGCACAAGTTTTCTATGCAGGTAATCAAAGGGGCAAAGGAAGACAAGGACAAGGAAGGGGCAAAGGAAGGTTTGGAGGAAGGCAAGGCCACTCAAGAAATCAAGGACATGACCAAGGCACCTCATCACAAAGAGGGAGAGGAAGATCAAGAGGAAGAGGAGGACGACATCAACAAAACAGGAATCAAGATGGCGAAGGATGTTACATATGTGGCAAGTTTGGCCACTATGCTAGAGATTGCTACCAAGGAGGAAACCAAAGGAACTATAATCAAGGTTCTTCATACAAAGGCCAAGGTAATTATGCTTCTACAAGTTCAGAAAATGACAATCTCTTGATGATGCACATGAATGGGAATTCAAGCAAAGTAGATAACACTTGGTATATTGATAGTGGATGTAGCAACCATATGAGTTGCAATGCTTCTTGGTTTACTAATCTACATGTTCCCAAAGGTAAAGGACATGTAGAAACAGGTGATGATACAGCCCATGAGATCTCCCATGTTGGAGATGTAGCTTTGGATGACAAGGAGGAAGGAAGATGTCTCAAGGATGTCTTGCATGTACCTACCATCACAAAGAACTTGGTGTCCGTTGGGCAAATGGTTGAAAGAGGCTATCAAGTAAGGTTCAACAAAGGTGGATGCTTTGTGGAGAACCCTAAGCAAGGTTACAAGGTCATAGCAAGAGGAAAGAAGCAAGGGAGACTCTTCACTTTGGAGGTAAATTCTCATTCTACTCAACATGTCTACTTCACATATGGAAACAAGAGGATTTCGGAGTTGGACTTGTGGCACAAGAGGATAGGTCACATCAACATACAAAGAATGAAGGAAATGCAATTCAAGAGGCTGGTTGAAGGTCTTCCCAACTTCCAAGGACAAGGTATGAAGCATTTATGTGAATCTTGTCAACTAGGGAAGCAAGCGAGACTTCCATTCAAGAAGAGTGGCTACATAAGCCAACATCCATTGGAGTTGATACATACAGATGTGTGGGGGCCAACGAAAGAGCAATCCATTGGAGGTAACAAGTACTTTGTCACTTTTATAGATGATTGCACAAGGATGGTTTGGGTTTATTTCATAAAAAACAAATCAGATGTGTTTACATGTTTCAAAGCATTCAAGGCAATGGTAGAGAAGGAAACAGGTACATATATCAAGAAGCTAAGGTCCGATGGAGGGGGAGAATATTTCTCAAATGAGTTTTCTGATTTTTTAATGGATCAAGGCATCAAGAGGCAAGTAACATGCAGGTACACACCCCAACAAAATGGAGTAGCAGAGAGAAAGAATAGATACATTGCCGAGATCGCTAGAGCAATGCTTAATGAGATGAATGTACCTAACATGTTTTGGAGTGATGCAGCAAATACCGCCGTGTATCTAATGAATAGGGCTCCTACCTCAGGGATCCATGGCTTGACACCATATCAAGCCTATTATGGTAAGAAACCTCATCTTTCCCACTTGAAGATATTTGGATGTACTTGTTATGTACATGTGCCAAGTGAATTGAGGCACAAGCTACAACCAAAGGCAGAAAAGTGTGTGTTTCTAGGATATTCAAATGATCATAAACGTTACAGGTGCTTCAACCCAAATACAAAGGACTTGAGGATATCAAGGGATGTAGCATTTGATGAGCTACTCCCTTGGTATAAGAAGTATGATTGTATGCAGGACTATGAAGAAGAAAAGCATGGACATGATGAAGAACAAATCGACCTAGAGCTAAGCGGCCCAAGGTGTTCCATCAATGAAGATAGTTCAAGCATGAACTCACCATGGAGGGGGAGATCTTCATCAAGCTATGAAGCACAATCAATCAACAAAGGCAAAGCAACATTGGTGGAGTTGGATGAAGAAGGTAATGAAGTTGAAGATGATGAAGGACACATGATGGAGAAAGAAGCCACGTCAAAGAAAGAGATCAAGTTCCCAAGGCAAAGGAGGTTTATTCCTCCAAAAGGTGAAGAAAGGAAGTCTTCTAGAGTTAAGTATCCAACTCAAAGGTTTACGTATGATTCATACATGGCAACACATTATGCATATATGAACAAAGTAGTAGAAGATCATGAGCCCGATTGCTATGAAGATGCAAGCAGGTACACCGAATGGAAAGAGGCAATGCAAGAAGAGATCGACGCACTTGAGGAAAATCAAACATGGACTCTAGTGCCCAAGAAGGAGAACATGAAGGTAATAGGTAATAAGTGGGTGTATAAAGTAAAGAGGAATTCAGATGGATCTATTTCTAGGTTCAAAGCAAGATTGGTGGCCAAGGGTTTTGCACAAACCTATGGAGTGGACTTTGAAGAGACATTCAGCCCCGTGGCAAAGATGAGCACCATTAGGACACTCATTGCAATGGCTGCTAGCAAAGGATGGAAGCTCTTCCAATTGGATATCAAGAATGCCTTTCTCAATGGAGACTTGGAAGAAGAGGTATACATGGAGCAACCACTAGGTTTTGTTCATAAAGAGTTTCCACATCATGTTTGTAGGTTGAAGAAGGCACTTTATGGCCTAAAGCAAGCTCCAAGGGCTTGGAACCAAAGATTGGTGGACTATTTGATCAAATGTGGTTACAATCAATGCAAGGCGGATCCATCTCTCTTCATCAAACAAAGAGGAGAACTTGTGGTCTACATGTGTGTGTATGTAGATGATCTTATCATTACAGGTAATGATACAAAGGGCATTGAGGAGATCAAGGCAAAGCTTGGAAAGGAGTTTAGGATCTCTGATCTTGGAGATCTTAGGTATTTTCTTGGCATTGAAGTTGTATACAAAGAAGAAGGTATTATGCTCATACAAAGGAAGTATATTCTAGACCTACTTGAGAGGTTTGGGATGCTACATTGCAAGCCTATTTCAAATCCCATGGAAGTTAATGTAAAGCTAAGCTCCATTGATGGAGAGCCATTAGAGGATGTAACTTTGTATTGATCTATTGTAGGCTCTTTCAATTATGCCACAATAACCAGGCCTGACATAGCATATGGAGTTGGAGTGTTATCACAATTTATGCATAGTCCAAGGACTACACACTTGCAAGCTGCAAGAAGAATGTTGCGATATCTCAAAGCCACTATAAATGAAGGATTGTTCTACTCATTTGATGATGATATGCAGGTCAAAGCTTATTCCGATGCCGATTGGGCCGGTTCGAAGGAAGATAGAAGGAGTACAAGTGGTTACCTAGTCATGCTAGGTAGCAAGATCATCTCATGGATTTCAAAGAAGCAACCCACGGTGGCATTATCTTCCACCGAGGCTGAGTATAGAGCTTTGGCTCAAGTCACATGTGAGCTAATGTGGATTAAGAAGTTATTTATGGAGCTTAATTTGCAGGTTGACACATATCCAATTTTTTGTGACAACATGAGTAGCATTCATCTAGCATCGAACCCTGTCTATCATGCTAGAACCAAGCATATTGAAGTGCACTATCACTTCATAAGGGAAAAGGTGATATCCAAGGAAGTTTCAGTACATCATATTGGTACTAAGGACCAAGTTGCGGACATGTTTACAAAGGCTTTGGATGGGATGAAGATTTCAAAGTTCAAGCAATGCATCAACATGAAGGAGCTTGGATGAGGATGAAGAATTGAAGCTTGAGGGGGAGTGTTAAAAGTCAAGCTTCAAGCTAAAAAATTCGTGGGGAATCTTTTATGGACATGTGGAGCAATCAAAGGAAGCCAAAAGCCACGAGATTCCATCAAGAAAAGTCACTCAACCACTCCCCAAGTCATCTCAACTAATTCCTCCAAGTTAGGAGGCTGATTTGGAAAGGTAGTTCCTAGATTTTAGGGGCACACCTCTCACTATAAAAGGAGCATGTATCCCGACTTCTTTTGGGCCATCTTCTTGGAGTTTTAGCTCATGTAAAGTGAGCACTAAGTGCTGGAGTTGTGATAAGCAAGCCCCTTGCTTAAGCAACCCCCTTGCTTGCTTGTTTGTTTTCTTTTAGTAGGCATATCTATGTGTGTGCGCAGGCAGTGTTGCAACTCTCTACCCCTGAGTTGTTAGCATTGGTTCTCCCTCATATGGTATCCATTTGATGTAATTCTTGTCTCATTGGATAGCTATAAGAGTCTATTTTATGCTTACCAATTCTCTGGAGCATTCTCTGAGTAAGCTGGGAGCAACATTCATTTTAGTGAAGTTGTGTGATTGATATCTCTCTCTTTGTGTAGGCTCTGTTGGAAATATTTTGCTCTCTGTTGTAAGGGCTGGTTCTCCTTCTCTATGTATCAATTTGCTATGATTTTGGTGTCATTGGGTAGCTATTAGAGTCCTCTAAAGTTGACTGAAGTTTGAGATTCATTCTCTGTATAATCTCTGAGAAAAGATTGCTGGAGTGAAGTGAGGTCTCTGCTTGACTAGCAGTTGTGAGCATTCAACTAGCTCATGTTGTAGACATTGTTTCTCTTTGTGTAAGCATCCATTTCAAGTGAAATTTGTTTTGTTGGAAAGCCCTTGGTGTCTACTACAGGTCTACAAAAGCTCACTGGAGTTCTCTGCATAAGCTCTGAGTAAGAGCATTTTTGGTGTGCAGAGGTCAAAGAAGGATACCTGTGGAGGTCATTCGCGCTTCATCGTTGCTTAGGGGTTGCGATACTTCTCCCATCAACATATACATATACATATACATATACATATACATATACATATACATATACATATACATATACA
>CM035431.1:55422374-55424874 GCA_020310875.1 Ceratopteris richardii | reverse complement strand
GCATAAATGACTACATACTTAAGGTCAAGGAGTTATCAGATGCATTGGGATCCATTGGATGCCACGTAGACGATGACGATCTTGTGGCTTATACTCTCAATGGTTTGAGAGATGATGAGAAGTGGAAACCCTTTACCACTTCAGTTTATGTAAGGGATAATCTTCCCGATTTTGAGCAATTGGTTGCTCTCATGGTCACCGAAGAAATGAACATAGGTGGAAGTTCAACTAAAAGCAAAGATGCACAAGTTTTCTATGCAGGTAATCAAAGGGGCAAAGGAAGACAAGGACAAGGAAGGGGCAAAGGAAGGTTTGGAGGAAGGCAAGGCCACTCAAGAAATCAAGGACATGACCAAGGCACCTCATCACAAAGAGGGAGAGGAAGATCAAGAGGAAGAGGAGGACGACATCAACAAAACAGGAATCAAGATGGCGAAGGATGTTACATATGTGGCAAGTTTGGCCACTATGCTAGAGATTGCTACCAAGGAGGAAACCAAAGGAACTATAATCAAGGTTCTTCATACAAAGGCCAAGGTAATTATGCTTCTACAAGTTCAGAAAATGACAATCTCTTGATGATGCACATGAATGGGAATTCAAGCAAAGTAGATAACACTTGGTATATTGATAGTGGATGTAGCAACCATATGAGTTGCAATGCTTCTTGGTTTACTAATCTACATGTTCCCAAAGGTAAAGGACATGTAGAAACAGGTGATGATACAGCCCATGAGATCTCCCATGTTGGAGATGTAGCTTTGGATGACAAGGAGGAAGGAAGATGTCTCAAGGATGTCTTGCATGTACCTACCATCACAAAGAACTTGGTGTCCGTTGGGCAAATGGTTGAAAGAGGCTATCAAGTAAGGTTCAACAAAGGTGGATGCTTTGTGGAGAACCCTAAGCAAGGTTACAAGGTCATAGCAAGAGGAAAGAAGCAAGGGAGACTCTTCACTTTGGAGGTAAATTCTCATTCTACTCAACATGTCTACTTCACATATGGAAACAAGAGGATTTCGGAGTTGGACTTGTGGCACAAGAGGATAGGTCACATCAACATACAAAGAATGAAGGAAATGCAATTCAAGAGGCTGGTTGAAGGTCTTCCCAACTTCCAAGGACAAGGTATGAAGCATTTATGTGAATCTTGTCAACTAGGGAAGCAAGCGAGACTTCCATTCAAGAAGAGTGGCTACATAAGCCAACATCCATTGGAGTTGATACATACAGATGTGTGGGGGCCAACGAAAGAGCAATCCATTGGAGGTAACAAGTACTTTGTCACTTTTATAGATGATTGCACAAGGATGGTTTGGGTTTATTTCATCAAAAACAAATCAGATGTGTTTACATGTTTCAAAGCATTCAAGGCAATGGTAGAGAAGGAAACAGGTACATATATCAAGAAGCTAAGGTCCGATGGAGGGGGAGAATATTTCTCAAATGAGTTTTCTGATTTTTTAATGGATCAAGGCATCAAGAGGCAAGTAACATGCAGGTACACACCCCAACAAAATGGAGTAGCAGAGAGAAAGAATAGATACATTGCCGAGATCGCTAGAGCAATGCTTAATGAGATGAATGTACCTAACATGTTTTGGAGTGATGCAGCAAATACCGCCGTGTATCTAATGAATAGGGCTCCTACCTCAGGGATCCATGGCTTGACACCATATCAAGCCTATTATGGTAAGAAACCTGATCTTTCCCACTTGAAGATATTTGGATGTACTTGTTATGTACATGTGCCAAGTGAATTGAGGCACAAGCTACAACCAAAGGCAGAAAAGTGTGTGTTTCTAGGATATTCAAATGATCATAAAGGTTACAGGTGCTTCAACCCAAACACAAAGGACTTGAGGATATCAAGGGATGTAGCATTTGATGAGCTACTCCCTTGGTATAAGAAGTATGATTGTATGCAGGACTATGAAGAAGAAAAGCATGGACATGATGAAGAACAAATCGACCTAGAGCTAAGCGGCCCAAGGTGTTCCATCAATGAAGATAGTTCAAGCATGAACTCACCATGGAGGGGGAGATCTTCATCAAGCTATGAAGCACAATCAATCAACAAAGGCAAAGCAACATTGGTGGAGTTGGATGAAGAAGGTAATGAAGTTGAAGATGATGAAGGACACATGATGGAGAAAGAAGCCACGTCAAAGAAAGAGATCAAGTTCCCAAGGCAAAGGAGGTTTATTCCTCCAAAAGGTGAAGAAAGGAAGTCTTCTAGAGTTAAGTATCCAACTCAAAGGTTTACTTATGATTCATACATGGCAACACATTATGCATATATGAACAAAGTAGTAGAAGATCATGAGCCCGATTGCTATGAAGATGCAAGCAGGTACACCGAATGGAAAGAGGCAATGCAAGAAGAGATCGACGCACTTGAGGAAAATCAAACATGGACTCTAGTGCCCAAGAAGGAGAACATGAAGGTAATAGGTAATAAGTGGGTGTATAAAGTAAAGAGGAATTCAGATGGATCTAT
>CM035431.1:55314874-55414874 GCA_020310875.1 Ceratopteris richardii | reverse complement strand
TAGTACCTTGTCTTTAAATAGTGATAATGGATCTCTATGTTCTTGTTTCTTGCATGCATTATAGGGTTGCTTGCTTGACAAATGCTTGATAGGTTAACTCTTTGACCTCCACATCCAAATCTTTGAAGAGCTACTTGAACCACATGATCTCACATGTAACAAGAGCTAAGGCTCTATACATAACCTCAAAAAATGATAATGCAACTATAGGTTGTTCCTTTGACATCAATGAGATGAATCTTTGATGTATCATGAGGACATTGCTAGATGTGCTCCTTTTGGCCTCCTTTGATCTCAAAGGAGGACATTGCCAGATGTGCTCCTTTTGGCCTCCTTTGATCTCAAAGTCATTGTCTGTTTGAAACCTACATTTGTTGGAAACAGTGGTCAAATACATCAAAACTCTCAATTATGGCTAGGATATGGTATCATCATTATATAAATCTACATAAGAAAAGCGTCCAGGTGTCTTGAATAAAACAAATACCTCTCATAGGAGGGATGTGGGTTCAATACCCAACAGACATGTTTGGTAGAGATTTTCTTTTGAAAAGAAATAAAACACATATGCTCGTTAAATCAAAATCTATCAAGGGGTATACATGATCTTCCAAAAATATCATCATTTGATGGTATGATCAATTAATCCACATACATGCATCACTTGGCTTGCATCCTCACATGCAGAAATACTCCACAAGACGTTTTTCCATCCACTAGAATCCTGCTTTAAACCATAGGAAGATTTTGTAATTTTTCAAAGAAAATTTAAATATTTAGGGTTTTCAAACCCTATTGATTAAGCTTTGTAGAATATCTCCTACAAGTCACCATAAAGAAAGCATTATTTGCATCTAATTGATATATTGGCCACCTCTTAGATGTGAAAATCCAAATGATTCCCCTTATTGTGGTCATCTTTGCAATTGGGCTAAATGTTTCTTCATAGTTAGTTCCATAGGATTAGAAAATCCATTTGCCAAAAACCTCGCTCTCTACCTAGCAATTAAACCATTAGAAATCCTTCTCAATTTATACACCCACATTGCAAATTACCTTCATCCCTTCTTGTCTTGGAACTAGAATCCATATGTTGTTGTGTTCAAGAACTTTGTAGTCTTCTTGCATAGCTTCTTGCCACTTATTTATGGACTTAGCCTCTTCATAGGTAGAAGGTTCATGGTCTTTGATAATCATAGCCATGAAATCATGATTCCTATCAAGATAACTATCATAGAAAAGCCTTGAGATTGGATATTTTACCCTTAAATTTTTTCTTCTCCCTTTGGTGGGATAAACCTTCTTTTCCTTGATGTCTTGATCTTTGCTATGTACATGTGCATGTGTATGTGTGTATATGTATGCATGTGCATGTATATGTGTAAGTGTATGTGTATGTACATGTGCATATGTATGTGTGTGTATATACACACATATAAATGTAGATACATATACACATACACTTACATATATACATGCACATACATACATACACACATACACATGCACATGCACATACACAAACATATCCACATACACTTACGCATGCACATGCAGATAGATGCATATACACATATACATATGCACATACATACATGCACATATATATACATAAATACATACATATACATAGATCAATACATACATATACATGCATATAGACATACTTGATGGGGGAAGTATCTCAACCCCTAAGCAACGATGAAGCGCGAATGACCTCCACAGGTATCCTTCTTTGACCTCTGCACACCAAAAATGCTCTTACTCAGAGCTTATGCAGATTCCTCCAGTGAGCTTTTGTAGCCCTGTAGTAGACACCAAGGGCTTTCCAACAAAACAAATTTCACTTGAAATGGATGCTTACACAAAGAGAAACAATGTCTACAACATGAGCTAGTTGAATGCTCACAACTGCTAGTCAAGCAGAGACCTCACTTCACTCCAGCAAACTTTTCTCAGAGATTATACAGAGAATGAATCTCAAACTTATGTCAACTTTAGAGGACTCTAATAGCTACCCAATGACACCAAAATCATAGCAAATGGATACATAGAGAAGGAGAACCAGCCCTTACAACAGAGAGCAAAATATTTCCAACAGAGCCTACACAAAGAGAGAGATATCAATCACACAACTTCACTAAAATGAATGTTGCTCCCAGCTTACTCAGAGAATTCTCCAGAGAATTGGTAAGCATAAAATAGACTCTTATAGCTATCCAATGAGACAAGAATTACATCAAATGGATACCATATGAGGGAGAACCAATGCTAACAACTCAGGGGTAGAGAGTTGCAACACTGCCTGCGCACACACATAGATATGCCTACTAAAAGAAAACAAACAAGCAAGCAAGGGGGTTGCTTAAGCAAGGGGCTTGCTTATCACAACTCCAGCACTTAGTGCTCACTTTACATGAGCTAAAACTCCAAGAAGATGGCCCAAAAGAAGTCGGGATACATGCTCCTTTTATAGTGAGAGGTGTGCCCCTAAAATCTAGGAACTACCTTTCCAAATCAGCCTCCTAACTTGGAGGAATTAGTTGAGATGACTTGGGGAGTGGTTGAGTGACTTTTCTTGATGGAATCTCGTGGCTTTTGGCTTCCTTTGATTGCTCCACATGTCCATAAAAGATTCCCCACGAATTTTTAGCTTGAAGCTTGACTTTTAACACTCCCCCTCAAGCTTCAATTCTTCATCCTCATCCAAGCTCCTTCATGTTGATGCATTGCTTGAATTTTGAAATCTTCATCCCATCCAAAGCCTTTGTAAACATGTCCGCAACTTGGTCCTTAGTACCAATATGATGTACTGAAACTTCCTTGGATATCACCTTTTCCCTTATGAAGTGATAGTGCACTTCAATATGCTTGGTTCTAGCATGATAGACAGGGTTCGATGCTAGATGAATGCTACTCATGTTGTCACAAAAAATTGGATATGTGTCAACCTGCAAATTAAGCTCCATAAATAACTTCTTAATCCACATTAGCTCACATGTGACTTGAGCCAAAGCTCTATACTCAGCCTCGGTGGAAGATAATGCCACCGTGGGTTGCTTCTTTGAAATCCATGAGATGATCTTGCTACCTAGCATGACTAGGTAACCACTTGTACTCCTTCTATCTTCCTTCGAACCGGCCCAATCGGCATCGGAATAAGCTTTGACCTGCATATCATCATCAAATGAGTAGAACAATCCTTCATTTATAGTGGCTTTGAGATATCGCAACATTCTTCTTGCAGCTTGCAAGTGTGTAGTCCTTGGACTATGCATAAATTGTGATAACACTCCAACTCCATATGCTATGTCAGGCCTGGTTATTGTGGCATAATTGAAAGAGCCTACAATAGATCGATACAAAGTTACATCCTCTAATGGCTCTCCATCAATGGAGCTTAGCTTTACATTAACTTCCATGGGATTTGAAATAGGCTTGCAATGTAGCATCCCAAACCTCTCAAGTAGGTCTAGAATATACTTCCTTTGTATGAGCATAATACCTTCTTCTTTGTATACAACTTCAATGCCAAGAAAATACCTAAGATCTCCAAGATCAGAGATCCTAAACTCCTTTCCAAGCTTTGCCTTGATCTCCTCAATGCCCTTTGTATCATTACCTGTAATGATAAGATCATCTACATACACACACATGTAGACCACAAGTTCTCCTCTTTGTTTGATGAAGAGAGATGGATCCGCCTTGCATTGATTGTAACCACATTTGATCAAATAGTCCACCAATCTTTGGTTCCAAGCCCTTGGAGCTTGCTTTAGGCCATAAAGTGCCTTCTTCAACCTACAAACATGATGTGGAAACTCTTTATGAACAAAACCTAGTGGTTGCTCCATGTATACCTCTTCTTCCAAGTCTCCATTGAGAAAGGCATTCTTGATATCCAATTGGAAGAGCTTCCATCCTTTGCTAGCAGCCATTGCAATGAGTGTCCTAATGGTGCTCATCTTTGCCACGGGGCTGAATGTCTCTTCAAAGTCCACTCCATAGGTTTGTGCAAAACCCTTGGCCACCAATCTTGCTTTGAACCTAGAAATAGATCCATCTGAATTCCTCTTTACTTTATACACCCACTTATTACCTATTACCTTCATGTTCTCCTTCTTGGGCACTAGAGTCCATGTTTGATTTTCCTCAAGTGCGTCGATCTCTTCTTGCATTGCCTGTTTCCATTCGGTGTACCTGCTTGCATCTTCATAGCAATCGGGCTCATGATCTTCTACTACTTTGTTCATATATGCATAATGTGTTGCCATGTATGAATCATAAGTAAACCTTTGAGTTGGATACTTAACTCTAGAAGACTTCCTTTCTTCACCTTTTGGAGGAATAAACCTCCTTTGCCTTGGGAACTTGATCTCTTTCTTTGACGTGGCTTCTTTTTCCATCATGTGTCCTTCATCATCTTCAACTTCATTACCTTCTTCATCCAACTCCACCAATGTTGCTTTGCCTTTGTTGATTGATTGTGCTTCATAGCTTGATGAAGATCTCCCCCTCCATGGTGAGTTCATGCTTGAACTATCTTCATTGATGGAACACCTTGGGCCGCTTAGCTCTAGGTCAATTTGTTCTTCATCATGTCCATGCTTTTCTTCTTCATAGTCCTGCATACAATCATACTTCTTATACCAAGGGAGTAGCTCATCAAATGCTACATCCCTTGATATCCTCAAGTCCTTTGTATTTGGGTTGAAGCACCTGTAACCTTTATGATCATTTGAATATCCTAGAAACACACACTTTTCTGCCTTTGGTTGTAGCTTGTGCCTCAATTCACTTGGCACATGTACATAACAAGTACATCCAAATATCTTCAAGTGGGAAAGATCAGGTTTCTTACAATAATAGGCTTGATATGGTGTCAAGCCATGGATCCCTGAGGTAGGAGCCCTATTCATTAGATACACAGCGGTATTTGCTGCATCACTCCAAAACATGTTAGGTACATTCATCTCATTAAGCATTGCTCTAGCGATCTCGGCAATGTATCTATTCTTTCTCTCTGCTACTCCATTTTGTTGGGGTGTGTACCTGCATGGTACTTGCCTCTTGATGCCTTGATCCATTAAAAAATCAGAAAACTCATTTGAGAAATAGTCTCCCCCTCCATCGGACCTTAGCTTCTTGATATATGTACCTGTTTCCTTCTCTACCATTGCCTTGAATGATTTGAAACATGTAAACACATCTGATTTGTTTTTTATGAAATAAACCCAAACCATCCTTGTGCAATCATCTATAAAAGTGACAAAGTACTTGTTACCTCCAATGGATTGCTCTTTCGTTGGCCCCCACACATCTGTATGTATCAACTCCAATGGATGTTGGCTTATGTAGCCACTCTTCTTGAATGGAAGTCTCGCTTGCTTCCCTAGTTGACAAGATTCACATAAATGCTTCATACCTTGTCCTTGGAAGTTGGGAAGACCTTCAACCAGCCTCATGAATTGCATTTCCTTCATTCTTTGTATGTTGATGTGACCTATCCTCTTGTGCCACAAGTCCAACTCCGAAATCCTCTTGTTTCCATATGTGAAGTAGACATGTTGAGTAGAATAAGAATTTACCTCCAAAGTGAAGAGTCTCCCTTGCTTCTTTCCTCTTGCTATGACCTTGTAACCTTGCTTAGGGTTCTCCACAAAGCATCCACCTTTGTTGAACCTTACTTGATAGCCTCTTTCAACCATTTGCCCAACGGACACCAAGTTCTTTGTGATGGTAGGTACATGCAAGACATCCTTGAGACATCTTCCTTCCTCCTTGTCATCCAAAGCTACATCTCCAACATGGGAGATCTCATGGGCTGTATCATCACCTGTTTCTACATGTCCTTTACCTTTGGGAACATGTAGATTAGTAAACCAAGAAGCATTGCAACTCATATGGTTGCTACATCCACTATCAATATACCAAGTGTTATCTACTTTGCTTGAATTCCCATTCATGTGCATCATCATGAGATTGTCATTTTCTGAACTTGTAGAAGCATAATTACCTTGGCCTTTGTATGAAGAACCTTGATTATAGTTCCTTTGGTTTCCTCCTTGGTAGCAATCTCTAGCATAGTGGCCAAACTTGCCACATATGTAACATCCTTCGCCATCTTGATTCCTGTTTTATTGATGTCGTCCTCCTCTTCCTCTTGATCTTCCTCTCCCTCTTTGTGATGAGGTGCCTTGGTCATGTCCTTGATTTCTTGAGTGGCCTTGCCTTCCTCCAAACCTTCCTTTGCCCCTTCCTTGTCCTTGTCTTCCTTTGCCCCTTTGATTACCTGCATAGAAAACTTGTGCATCTTTGCTTTTAGTTGAACTTCCACCTATGTTCATTTCTTCGGTGACCATGAGAGCAACCAATTGCTCAAGATCGGGAAGATTATCCCTTACATAAACTGAAGTGGTAAAGGGTTTCCACTTCTCATCATCTCTCAAACCATTGAGAGTATAAGCCACAAGATCGTCATCGTCTACGTGGCTTCCAATGGATCCCAATGCATCTGATAACTCCTTGACCTTAAGTATGTAGTCATTTATGCTACTCCCTGAGCTCTTCCTAAGGTTGTTGAGCTCATTCTTGAGTTGGATCTTCCTTGCTTTGGTGCTTGTTGAATAAAGCCTTTCAAGTGTCTCCCATACCTTCATGCTTGAATCCAGGTCTTGGATATGGCCGATCATGCTATTGCTAATGTGTTGGGAAAGAATAAAGATAACCCTCTTGTCTCTTTCATTCCATTCCCTAAAGGCCCTTCTCTGGTCATTGGTTGGATTCTCATCCAACCTAGGTCTTGGTTCACTTCCACTCATCAACCCCCAAAGGCCCTTGCCCATAAGATAGTTGGAGACCCTAAATCTCCATGGTTGATAGTTACCTTTGTCTAGCTTTTCAATTTGAGTGTTGAAGTCTCCCATATCTAGTCTTTGATACTTGACCTAGCCCTTGGCTAATGCTCCAATGTGTGTAAAATGAAAATGAGGCTCTGAGGTTACCTCAATCCAAAGCTTTCCTTAGATGGACACCTTGTGCTCTTGCAAATTTGAGTAGAATAGCTCCCCCTTGATGTGAGCTACCTCCAAGAAGCTTTTGTTGATGCAACTCTTCAACCACCAACTCCAAGAGGTCTTCTTGCTTGTATGTGATACCTCCAAGATGCCCAAATGCTCTGATACCACTGATGGGGGAAGTATCTCAACCCCTAAGCAACGATGAAGCGCGAATGACCTCCACAGGTATCCTTCTTTGACCTCTGCACACCAAAAATGCTCTTACTCAGAGCTTATGCAGATACCTCCAGTGAGCTTTTGTAGACCTGTAGTAGACACCAAGGGCTTTCCAACAAAACAAATTTCACTTGAAATGGATGCTTACACAAAGAGAAACAATGTCTACAACATGAGCTAGTTGAATGCTCACAACTGCTAGTCAAGTAGAGACCTCACTTCACTCCAGCAAACTTTTCTCAGAGATTATACAGAGAATGAATCTCAAACTTATGTCAACTTTAGAGGACTCTAATAGCTACCCAATGACACCAAAATCATAGCAAATGGATACATAGAGAAGGAGAACCAGCCCTTACAACAGAGAGCAAAATATTTCCAACAGAGCCTACACAAAGAGAGAGATATCAATCACACAACTTCACTAAAATGAATGTTGCTCCCAGCTTACTCAGAGAATTCTCCAGAGAATTGGTAAGTATAAAATAGACTCTTATAGCTATCCAATGAGACAAGAATTACATCAAATGGATACCATATGAGGGAGAACCAATGCTAACAACTCAGGGGTAGAGAGTTGCAAAACTGCCTGCGCACACACATAGATATGCCTACTAAAAGAAAACAAACAAGCAAGCAAGGGGGTTGCTTAAGCAAGGGGCTTGCTTATCACAACTCCAGCACTTAGTGCTCACTTTACATGAGCTAAAACTCCAAGAAGATGGCCCAAAAGAAGTCGGGATACATGCTCCTTTTATAGTGAGAGGTGTGCCCCTAAAATCTAGGAACTACCTTTCCAAATCAGCCTCCTAACTTGGAGGAATTAGTTGAGATGACTTGGGGAGTGGTTTAGTGACTTTTCTTGATGGAATCTCGTGGCTTTTGGCTTCCTTTGATTGCTCCACATGTCCATAAAAGATTCCCCACGAATTTTTAGCTTGAAGCTTGACTTTTAACAATACTTGCACAAATATATATATATATACCTACATGTGCATATATACATTTTATACACACACACACACAAGCACACATAAATATGAATGAATTATATAATTAAAGTAATAAAACACATGCTAAATATAAACAATAATAAAAATCAATAGAGCAAGACTTTTCATTACTTAATACTATACACACAATTCAAAACATAACTGGAATGAACCATATGTAGATAGAATATATATATAATTATATATCAATGTAAATACATATCCAATGTCACAATCGAAAATCCTAATCATCATCATCATCATTATCATCCTCATCCTCATCATCACGATCATCCACATGATCTGATGTATCTGTAGTGGCATCATGGGTAGCGTTGCAGGTACTCTATGACGATCAGGATCGTCCCTCTTGTATATATCTCTGCACCTCATCCATATTTGCCTCTCCATAATACTCCTGTATTACATATAGCAAATATAAATAAGTGAAACATACAAAACATCCATAAAAATGAAATAATTATATGAAATTTAATAATAGTCACAAATGCATACGGATGATCTCACATATACTCGCTCAAATGCTCATATCCAAAATGTGTAGCATACTTGATCTCATGTTTCGTAGGATATCGACCATAATCCTTTCGCTTCATTGAAACAAATAAAAAAGATGATCACTTGTGTTTTAACTAAAATAAAAAATATACTTACAATAACACATATACTTACAAATGTAGCTACAAAACCATGATGGCCCATTTTGCCTAAGTGAGATGTGTGGCCCGACTCAACTCTCTTCTTTGGAGCAGCCTGTTTATTTGAATAGAAACGAAATAGATAAATTAAATTAAAAACTTAATAAACTATAAGAGAATTATAAATATAAACTATTAATTTGTATGCCTTCACCTAAGGAAATGACTCCTGAAGATGTAGCTATCTATGAGAAAACTATCACGTCTCAGGTGCTATGTTAGGTCTCCTCTTATTTTATTCCACCATTCAATATCTCCTGTTATTTTGATCTCAAACAGAAAAAAAGAATCAGAATACATATACATATATACACACATATAGCTGTTATAAATTATGGAATGTGTTGAACAAGGCATTGTTGGAGTGTTAATTTATTAATGTATTAATTTGTTTTGGTGTTTTTGATATAGCAGCTCAAGGTTTGTGAGGGGGTGAAAGGCATGAATGGGCAAATCACATCAATAATCCGACTTATAATTTATTTAGTTTGTAAATAAACCCTCTAGAGGGTTCTATTGTTATAAACAATTAGAAAAGTAGTGGTTAGAACAAGGTTCATTGTAGATTACAATTTTTGATATAGAAAGCAAAGGCTTTCTACAAAAGTTACCAACTTTTACTTTCACGCATGCTATTTGACACTGCTCTCATGTGACCACTATTTTGACATAATAAAAAATTCCTATAAATGCATGCACTCTGTGGACTAGCAAAGAGAGTGCATGGGAGCAGATTGCACCTAATACTGTGTTCTATCTCATCTCCCAGCGGGTCTATTTTTCTGTGTTTTTTGCATCCGTAACCTCTATGTGGGCATGAGCAAGATCTTGATAAAAGTGGTAATAGAGCCTTGCACGTGTCACTATGGAGGGATCTATTTCTGCTCATTTGGGCGATTGATCTCTGTTTTTCTGTTCGCGATCTGATTTCGATTTCAATTCTGGTTTCCATTTTTAGTTTTCGTTTCCTATTCGGATTCCTATTTCCTTTTCTCTTTTCTTCTTCTTGTTTCAATTCTAGTTTCAGTTCTAGTTGCAGAACCAGAACCTACATTTACACCTATTTTTACACCTTGTTTACTCCTTTGGCTTTACTCTAAGGTGTCGACTAAGGCATAGAAACCTAGGCATAACTTAAGGCATAACTTAAGGCATAACTAATGAAGATAAGCTTATGAGCGTCGTCAAAGCTATTGTCTCTGCCCAATTGAATGGCATGCATTCCAAGGTTGGTGTTAAAAATTACCAATTTTTATGGTTTGAGGGTCGTAAGGATGGCCCGTTAGTTCTTTCATGGTTTTCATAGTTTGATGATTTGTATACTGATGAAACATATGCTAAAAGTAAAAAAGTCAAATTTGCCACTAATTATTTAGTAGGAGAAGCTCAGCTTTGGTGGAATGTCCTATGCCAAAGTACAGATCGTCCAACAATGTGGAAGGCTTTCCAAGATAAAGTGAAGGATTCTTTTCTTCCTCCTCAATATCATCTACATGTTCGATGTGCATGGACAACCTTTACATGGAAGGAGGGTGACACAGTCACTACCTACACGGAGGAGTTCTGACAAAATTTACTATTGGTCCAAATGCTTGAAGATGTACCAGAGGATAGCTTGCAGCGGAAATATGAAGATGCTTTGGAGGTGGGAATCCAAGCTAAGCTTCACACCTTATGGCCTACAACTTTCAACGAGTCTACTCATTTGCCTATGATGCAGAGAAGTTAATTCCAATCCATAACCAATTAGATCCGTCTACAACAACCATATCAATGACCACTTTTGTTAAACCCATGTTTCCTATGAAACATAATTTTAATGCCCCATCTTACTCTAGTTTTCCTCATCCTCCACAATTTAATTACTCAAATCCATGTGTTGCTTCATCTTTTCAACCTTTCAAACCACCTACCCTCCAAACTTCAGCGGTGGATGCCCAACAGAAGTGACCATGTATCACCTGCTAGACTTGTGGTAAACTTGGACATACAGAAATAAAGTGCTGATTGCGACCTCTTCACATGAAATCAGTTGAAGCTCAATTGCATAACATGGAGGACCATAATGGACACGAGAAGCATTGGAGAAGGACTTAAGTACATTGGGTAATGATATCTCAATTCATTCTTTACTTTGCATGCATGGTAGTATCAATAACAAGCTAGTTAATATTTTACATGATGATGGTAGTTCACATGATTTCATTTCGCATTTATTAGTACAAGAACTTAAATTAAAAACATTTCCTTGCTTGTATAAAGCAAAAGTTGCATTTCAAGGTAGTCGTTATAATGTAACAGGAGAAGTGCAAGATGTTAGGATTAGCATAGGCCCATATGTAGATGCATGAACATTTTTAATTGAACCTCTGCAATCTTACGATGTTATACTTGGTATGCCTTTTCATCATCATTATAACCCACACATTGACTACCATACAAACACCTTTAACTTTGAATTTAAAGGTTAAATCATTACTTTGTCTACAAGGCATGATTTCTAGCCATTTCCATTGATTAGTCAATATCATCAATGATTATAATCATACACTTCCTGATGCACATAAACCTTTCATGACTACTTATAAGGATTGTTTTATGTCTGAGTATCCCTCTGAACTACCACCATCTCGAGGATCCTTTGACCATAGCATAGACTTAGTACTTGGTAGTTCTCCTCCTCATAAAGCACCATATAGACATGGACCACTACACCAAAAGGAAATACAAAAGAAAACCCAAAAATAGACCTACTATATAAAGGACTTACAAGGCCTAGTTCTTTCCCATTTGGAGCACAAGATCACAATAAAGAATGGATACCCTATTGCTAGAATAGATGATCTTTTAGATAAATTACGAGGAGCTCGTGTATTTAGTAAACTTGATCTAAATTGGGTTACCATCAGATTCATATGGCACAAAGTGATATTTTTAAGACTGCATTTAGAACACAAACTGGCCATTATGATTTTATGGTAATTCTGTTTGGACTTACTAATGCCTCTGCTACATTTGCACGAATGATGAAGAACATTTTTTTTTTATTACCAAGCTTTTGTTCTTGTATTCTTCGATGATATACTTGTTTACAATAAGAATGATAGTGAGGATGAAACGCATCTTTAAATATTTTTTCATTTACTATGGGAGAACACACTTTACGCTAATCCTGAAAAGAGTTACTTCTTTCAATGTAAGCTAGAATATCTAGGACATATTATTTCAAGTGAAGGTGTGCATGTGCATCCAAAAATATTAAAGTTATAGTAGAATGACCTACACCACAATCAATGATGTTCATTTTTTCTTGGGTTGGCTAGTTTCTATAGAAAGTTTATTCAAGATTTTTCTTATTTAGCACTAGCTCTTACCTTGTTGTTGAAAAAGAAAATAAAATTTGCATAGGGACTTACCCAACAACAATCCTTTGAAAAACAAAAATATCCACTTTCACATGCACTTGTCTTACAGTTACCTGATTTTCACAACCCTTTCATGTTGTTATTGATGCGAGTGGTTCATGAATAGATGTTGTTTTAATGCAAAATGATCATCCTAATGCATTTGAGAGTAGGAATCTTAAGCCCTCAGAAAAGAACTATAGTAGATATGATAAAGAATTGTTAGCGGTTGTGCATGCTTTGCGAGTTTGGAAACACTATCTTATGGGCTCTGAGGTCTTAATCAAAACCAATCAACAGGCTATTAAGCATATATTAAATTAGCCCTTACTCTCTGATCTACATCTTAAATGGGCTTCATTCATTCAAAATTTTCCAACCCATGATCCAATATCAACCTGGTAAAGCTAATGTTGTAGCTGATGCTCTTAGCCATTTTCCTTCACATTCTATTGTTTTCCAAATTCATTCTTTTCAAGAAATGATTTCCACTTATGCATCTGATTTATATTTTTCACATGCATGGCATGAATTCAACAATGGTGCATCTTTATGTGATGAACAATATACATTTCATCATGGTTTACTTTATTTTCAACATAGATTGTGCATAACCCAATCTTTTAAAGATTTTGTCATCAAAGAAATGCAAGAACCATCTTACATGGGTCATAGAGGCATACAAAGCACCAATTATGCTTGCAAAGATTTCTTCTTTTGGCCACACATTGAAAAAGATATTGCACATTATGTTTCTCAATGCATTATATGTCAGCATGTAAAACTTCATCATGGTAAACCATTTGGATTATTATTACCACTTCCAATTCCGAACGAACCATGGGAACAAATCTCTATGGATTTTATCACAGTTCTTCCTATCACTTCATGACATAATGATATGATTTGGACAATAGTTGATAGGTTTAGTAAATATGCATATTTCATTCCTTGTATAAAAACTTTATATACACCTCAGGCTACAAAATTACTCATTACATGCATTTCTCCACGTCATGGATTTCCTAAAGTAATGCTATCTGATTGTGATGTTAGATTTTGTAATCATTTTTGGGTTGCCTTATTTCAACATTTTGGTTCTAAATTAGATTTTAGCTCTGCATTTCATCCTGAAAGTAATGGACAAAGTGAGGCTACAAACAATACTATTCTTGATTTATTGCATTGTTATTCATTAGATAATCCTAGTAACTAAGATGAAAAGTTGCCATTTCTTCAATTTGCTTACAATAACACCACACACACCACTATTCTTCGTGCCCCTTTTGAAATTATTTATGGAAAAAAGTTTCCCACTCCCATGTCACTCACCCAAACTGACATTCGGATGGATGATTCTATTGCTAAAGGTCACATTTCTATACTTCACGATGTTCACAAGCACATTAGGAAAAGCCAAGAGTGATACACACGTAATATCAATACAAACTGATTAGCCAAGGAATTCAAGGAAAATGATATTGTGTGGTTGCGTATCATTAAAAGAAGTCTCAAAAGTATTTTACAACATCCTAAAGTTAAACTTTCACCATGCTATTATGGATCGTTTTGCATCATACAAAAAATTAATGATAATTCATTTAGATTAGATATACCACCTCATTAGAATATACATAACTCTTTTCATATTAGTCTACTTAAACCATTTAAAGGAACTTTACCACTCATTCCACTTTGTGATGACCCTCCTTTAATTGAAGAACAATCTAAAATCTTGGTTCCTGAGAAGATAATTGATCATGATGTCACTACTACACACACAATTACTCAATATCATCGATATTTAATTAAGCACAAAAATCACTCTATTGGAAAATGTCAATGGATACATAAAATGCAATTAACACCTTATTATGACCACTTATTTTTTGCATATCATATACAAACACATCAATGTAATTCCTCCATGAAGATTTCCATGCATATGCTTTTACATGAAACATGTTTATTTTCGTTCAGTGATGGAACATGTGACTTGGCATCCATGTTTACGTTTATTTTATCAACTGAAGTTAGTTGCTTTTTTAACTCAAGGGCATGTTATAAATTATGGAATGTGTTCAACAAGGCATTCGTGGAGTGTTAATTTATTAATGTATTAATGTGTTTTTGTGTTTTTGATATAGTAGCTCAAGGTTCGTGAGGGCGTGAAAGGCATGAAAGAGCAGTCATCAATAATCCGACTTATAATTTATTTAGTTTATAAATAAATTACCCGTAGAGAATTCTATTGTTAAAAATAGTTAGAAAAGTAGTGGTTAGAATAAGGATAATTATAGACCACATTTTCTGATATTGAAAGCAAAGTCTTTCTACAAAATTTACCAACTTTTACTTTCATGCATGCTTTTTGAATCCCCTCTCATGTAACCACTATTTTGACATAAATAAAAATTCTTATAAATACATGCACTCTATGGACTGTGGAGATAGAGTGCATGGGGGGAGATTGCATCCAATACTACGTTCTGTCTTGTCTCTTGGCATGTCTATTTTTCTGTGTGTTTTCTACATCTGTAACCTGTGTGTGCGCATGAGCAAGATCCTAATAACAATAATATGTGCACACACATATACATACACTTACAAATACATACATACATACACATATACATACACACATACTAAATATGCACACATACACATACTCATATATCTATATATATAAATATATATATATATGTGTGTGTGTGTGTGTGTGTGTGTGTGTTATTGTATATAACTTTATAATTATATATCTATATTTATTATATATATTGATTTTTATATACATATATTACTATATATATTTATAAACATATTTATAGTATATATATATATATATATATATATATATATATATATATATATATATATATATATATATATATATATATATATATATATATATGCACACATAAACATACATACATACACATATATATTTATACATACATACACACACATACACATATCCACACACACACATACATGCATACATACATACAAAATACATACACACATAAACATAGATACATACACACATAGGCTTATACATACATACATACACACACATATACATACACATATCCATGTCATACACATATACATGCAAACATATAAACATACATACATGCATACATATACACATATACATACATATAACATAATCACACATATACATATCCCCATATATACATACACATGCATGCACATACACACATTCATACAAAATACATGCATTTAACCCACAAATATGTGTATTTGTGTATATGTGAATATGTGTGTATGTGTTAATGTGTATATGTGAATGTTTATGTATGTAAATAATCAGATTATTAATATCTAATACCATTATTTGTAGATTCTGATCAATCAGATGGAACTCCACCATCGTCTCTTAATCTTGCAAGGACTCTATACTATAAGTATATTAAACTTTTAATTATATATATATTTGATAGATACATAGCTGATATATGTTTTTTTCTTGTTATAATCAGATTTTGATCAATCAGAGGGCACTCCACCACCTCCTCTCCATGCAACGACTTCACATGTGTCATCTTAGGTATTATCAAGTAAGGGAGTTCCATTTTTATTTACATTTCAAGAAAAAATGATGTTTCTACTTTTGTAGCATATAAACGTAATTGCATGCAACCATTCATTAGTACGAACAAGAACTTCAAAATCTCTGAAGTATAAGATGGAAACAAAAGATATAGATGTAATCTCGATAATAATGAGATTACAAATATATCTTCTTTCACAGATTGACTATATACTCGTTTGCAACAAGCCAACACAAATAATGAAGAAATCTCAAATGAGTAGAGAGAGTTAATGATAGGTTGTGAACAAAAGGTGATTTTAGTTTAATAATATATTTTTTATATGTATTAGTTTCTATTTACTAATTTAATTTATTTTGTAGGCTCCAATGTTCACTAATATGTGGGCTTTTGGATAGCATATTAGAATCAAAGCTATTGATTCTTTACGTAAAAATAGAGGATTCTAGCATTGTTGCTTCTTTTAAGCAACTATCACGTGCTAGCTCAAAAGATATGAACCTTATAGATGGCAAACTTGGTTACGTTGTAACTGTTGTTGGTATCTACGAAATATCGTTTTGTACATTCAAAAAGGTAGAAATAATTTTCTATTTTTTATGATAGATTTTATTATTGTTTTAAGCACCTGGTAATGGTTTTTTGTTTTTATATATTTTGATAGGTCATTTTGAAGGTTGATTGGTTTCGAGCCAAGTATAAAGGTAGTAATTCCACATTGAGAAAGGAATTATCTGAGTTTTGGGCAATTGATTCTTCCAAGGTAATGCGATCTACAAGAGAACCATATATTCTTCCTAGGCATATTGAACAAGCATTTTTTTATAAAAACCCTGATGCTCATCCTTGGTGGAAAGTCATTCATGCTCAGCCTAGAGGTAGGTCATTGTTTGAAGAGTTTATTGTTACAGAGATCAAAGAAAGTCCTCTTGATGATTCACCATTAGATACTAATACATCAACATCTAAAAGAGAAATTAGAATCATTGTACATGACAATGATACTAATCTTTTTTATGAAGAGGGTAATACTCTACATGCCGATTCTACTGATGATGAAGAGGCATTACTGGAAATCGATATTAGTCCTTTAATAGATGGTGTCATTCATTTAACAATAGAAGAAATAAATGAAATCAATAAGGATAATAAGGATGAGACTATATTGATGTCTTACCAAAATGATGGCAATAACGGAAATATATGAGTAGATTAAATAGTAAATCCTACTATAGTTATCGATCAATAACTTGAATCATTTGAATGGATATCAGATAGTAGATTCTTCTTTACTCAACTAGAATATCACCGAATCCTACTATAGAGATGAAATAATGTTCTTTAAATTTAGAACATGAAGCTTCAGGTATGCCTGAAATTTTATATATAGCTTTATTCTCGAGGAGCAAATTTTTGCATGTATGCATGTATATGTGTGTATTCATGTGTATTATATGTATACATATGTTAATATGCACATATGTGTGTTTCATGTATATGTATGTGTGTGCATGTGTGTGATATATGTATACGTGTGTTAGTATGCACACATTGTGGTCATGATACAAATGTCAAGCTAGCAGACAAAATCAGATGGAAGAATTATGTAAGAATTGAAACCGGAATTAGGGATTATGTAAGTAGGAGGAAGCAGAGAACTTGGCATATTTTCTTCAGCTTGATGGGGAGTCAATAATGAGTTTGAATGAAGGGGCTGAACTAGAGTTTTTCTAGGAGATCTTAGCGGGTAGAAAGGTCAATCCTAGTCATCATGAACCAAAAAAGAATGGCAAACACCCTCATTTGTTCTCATTCAAAATGATGAAAGGACAATTACAGTTCGTTGAGCTATTCAATTTTACTTAGAATGACTTGTTTAGCGATGAAGTTTTGGTTCTGGATGTTCATATCGATATTTACATCTAGATTGGACAATGTTAGTCCAAGCTCAAGCTAAAGTCATTTGAGATAGGAGGTGAATTCGCTGAGCAAGCAGTTTGATATGATTGTAGATCATTGGAAATTCCACTCTATAAAATAGATGAAGGGCATGAACTTCTCAAAGGAGAACCAAATGGAGTTCTCTAGAAAAATATCAAGCTCAAAAAAGGAAACCTCGGATTTTCATAGGGAAGGAGGGCACCCAGTACGTGTGGGCATTCTGGAGGGGATTTAGATGAGAGGACAGTTGATCTAGTTTTGGATGGGAGGACATGGTGCTTGTGCTTTCGATTTGATGCTCTCTACACCCATGTCTAACCTGATCCAAAGTGCATTTGATGAGAAGTTCATTTTGGCCTCCATCCTTATTTGATCTCGGACCTCTAAAAGGAGTTAGACATTCGACTGATGCTGGCAACAATTGGACTTCTTTGTTAAGAGAGTGTAGGGCAGCAGTCAATTGAGGGAGGATCCGCTAGTCCACTCTCCTCTATCCGACATTGAAGAGGGGAGCAACCGAAGACTAAGGAGAGACGGGAGCTGAATTCAACTACAGGAAGAGACTATTTCACATATAGATTATGGAGATATCAATGTTAAATAGATCCAAATTTTGTGCACATTTTGACCTCCTAAATTTCGAAAAAATGACAAAACATGTCAAAAAATCACATGTTTTCACTTGATTTTTGAAATGTATGTATGTTGGTGTAAAGGATTTTCAAACATAAGATGTAATTTGCTCGAATTTTGATGAGAGAGTTCTCTTTCTATGACATAGTTCTTGTTTGTTATGACTCGCCCTTTTTTGTTTAATTAGACAAGACTACAAGATCTTTTTTATGCGAAATATCATACTCAAATACGTGCTACTAAAGAACTAATGCCTCCAAGATAGACTATTCATTGCCTTCAGTAGATGCACATAGAGTGACCACTATTCACTCTTGAGCATATTTCTTTCAAAATATGCAGATATAAAACTAGTTATTTGAGGAAACCTAAGAAGAATATATTATCAATCTAACAAGCACGAGATTACCAAAATCTTCATGCACATACTTAATTCAATATACCCATTTGGTAAAATTCATCCACAGTCTCCATGTACAGTTAGGCATAGACACAAGGTTTCCACTTCATATAGGATTTTAGGGTTTCACATAGGTTTCCAGAATTAGGGTTTCACACATACACATAGAGTTGCATATACATAGGATTCACATACATATGCACATAGAGGTTAAGGGTTTCACACACTTGGGGTTCCATATATGGGACTCTACACAAAGAGTTCACTTACTTAGTGTTTACTCACTTAGGGTTTTACACCTAGGGTTCCATACACATAGACATAGTGGTTTAGGGTTTCACACTTAATGTTCCACAATAAGGGTCCTGCACATACACATAAGGTATTATACACAAGCACATATTTTAGGGTTCCATACACACTAGCACACTTGGATTTTCTCAACACGTACCACTCACTTGGATTTTCTCAACATAGACACCCTTGCTTTCTCAAACATACAAAGGTAGAAACATTTAAGCATAATCAAGCAACACCCATATATACACTACTTACATCTTGTTTTGGTTTTTCTTCTTGATGAATGTATTTAATCACAACAACATCAGTATGACTGATCATATCAAGATCAATATCATGAGAAATTGGCCAAAGGAAAGTAAATTTAAATCCTCACGATTTTACAGCCGCACGTGAATTCATCCCGACAACATCCCATACCATGCAACTTTCACTTCCACTTTAGGGAAGGTAACTATAGATTCATTGTAGGAACATCAAGCTTTCATTATGCTTGAGGTGGACATGATCTTCATCAAATTGATCATTTGAATGATGACTCATATACTCCTTGTAGAGTTTTATTTGCATTCATTTATTGTATTGTAAGATGATATTTTATTCTACATAGATTCAAGATGTTCAAATCATGTTGCACATAACATAGCTCTCTTCTCTGATTTGGAAAGTCCAAAGCATAGACATGAAGTTTAAACAAGGTATGACACAAAGCATAGTGTGGAGAAGATTGGTATTGTCAAAGCTTCCAATGGTAGGGAAAATATTTAGATCAATGTACTCTATGTTCCCACTTTTACAAAAAACCTAATAATTGTAGGCCAAATAGTTGAGAAAGGCTTGCAAGTTAGGTTCACTCAACATGGAGCTTTTGTGGAACATCCATGTCAAGGCTTCAAGAAGATAGCTAGCGGTGAGAAGCATGGGATGCTCTTTACTTTTGAAGTAGGAGAAACCAAAAGCATAGGTCTATTCAACTTTGGGTCCCAAACCCTAAATGAGCTTGGAGTGTGGCATAAGAGGCTAGCTCATGTGAATGAAAGAACCTTAAAGGATATATGTAGGGATCAAAGTTTTCTTGGATTGCCAAACATATCAAAGCAACACATCATCAACAGATGTGATGAATGTGAGATTGGGAAGGCACAAAAATAACCATTCAACCACAAAGGCTACATCCACAACAACGTATTGGACCTAGTACACACAGATGTATGGGGGCCAAGCCAAGAACCTTTGTTGGTAGGATCAAGGTATTATGTCTCATTTATTGATGACCATAGTAGATGTACTATTTTGTACTTTATCCAGAGTAAGAATGAAGTGTTTGATTGCTTCAAAAAGTCTCTAGCACATGTTGACAATCATATAGGTAGATCACTCAAGAAGCTCAGATCTGATGGAGGGCAAGAGAACTTCTCCAAAGAGTTTGATGGGTTCTTGAAGGATAAAGGTATCAAAAGGGTAGTGAGTACTAGGTACTCTCCGCAAATGAATGGAATTGTAGAAAGAAGAAACAAGACATTCATTGGATTAGTCAGAACAATGCTTGAAGAGAAGAGGTTGCTACATTATCTATGGGTAGAAGCTATTTCAGCCGTTGTGTACCTTGTCAATAGAAAACCTAGTCTTAGACATTGCAAGGTGTTTGGTTGTTTAGCTTATGTTCATGTACCATCACAAATAAGAGGTAAGCTAGATGAAAGTGCAACAAAGGCAGTCTTTATTCAGTATGATTCAATTGAGATGGGTTATAGCTTCTATAATCCTAAGAAACTCACTACATGTAGGAATGTTGTGTTTGAAAAACAGAGGTCTTGGTATGATGAAGGCAAACAAAAGGTAACTCTACCATATGATCTTGATTTTGATTCTCATCAATTAAGAAGCTAGCATCATACACAGGTCCAAGATCCAAGAAGTGATACAAATGATGACCAAGATGAAAAGGAAAAGGATTAAAAGCTATAGAAGTCAAGAGGCAAAGAAAACATGCAAGAGTGTGGAGAATGCTCCAAGAAAGCACCTAGAAGGTCAACAAGGGAGAAAAGAAAACCAAAAAGCTATGGATATGATTCCACATTGGTTACAAAGCATTCAATCTACTTGGAAAAGGATGCAATTTCAGAGGAACCTCAACCTATGAAGAAGCAAAAGGAAACCCTAATTGGGAGAAGGCCATAAAATAGGAAATAGATGCATTGAAGGAGATGGACACTTGGGATTTGGTTCCAATGTCACCCAATCAAAAGATAATTGGTTGCAGATGGGTATATAAGGTTAAAAGAAACTCATATGGATTAGTTTGCAGTTACAAGGCAAGATTATTTGCCAAAGGATGCTAACAAACACATGGTATAGACTATGAGGAAACATTCTCACTAGTTGCAAAGATGACTACAATCAAAACATTGATGAGTGTATCTATTGCAAGAAATTGGAGACTCCTCCAACATGATGTAAAAAATGCATTCTTAAATGGTTGGATAAGTGAAGAGGTACACATGTCACAACCACAAGGTTTTGAAAACCCTAATCATACATCTTATGTTTGTGGACTTAAGAAATCATTTTATGGATTGAAACAAGATCCTAGAGCTTGGAATTACAAGTTGGTTACATACCTAGCAACTCAGGTCCTTCCCTATTCATCAAAAGGGATCACAATAAGGTTATCTATCTATGAGTACATGTAGATCATATTATTGTGACAGGTGAAGATCTAAATTTCATTCAAAAGATCAAGAGGCACATGCAAGAGGAGTTTAAAATTAGTGACTTAGGTGAGCTTACATATTTCCTAGGTATGCAGGTGATTTATGTTGGTGCAGTTAAGCCCAAGCCTACACACAATCACTTCACCTAAGTTTGATGTATTAGCATATCATTTGGGAAACTCATATGTACAACTTCTTGTAACTTTGAAGTTATAATTACTCATTGTAAAAGGTCAATAAACCCACGAGGAGTTAGGAAGCATCTATCTCGTATCATTTGGAAGTTGAAGTCAAGAGAGAATCAATCCTATACTTTAGGATTACTTTTACGTGGAGATTTGAATTCAAAAATATTGGTGCTAGTGCCAAGCCTTCACACTTGGATAGGCAGTAGAAGTATTATGAGCAAATTTTTGAAGACCCATATGAACCATTGCTTATGATTTTTCACCATTAATATTTGTAAATGTCATTTAAAAGCTGACAAATCTTGTAAAGCCTACAAACTCGTGGAGTTTGGAAGAGATAAAGCTACGAATCATTTTGGTGGAATATCTCCTAATTAGAAGGAGCACTTTTAGGTAAAGCCAAGAATTTGAATTCAAACTTGAAGGCAAAAAATCTATAAAAGATGGTTGTAAAATCTCACGGTGAACCTCCCATTCTAGAGCTTTTAGTTGATCAAATTATAGATATTGTGAGGCTCACACTATAGCCTACACTTCTCACTATCATTGGGCATTATTCTTTATGCCAATGATCATGTACAACATTGTGATATAATACATCTTGTCATTGATCATTTCTATTCTTCATCTCTGCCTATGTCACTCAGAACAATGTACTTGTCTTGCTCATATCTCAGTCATTACTCCATCATTTTCCATATTCTATGTGTCATTGGAATCCTCTAAGTGTACTAGAAGTTGACAAATTTTGAAGGCATTTCATTTAGCCAATTGGGAGAAAAGCAATCAATTTAGTGAGTAAAGCATTTAGAGAAAGACTAGTGACTGCTTCAAGATAATGCTGACAAATTTTGAAGGCATTTCATTTAGCCAATTGGGAGAAAAGCAATCAATTTAGTGAGTAAAGCATTTAGAGTAAAGACTAGTGTACTAGAAGCTGACAAATTTTGAAGGCATTTCATTTAGCCAATTGGGAGAAAAGTTGGGGATAATGCTTTACTCACTAAATTGATTGCTCTGTGTATAGTCAATCATTTTAAGTGATTCCACTTGGAATCATTAGCGCTTTCAGCTAATTAGATGCCCTCTAAAGGAATTTTTCTAATTGCTATTGTTCTAGGAGTACTGAGCTTAAGAACTAGCCGGTGTGTGAACCAAAATAGCAAGTTTTTGATGAGTTGTGACTTGTGAAGTTAGCTATTTTGGATTAATCATTACATGCATCATCTCCAAAGTACATAAGCACTTATTTAGTGTCATTCGAAAGCTATAAGGGCCTACAACCCAGCTTTGAAGTAGTATAGGGTTGGTACAGAGCACGATTTAGCAGTACCAACTCATTTCTGGAGGTGTCCATCCATCTTTCCCAATAGTGGTATCAGAGCAACTTGAGGTAAAAATGGGAGATGTTTTTCCTTATTTTATTGATAAATTGGATAGGAACAACTACCAAGCATGGTCCTTGAGGATGAAGACATGTACCATCACAAATAAGAGGTAAGCTAGATGAAAGTGCAACAAAGGCAGTCTTTATTCAGTATGATTCAATTGAGATGGGTTATAGCTTCTATAATCCTAAGAAACTCACTACATGTAGGAATGTTGTGTTTGAAAAACAGAGGTCTTGGTATGATGAAGGCAAACAAAAGGTAACTCTACCATATGATCTTGATTTTGATTCTCATCAATTAAGAAGCTAGCATCATACACAGGTCCAAGATCCAAGAAGTGATACAAATGATGACCAAGATGAAAAGGAAAAGGATTAAAAGCTATAGAAGTCAAGAGGCAAAGAAAACATGCAAGAGTGTGGAGAATGCTCCAAGAAAGCACCTAGAAGGTCAACAAGGGAGAAAAGAAAACCAAAAAGCTATGGATATGATTCCACATTGGTTACAAAGCATTCAATCTACTTGGAAAAGGATGCAATTTCAGAGGAACCTCAACCTATGAAGAAGCAAAAGGAAACCCTAATTGGGAGAAGGCCATAAAATAGGAAATAGATGCATTGAAGGAGATGGACACTTGGGATTTGGTTCCAATGTCACCCAATCAAAAGATAATTGGTTGCAGATGGGTATATAAGGTTAAAAGAAACTCATATGGATTAGTTTGCAGTTACAAGGCAAGATTATTTGCCAAAGGATGCTAACAAACACATGGTATAGACTATGAGGAAACATTCTCACTAGTTGCAAAGATGACTACAATCAAAACATTGATGAGTGTATCTATTGCAAGAAATTGGAGACTCCTCCAACATGATGTAAAAAATGCATTCTTAAATGGTTGGATAAGTGAAGAGGTACACATGTCACAACCACAAGGTTTTGAAAACCCTAATCATACATCTTATGTTTGTGGACTTAAGAAATCATTTTATGGATTGAAACAAGATCCTAGAGCTTGGAATTACAAGTTGGTTACATACCTAGCAACTCAGGTCCTTCTCTATTCATCAAAAGGGATCACAATAAGGTTATCTATCTATGAGTACATGTAGATCATATTATTGTGACAGGTGAAGATCTAAATTTCATTCAAAAGATCAAGAGGCACATGCAAGAGGAGTTTAAAATTAGTGACTTAGGTGAGCTTACATATTTCCTAGGTATGCAGGTGATTTATGTTGGTGCAGTTAAGCCCAAGCCTACACACAATCACTTCACCTAAGTTTGATGTATTAGCATATCATTTGGGAAACTCATATGTACAACTTCTTGTAACTTTGAAGTTATAATTACTCATTGTAAAAGGTCAATAAACCCACGAGGAGTTAGGAAGCATCTATCTCGTATCATTTGGAAGTTGAAGTCAAGAGAGAATCAATCCTATACTTTAGGATTACTTTTACGTGGAGATTTGAATTCAAAAATATTGGTGCTAGTGCCAAGCCTTCACACTTGGATAGGCAGTAGAAGTATTATGAGCAAATTTTTGAAGACCCATATGAACCATTGCTTATGATTTTTCACCATTAATATTTGTAAATGTCATTTAAAAGCTGACAAATCTTGTAAAGCCTACAAACTCGTGGAGTTTGGAAGAGATAAAGCTACGAATCATTTTGGTGGAATATCTCCTAATTAGAAGGAGCACTTTTAGGTAAAGCCAAGAATTTGAATTCAAACTTGAAGGCAAAAAATCTATAAAAGATGGTTGTAAAATCTCACGGTGAACCTCCCATTCTAGAGCTTTTAGTTGATCAAATTATAGATATTGTGAGGCTCACACTATAGCCTACACTTCTCACTATCATTGGGCATTATTCTTTATGCCAATGATCATGTACAACATTGTGATATAATACATCTTGTCATTGATCATTTCTATTCTTCATCTCTGCCTATGTCACTCAGAACAATGTACTTGTCTTGCTCATATCTCAGTCATTACTCCATCATTTTCCATATTCTATGTGTCATTGGAATCCTCTAAGTGTACTAGAAGTTGACAAATTTTGAAGGCATTTCATTTAGCCAATTGGGAGAAAAGCAATCAATTTAGTGAGTAAAGCATTTAGAGAAAGACTAGTGACTGCTTCAAGATAATGCTGACAAATTTTGAAGGCATTTCATTTAGCCAATTGGGAGAAAAGCAATCAATTTAGTGAGTAAAGCATTTAGAGTAAAGACTAGTGTACTAGAAGCTGACAAATTTTGAAGGCATTTCATTTAGCCAATTGGGAGAAAAGTTGGGGATAATGCTTTACTCACTAAATTGATTGCTCTGTGTATAGTCAATCATTTTAAGTGATTCCACTTGGAATCATTAGCGCTTTCAGCTAATTAGATGCCCTCTAAAGGAATTTTTCTAATTGCTATTGTTCTAGGAGTACTGAGCTTAAGAACTAGCCGGTGTGTGAACCAAAATAGCAAGTTTTTGATGAGTTGTGACTTGTGAAGTTAGCTATTTTGGATTAATCATTACATGCATCATCTCCAAAGTACATAAGCACTTATTTAGTGTCATTCGAAAGCTATAAGGGCCTACAACCCAGCTTTGAAGTAGTATAGGGTTGGTACAGAGCACGATTTAGCAGTACCAACTCATTTCTGGAGGTGTCCATCCATCTTTCCCAATAGTGGTATCAGAGCAACTTGAGGTAAAAATGGGAGATGTTTTTCCTTATTTTATTGATAAATTGGATAGGAACAACTACCAAGCATGGTCCTTGAGGATGAAGACATACTTTCAAGGAAGGAATCTCTATGGATACATATCAAGAGATGAGGAGATGCCCATTTTTAGAAGCAAAGGACAACCTACAAGAGAGGAGCATGAAAGACTCAATTCATGGTGTGCCAAGGATGCATTAGCAAGGTCATATTTACTTAACTCTATCTCTGAGTTCCCTCTTCCACACTTTAGGAATTGTAAGACATCCAAAGAGACTTGCCATACATTGTCTTCATATTTTTCAACACAAGGGCTAGGAAGAACCAATTGTGGATTGAGTTTACCACTCAAAGAAACCAACCCAAGCAAATCATTTCAGAGTATGTGACTAAAGTCAAGGATGTGGCTAACCAATTGGCAATCATAGGAGATGAAGAGGAGCAGATAGTAAGGCAAGTAATCAATGGTATCAAGGCAGATGACAAATGGGAAAGCTTCACAACTGCCATGGACTTGTACATGGACATGCAGATTCCAGATCTTACCACACTCATGGAAACTCTTTACCCATTAAGCGAAGCTCACCAAATAAGGAGATTCATCAAGAGTTAATGAATCTTCTACCCTATACACAGATAAAGGCAAGTCTCAAGAGAAAGGGAAAAGCAAAAAGATTGAGGATGAAGGTACTACTTCAGAAGCTAACTATGCAGGGAGAGGTAGAAACTCAAGAGGTAGGGGCAGAGGAGGTAAGCAAGGTAGGGGGAGACCTTTCAACTCTTCCCCATGTAATATTTGTGGTCTATCAAATCACACCACAGATGAGTGTTATAGGAACTTCAAGAATCAGAAAGGTAGAAGTTTCCAAAGAGGTGGCTACACACATTCAAGAGGAAGATTCAACCATCATCAAGGATACATTAACAAGTACAACAAAAATTACAATAACAACTACCAAGGAGGCTACAAATCAAGGAAAGACTACAACGATTACATAGAGGAACAAGATGATTCCCTTCTGATTATGAATATGACTTCAAAGCAAGGTATGAATGATAACCATCTCTTCTACATTGACTCGGGATGTTCAAACCATGTGGCAGGCAATGTAGCTCTTCTCTCTGAAATTGAGGAACCTAAGGGAAAGCACTAGGTGCAAACATGTGATGAAACCAAGCATTCAGTGGTCAAGATATGAAATGTTAAAACCTCTGATGAAAATAGAAATCTGTTGAGTAGGGTTCTATATGTACCTACAATCACCAAGAATTTGATGAGTTTCGGAAAGATTGTGGAAAATCATTTGCAGGTTAGGTTCAACAAATATGGAGCATCTGTGGAGGATCCCCAACATGGATTCAAAATAATTGCCAAAGAAGAAAAGGCACATAGGTTATTTACATTTGAACTTGAAGATACAAAGAATATTGCACTTTATAATTACAAAGATCAAACATTGTCAAAACTTGAGATTTGGCATAAAAGATTAGGGCATATTGGTAAGAGAACCTTAAAGAAAATATGTAGAGATCAATGTGTTCTTGGGATACCTAATGTATCCAAGCAACACATGATCTATAAATGTGGTGCATGTCAGTTTGGAAAATCTCACAAGTTACCCTTCTCAAAGAAAGGCTACATGCATGAGGACTACTTGGAGATTATCCATACAGATGTATGAGGACCAAGTATGGACCCTTCAATTTTTGGATCAAGGTATTATGTATCTTTCATTGATGGTCTCAGTAGATGGACCATTTTGTTGGAAAGATGGATGGACACTCCAAGTGATGACTAGGTACTACCAAATCCTGCTTAGTACAGCCCTTTGTGACTTTAGAGTTGATATGTGGGCCCTCTTAGCTTTCCAATGACACCATAAAAGTTCCTATGTACTTTGGAAATGATGTATGGAAAGATTGAATCAAAACAAACTAGTTCTAAATAGAAGACTCCAAGAAAAAACTTCTATTTTGGATGATATACCTGTTGCTTGTAATGCTCAGCGCTACCAATACAATAAGAATTGGAAAAATTCCTTTTAGAGGTATCCACCTAGCTTAGTAAGCTAATGATTCCAAGTGGAATCACTTGAAATGATCCACTATACACAGAGAAATAAATTTAGCAAATAGATCATTACCCCCGATTTTTTAGGACCTTTGTAGAGATAGACCAGTGAGTGCTTTGATGTTGTTTTCTCCAAATTGGCTGATTGGATTTGCTTCAAACCTTTATTACCATGTAGATAACTTTGCGCTGATTCCAACAAGCTATAGAGCTTTGAATTTGGTGGAGAAATGAGTGACATATGACCACCACAAGTTAACAGTTAGAAATGACTATAACAGAGATATCATAGATGAACAATGTAGATATAATGTATTAATGAAAATTGTTGTACAAGATCATAGGCCTGATAATCATAGCCTTATGATGGGGAATATTGTAGGCTACAATGTACGCCTTACACACATACAAAATGGCAATGAAGAGCTCGGATGATGAAGCCTCATAATCACGACTTTTTCAAGTGACTTTATATAAGTGTTGTATTCAAATTTGAATTTAAATTCAAATTTTGGCTCTCTCGAAAAAGTGATCCTTCATCTTAGGAGATATTCCCTTAAGGAAGTAGATACTTTTCTAGCTAACAAGTCCACGAGTTTTTGGTAGGTGATTACAAAAGATTTTGTCAAGTTAAAAGTGACTTTTACAAAAGTAGGGAGATAAATTTCCACTAGCAATAGTTCCCATGGAACTTCATATCTTTATGAACCTCAAGCCAAATGTTTGAGCTTGGACTTTGCACCAACAGCTCCCCCTCAAGCCAAAACTTTTGGCTTGGTCTCCATCTTCAATCTTCATGAATATCCTCCAATCCAATCATTGCTTTAAATCTGCAAAGTTTTGTACCATCTAATGCTTTAGTCAACAAATCTGCACATTGCATATTGGTTGACACATATGCCAGCTGAATATCTTTGCTTAATAGTTTCTCTCTCACATAATGATAATGAACCTCTATATGTTTGGTCCTAGCATGATAGATAGGATTAGATGCAAGGTGTAAAGAACTTGTATTATCTCCAAAGTTCATTGGAGATGTAGTATGAAAGCCCAATTCTGTGTACAACAATTTGATCCATATGGCCTCTTGAGTAGCATTGGCCAATCCTCTATACTCTGCCTTTGTAGAAGATAAAGCAATTGTAGGTTGCTTCTTTGAAGACCATGATATTGGCTTATCACCTGCAAATGAAAGGTATCTTGAGGTACTTCTTCTATCATCTTTGCATCGTGCCCAATCTGCATCTGAATAAATTTTAATGTCCAAGTCTGATGTATAAGGGAAATACAAACCATGATGTTGAGTACCCTTAAGGTACTTCAAGATTCTTTTGGCAGCCTCCAAGTGAGGTGCCCTAGAATTGTGCATAAATTGACTTAGCACACTTACTCCATAAGCAATGTGTATCATTGTCATGGTAGCATAATTCAAGCTTCCCACTATGCTTTGGTAACTTGCAATGTTTTCAAGTACATCACCTTCATGAGCACTTAGTTTTAGGTTTACCTCCATTGTGGTACTTGCAACTTTGGCATCCTGAAAATGAAACTTCTTCAACATATCCTGTATATATTTCCTCTGAGTAATGTAAATTCCAGAGTTAGTATAGACTAACTCAAGTCCAAGAAAGTATTTTAGTGATACAGGGTCATGAATTTTGAACTCCTTCATCATCTGATTCTTGATCTGTTTGATGCCATTAGCATCATTACCTGTAAGTATGATATCATCAACATATACACATAGGTATATTACCTCTAAATTACTTCTCTTGATGAATAGAGAAGTATCTGCTTTACTCATAACAAAACCTTGGTCCTAAAGGTATGTGGTAAACCTATGGTTCCATGCCCTATGTGCCTGCTTCAATCCATAAAGAGCTTTATTCAATTTGCATACGTATGTTACCTTGTTTGGGTCCTCATAGCCAAGGGCTTGTGACATGTACACCTCCTCTGAAATCCAACCATTTAGAAATGCATTTTTTACATCCAACTGATACATGTTCCAATTCTTTGATGCAACCACACTTACCAGCACCTTGATGGTTGGCATTTTGGCCACAGGTGAGAAGGTTTCTTCATAATCAATGCCTTGGGTTTGTGCAAAACCCTTGGTCACACGTCTAGCTTTCTACCTGCTTATTCACCCATTTGAATTCCTTTTGATCTTTTAGATCCATGTAAAACCAATTACCTTCATAGATTCCTTCTTTGGTACTAGCTCCCAAGTATCATTCTCTTTTAGTGCTTCAATCTCCTCATCCATAGCTTCCTTCCATTCTGCCTTGGTCTTTGCATCCTCATATGATGCTGGTTCTTCAATTGACAAATCTTTTGCAAGATAAACAGAGTACTTAGTAACAAGAGAGGTGTCATACCCATATCTGATTGGCTTCTTCCTTTCCCTTTGTGCTCTCCTAATTGCTTGGTTGGAAGATTCGGGTATATCATCCAATTTCTTGATCTTGAGTTTTCCTTTGGACTTCCATGCTTTGAAATCTTCAAGGTTGATGACGTCCTCATCATTTGAATTGGTGTCTTCATTCTAAGTAGGCTCCTCCTTAGTGAGGCTTGGAGACTCCTCTTCCAAGTCATAAGGTAGTTTTATCTTCCTGCATTCACTATCAAACCAAGAGTCGTTTTCATCAAAGATAACATCTCTACCGTCCATGAATCCCTTGTTTGAAGGGTTGTAGAACCTATATCCTTTCTGATTTAGATCATACCCTATGAGGAGACAATTATCTGCCTTAGGGTCTAGCTTACCTCTTATCTGAGAAGGAATATGTACATTTGCTATACATCCAAAGATCCTGCAATGGTCAAGTGAAGGTCTTCTACCATGCATGCTTCATATGGGATCATCCCATCAAGTGATTTGGATGGCAACCTGTTTACAAGGTAAGTGGCAGTAGATACACTCTCTGCCCACAAATAATTTCGTAATTTTTTCTCATTTAACATTGACCTAGCTGTTTCAACAATCAATCTATTTCTTCTTTCTACTACCCCATTCTGCTCAGGGGTATACCTAGTGGTAATTTCTCTCTTGATTCCTCTGTCCTACAAGAATGCATCAAAATCATTTGAGAAGTACTCACGTCCTCCATCTGACCTTAGCCTTTTTAGATTCCTCCCTGTTTGATTCTCAAAAAGTGCAAGATACTTTTTAAAGCAACTGAATACTTCATCTTTGTGTTTCATAAAGTACAATAGAGTCCACCTACTATATTCATGAATGAAAGATACATAATACCTTGATCCGGAGATTGAGGGATCCTTGCTTGGTCCCCATACATCTGTATGAACAAGTTCTAGGTAGTCCTCATGTATGTAGCCTTTCCTTGAGAAGGGTAACCTGTGAGACTTTCTGTCACTCTAGCACAATGGTGAGTACCAACGTGAGGAGATACACCTCATAAATGTCAATCCGTGGAGACGTGAGGACCGGTATGAAGACCGTGAGCAAGTGATGGCACAAGTGCGTGACTGAAAGCACACAAGCATGCACACACATACACACACGTGCACAAAAATAAGAGCAAAGAGTGGAACAATGGAAGATCTTCGATTACACAAGAGCTCTCTTACAAAGCTGAAATCTACAACAAGCTAACCTCAATAATGAGCTCTCCAGCCGTTTTTATAGTTTTTTGAGTGATTTTGGCCCTGTCCAGACCTAGTGTCCGGCCTAGTTAAAACATAGGTTCCAGGGCTTATTTGGGGGCTCAAACGGAGTCTAAAAATTATGAAAATTGGTAGGATGATAGTTCTAATACTCCTCAAGCTTGAGAACTCCTTGGCTTGAACAAAATGGAGTTACAAAAATGGAAAATGGTATTTACAATGGTTTTTAGTGATAAAAATCACTATTTTTATAGAGACTTCTTCTAAAAATTTGACATGTGCTTCTTGGAGCTCCCTATATGCTCCTTCTTCTTGTGTGCCCGCTTCCTTGATGCACTTCCATGTTTTGTCCTTGACATTGAGCTTCAACACTCCCCCCCCTCTTGAGTCTGTCATCCCTGATAGACCCTTGTTGTAGTGGTTGTTCCTTGTAGTACGTTGAGAGGTAGTGTCCATCTTTCCAATGTAGCATGGTCTTTTGTTTGGTGCTTCACTTTGCCACTGCTAGCGCTTGTAGGTTGTACTCCCTTTGTGAGTACTTCTTCCTTGTATTCCATCTTGATAGTGCATTTGTGAGCTTTCCAAAATTTCTAGTTTCTCAAAGGAGGTGGTTTATGTTGATTATGAGCAACTCGTAGTGGTGGATGACTTCCTTACTCTTGTTGTGGTCACCTTAATGTCCTCTGATTCTTCCAAAGATGACTTCCATAGCTTTCATGCCAAGTACTTGTAACCCATAATGTATAATGGGTAAGTGCATTAGTGCATGGGTTGAACAAAATATGTGCCTTGTACATGGCCTTGTAATGTGGCCCTATGTATGCGTACTTGGAAAATTCATGGCAAGAAGTATGGTGCAAGAGATTGGGTCTTGAGCTAAGTGCTCAAGGGTATGCTGACGAAGAGGTTTCCTAATCTATCATGGTTATAGTGTTGTCGAAGCATACACGTCTTACCATGGTGAAAGGTCCGTTGATCTTCATCTCTTTGTATTGTACTCCCATCACGGTGATTGACCATTTGCCTTGTCTTGCTTGTATTTACAGTGATGGGGTACTCCCATCACTGTATGAGATTCTTCAAGCACACGGCCTTGTCTCTCTCTTATTTTCTTCTTCCCTCTTTTTTTCTTGTTGGTGCACATGATGGCATCAAACAAGAAGAAAGAGGTTAGTATCAAAAAAATATTTTACATGTGAAAATTATGTCTCATGTGCCTAGGATTTCTCAATTGTGTCTATGCACGGCCATGTAATGTGGCCCTATATTGATGCACACTTTGGAAATGCATGACCTAAATGGTGCAAAACACAAGGTTATGCCAAAGGCACATGGTTGCTGCACGTCGAGGTTTTCACTACTGTTGGTGGACGTTGATGCAGCCTTCGTTGGAGGGTGTCAGTGGATCTTGAAATGATGTGATAAGTCGATGGTTAAATGACAACTCACCATTCCTCCCCTTAGGTATCCACTTGAGGACAGTGTTCGGCCGCATACAAATTACTTTTGGATTCTTCTTCTTTGGATGGTTACTTGTCTTTTGTATCCCACGTGGTTGGTGCTTTGTTCTTGTGGGTGCTACAGATGCTTTGGGATTCCAAACCCATACCCTTGATGATTGTCTTTTTACCTTTGCGGGTGAGTTGAGTTGATCTTCTTTTATTCTTTGTGCTCAGTTCTTACCCTTTTCTCTCCTTGGCTTCTTTGTTAAGACCTTTTGCATGGTGGAAAGTATAGGTCTTTGTGCATGTAAGAGTCCTTTGGGAACCCGCATGTGTAATCATCCTTGTTGAGCTGCAACTAGTTTCTTAGGTACCCAAATTTATCGGAGACCTTCTCGTTGAGTCAGCCCTGGTTTTTTGGTTCTTTTCTTCGCATAGTTGGCTTGTCTAGGTGGGAAGTGTGATGGCAAGACAGGTGCTTGCTCTCCTTTTTGTACCTAGATTTGCTTCATGCCCAAAATTACTTTCCTCTTGAAATCTCTTGGTCTATTTGGTATAGCGGTTGTCATGTACTGTCTCGCTTGCCTTTTTGGTTGATTTGTGGTGACAACAGTAGTCTTTGCACAAGAGGAGGAGTTCGCTTGTCTTTAAGCCTGTTCTTCCATGATTGAGTGCTTTTAGAACATACAGCCCTTGACATATACAACATCTTTTGTGCTAAGATTAGTCCGAGAAGAACTATGAGAAGGTGTGACATCAGGATTTGTGAGCATGCAATTTTCTAATTCTAATGTAATGCATTGTTCGTGTACCCAAACTTGAAGAATTTGACTTCTTAAGTTCAAGTTGACTCCATGGTCATAAATCCAATCTTTACCCAAGACAAGTGGCTCTGTAAGGTCCTCATCATGACACACTAGCATTTTGACTTTCATTGGAACATCTTGAAGGTAAATGGGAAGTTCCACCTCGCCCAAACAAGGGGTTTCACACCTCCCAATCCTATGAGATAGGCTTCTATGGGCTTGATGTCCAATTGCGGGTCTTGGCAGTATGAAAGTCTAACTGCACTAGTTGCTGCACCTGAGTCAAGCAATGCTCTCACAGTCCTTACACCCTTTCCGTGTCCTACCTCTATGGTCACAAAGGGCCGTTGGTCGATGATTCGAAAAGTAATTGTGCCCGATTTTTGGCACATGTCCATGTGATATTTTGGGGCTTTCGGGTTGACATCTAGGCCTAGGCACCTTAACTTATTTCTTCTGATGCGCTCTCTATCCTCTGCTTGTGCTTCTTCTCTAACCCTTAACTCCTCTTCTTTTCGCTTCTTAACAGTGTTGAGTCTCATGAGCATATCCTCTGTAAGAGGTTCTTGATATAACGACTCGACAACCACTTATATAGTTCGGCAAGATATCTCCTTCTAAAGTGGCCAATTGAACTGCTCCACTAGTGGAGATTCTATTAATGATCATGGGTCCATATCCTCCTTTCTCCAATTTGCGGGCATGTTGCTTTAGCGTATAAACCAGCACCAGATCTCCTTCTTTCAATCCTTTGTCCTTTATATGGGCATCAAAGTATGCCTTTTGTCTTTTGTTTGCAGCATAGATGTCTGCTGCTACTCGTAGCCTCGTCTCACCTAAGCGTTCTAGATCAAAGATCCTGGAGGACAACTCATGTCCATTCCACTTGTGCTCTTGTGCTACTTTCAAGGTTGGGATTAGGAAGTCCAATGGTAGCACAACATTCTGTCCGAAGACCATCTGAAATGGGTTGGCATTGAGTACTCCTTTGTATGCAACTCGGTAAGCCCAAACAGCATGATGAAGCTGTTTGTCCCAATCAGAGCGTTTATTATTTACAAGTTTTGTCAATATGTTACATAGGATCTTATTCGTGCTCTCGGCTTGTCCATTGGCTTGTGGATGATAAGGGGCAGACTTCTTGTTTATCACCATGAATTCTTGAAGGAGATTTTCAATGACCTCATTCAAGAAGTGCATACCTCTATCACTAACCAACTCTATTGGTACCCCAACACATTTTCGAATAAGATCTTAGCCGTCGTTTGAGCATCATTCTTTGTTGTGGCTTTTACTTCCACCCACTTTGTAAGGTAATCTGTGGTTGCAATAATGTACTCAGCATGGGAGTTTCTAGCTGGGGGGTTAATGGGACCTACAAAGTCTATACCCTACTTCGAGAATGCACGTCCTCCCATCATTGGCCTCAAAGGCATCTCATCTTTTCTTATCGGATATTGTGCATGTTGGCATGTGTCACATTTCTTCACATAGGTATGTGCATTCATATGAAGAGTTGGCCACCAAAATCTTGAGAATAGAATGGTCTTAATTACTCTATCAGGCCCAAAGTGTCCACATGCAACACCATTGTGTGCAGTTTCTAAGACTTTCAAGTAGTCTGATTCATGAACACACAGTCTTAGGTATCCATCCTTGCCTCTTCGATATAGGTTATCTCCTACTAAGGCGTAGTCTTGAGCCTCTTGCTCCATGCTCTGTTTTCTTGCTAGACCAACCTCATTGGGTAATTTTCCTGATCTCATGATTTCTACCAATGGAGCACTCCAGTCTGGAATTAGTGACACGTGATAAAGGGTAGCATGCTCCACTAGGGGTCTCTCTTGACACATTGGACAATTTTGAATCCACTCTTGTATTTCTTTGGCCATGCTAGGCCAATATACTCCTAAACGTTTTAGATTCTTCAATGTTCGTTGTTTAGAGTAGTGATTTCCTAGCAGTCCCTCATGGGCCAACTAGTATGTTCATCATCCTCGACACAACAAGCTAACACTCCCTCTGTATCTTGTTTGTACATGCTCCCTGCCAATATTTGATATTTTTGTGATCTCACTACTTCTTTGTTGATTTTCACATTTTTATTTGCAGGGCCGAAGGTTAGGACTGGTACTAACTTATTTGCCCATTTAGGAACAACTTCTAAATTGAACAAATAAGCATCAGGCAGTTCATCTCATACTCCTTGCGGTGACTCTCCTGAACTGATGTGAGACAGGTGATCTGCCCTAAGATGGGTTCTACCTTTCCTGACAACCACTTCAAAATCATATTCCATTAGTAATAGGAACCATCTTACTAAGCGTCCTATATTGCAAGGTTTATTGACCAAGTATAATAAAGCTTGATGATCGGTGAAAAACTTGAACTTGTTGGCCAACAAGTAGTGTCTAAACTTTTTCACAGCATATACCATGCCTAAACCTTCTCGCTCAGTTGTGGTATAGTTTCGTTCAGCAGCATTCAATTGCCTGCTAGCATATGCTATCGGCAAATCTAGGTTTCCTTCACCTGTGGGTTATGCTAGCACACATCCTATGGCATGATTGGATGCATCCACATGGACATGGAATGGTTTACTCCAATCAGGAGTGGTCAGTATTGGTGCTGAGCACAAACCTCTTTTAAGCTCATTAAAGGATTTTTCACATTCATCGTTCCACTCAAAATTTGTCAACAATCCCTAAAGAGGTTTAGCTATGATGGCATACATGTGGATAAACCCACGGTAATATCGAAAATGGCCCATAAAAGCTTGTACCTCTTTAACATTCCTTGGTCTTGGCAACTTTGCTATGGCTCTTACTTTATCCTCATCTGTAGATATCCCATTTTTAGAAACAATGTGACCTAAGATTTTACCTTGTTGTACCATGAACACGCACTTCTCTGGGTTCAGAAACACTCGATATTCTCTACACTTGTTGAAGATTTGTCTGAGCTCAGGGATGTGGTATCCTCTTTGTTGGGAATGAGTGCATAAATCATCCACATATACTTCTAAGCTCTTTCGCAAGAACTCCTTGAAGACATGACACATGAGTCTCTGGAATGTAGCAGGCGCATTAGTGAGCCCAAATGGCATCACACGAAATGCAAAGATTCCCCATTTTGTGGAAAAAGCCATTTTGTGTTGATCTTCGGGGGCAATGGCTACTTGGTTGTAGCCTGAAAATCCATCAAGGAAGCTATAAATGTTGGAGCAAGTCTATGACAAGCCTAAGTATTGGCTTGAGTCCCACAAAGTCATGAAAAAAGCTTTAAAATGAAGACTATGTAAAGTTCACTTGTGAACTACCTCTTTTAAATTTTGAAGAGTTTACTTAATGTAAAAGTGAAAGAATCTTAAGTGGTTGAGTCCACTTGATCAAGAATGGAAAGAGGAGCCACGAATTCGTGATTTGTGGTAGATAGAGAATCAAATCAATCACTGATTGATTGGAGAGTGATTGAGGGAAGTTAGCCTCCCAAACTCAACTATAAATAGATGGCAGTTTTAGTCGTGGTTAGAGAGACCTATGTGGAGACCTCCAAGAGCTGAGCTTTATGCCATATCAAGGTGTGATTCCAAGGCACACATATGTATCAGTAAGTCCATTGTATTGTACAAGCAATATAATTTCATTTTCATTATCATTTGGGTTCATATTTCCATGTTCTTGTGAAGTGTACTACTCACTGCCATATCTCTCAGTTTTCTCAGTTGGATTGCAGAGATGGTTCTCTAAGCTTGGTGCATACTTTTCTGTAATTTAACTTGTTAAAGTTATCTCTATAATTCTACTATATGCTCACAAATTTTCATGTCATTTGGATGTTGCAATCTTCAGTTATGTTCATTTGAATTCAACAGGGTCTGTTCATCTTCACTTCTCTGTCAGGTACCCGATTTTTTCACTCACCTTGTCAGAGCCATTTCTCAGTGGTTACTTATCCAAATTCAGTGATTTGAAGCTTGTTGGATTTTGCTTACTGTCTAGTATGACCATACAAATTTGCATAATCATTGCATTCCTACATTTGGAGTTATGTTCATTTGTCTGCTCACTAGTCTCAAACTGTAGCAGCCCATGAAAATCGGGATGATGTCATCACTTGTTAAAACTCATTCTCAGTGTGTGGTTTATTATTTTTGATGCGATTACTCTTGAAAGGTAGCTCTTTAAGTTAAATAAACTTCCCCAAGGGGAATTAAGCTAATTGCTACCGTGCTCAGAGAATTATGCAAAAAACTGGACAGGTGTATGAACCAAATTAGCAAGTTTTTCACCTCTAAGCTAACTCCAACTTATCTGTTTTGATCTATCTTTTTGAGAGTGATCTTCCAAGGTACATAGGGTGTCTAATACATCCATTGGCAAGATAAAAGGGCCCACCATATACTCCTGGAGTTCAATTGGCTGGTGTAGATCAAGGATTTTGCAACACCTCTTCATCTTCAAGCACATACCTATCCATCTCTTCACAGTGGTATCAGAGCAAGATTGGACAACATGGCAGATGGATTTCCTTCATCAATTGACAAATTGGACAGAGGTAACTACTCAGCTTGGTCATTAAGAATGGAAGCTTATATCCAAGGTAGAAGTTTATATGGTTATGTGGCTGGAGATGAAGTTATGCCAAGTTTCAAGAACAAAAGTCAACCAATACAAGAAGAGCAAGAAAGATTGAGCACATGGTGCTCCAAGGATGCACTTGCAAGGTCTTACCTCCTCAACTCTATCTCTGATTTTTTGTTGCCTCACATTAGAAGTTGTAAGACATCTCAGGAAGTGTGGGATGCACTTGAAGCTTTCTTTTCTTCAAGTACCAAAGCTAGGAAGCATCAACTATGGCTGGATTTCACAACTCTCAAGAAGGCTCCCAAACAAAATGTGACTAATTTTGTCACAAAGCTCAAGGACATAGCGGATCAGTTGGGAAGCATTGGAGAGGTAATAGATGAAGAGAAAATTGTAAGGCAGGTCATCAATGGCTTGAAGGCAGATGACAAGTGGGAAGCATTCACCACAGCTATGGATTTGTACATGGACATGCATGTACCTGATTTCAATACACTCATTGGACAACTACTTACTCAAGAGGCAAAGCTTATAAAAAATGGAGAAAGCTCTAAAGGTAATCAATCTTTAGCTTTATACACTGATAAAAGCAAGTCCAAAGATAACAAAGGAAAGGCAAAGAAAGTGGATGATGAAGCAAGTACATATCAAGCTAACTATGCAGGTAGAGGAAGACATGGAAGAGGTAGAGGAAGAGGAGGTAGACAAGGCAGGGGGAGATCCCAAGACTCCAACCCATGTTCTATTTGTGGACTAACTAATCATACAACTGAAAATTGCTTTAGGAATTCCAGGAATCAAAGAGGCAGAGGATACAATAGAGGAAGCTATGGCTACTCAAGAGGAAGGTTCAACAATTATCATGGCAACTACAACAACTACAATCATTCAAACTATCAAGGAGGCTACAAAGGAAGGAGAGACTACAATAACTATACAGAAGACTCAAACAAAGAGGATTCATTATTGATCATGAACATGGCTATGCCACAAGGTAAATCTGATGAGCATGTTTTCTACATAGATTCAGGTTGCTCAAATCATGTGGCAAGAAATGTGGCACTCCTATCAGATTTAGAAGATCTAAGGAATAAGCATGAGGTACAAACAGGAGATGATACAAAACATCCTGTGGAGAAAATAGGCAATGTCAAAGCACCTGATGGAAACATCAACCTACTCAGTAAGGTACTCTATGTCCCTACCATTACAAAGAATTTGATAAGTGTTGGGCAGATAGTGATTGTTCACATTTGAATTACAGGACACTAGAAACATTGCTCTCTTTAATTATGGTAGTCAGACACTCACAGAATTGGAAGTATGGCACAAAAGGTTAGCACATATTGGTGAAAGGTCATTAAAGCAAATTTGCAGGGACCAAAGTGTACTTGGACTCCCTAATTTGTCAAAACAACATATGATTTATAAGTGTAGTGCATGTCAATTTGGAAAGTCTCACAGGTTACCATTCATGAAGAAAGGTTATATGCATGGAGATCTCTTGGAGTCGGTTCATACAGATGTATGGGGACCTAGCAAGGAAGCTTCAATATCTGGATCAAGGTATTATGTCTCCTTTATTCATGATTGCAGCAGATGGACTATCCTATTCTTTATGAAACACAAAGATGAAGTTTTTTCATGTTTCAAAAGATATTTGGCTCTTGTGGAGAATCAAACAGGTAAATCACTAAAAAGGCTAAGGTCAGATGGAGGGGGAGAATACTTCTCCCATGATTTTGATTCTTTTCTTCAAGAAAGAGGAATCAAAAGAGAGGTAACTACAAGGTACACTCCTGAGCAAAATGGAGTGGCGGAAAGGAGGAATAGGACAATTGTTGAAGCTGCAAGGTCTATGTTAAATGAAAAGCATTTACCTAATTACTTATGGGGTGAGGCTGTATCTACAGCCACTTACTTGATTAACAGGTTGCCTTCAAAATCCCTTGATGGGATGACTCCATATGAGGCTTGGAATGGAAGAAGACCAAGCTTAGATCATTGTAAAATTTTTGGATGTATTGCTTTTGCTCATGTTCCTTCACAGGTTAGAGGCAAGATGGATCCAAAGGCAGAAAGGTGTGTATTTATTGGATATGACCACAATCAAAAGGGCTACAGGTTACACAACCCTACCAACAAAGGATTCTTGGTAAGCAGAGATGTAGTTTTTGATGAAAACAATTCATGGTATGAAGATTCATGCAGGAAGATCAATTTACCATATGATCCTGAACAAGACTTTCCAAAGCTTGGTAGAGAACAACCAAAGATTGAAGAACAAGACACCTCAGAGGATGATGAAGAATCTCACATGGAAAAGATCAAAGCATGGAAGTCTAAAGGTAAAGCAAAATTGCAAGAACTTGGACATGAGGCAGAATCATCACATCATGGCCTAAGAAGATCTATGAGGGAAAAGAAAAAACCAGAAAGGTATGGGTTTGACACCTCATTAGTAACTAAACATTCTATCTACATAGCACATGACATAAACCGAGAGGAGCCATCATCATTTGAAGAGGCCAAAGCAAAAACAGAATGGAAGCATGCAATGAAGGAAGAAATTGAATCACTTGAGGAAAACAACACTTGGGATTTGGTGCCCAAGACTTCATCCATGAAGATAATAGGCTCAAGATGGGTCTATAAACTCAAGAAGAATTTTGATGGTTCAATTAACAGGTATAAGGCAAGGCTTGTAGCAAAAGGCTTTGCAGAAACTCAGGGAATTGATTATGAGGAGACCTTCTCTCCTGTGGCAAAGATGCCTACTATTAGGGTTTTTCTTAGTATTGCCTCTTCCAAGAATTGGAAGATACTTCAACTAGATGTAAAGAATGCATTCTTGAATGGTTGGATAATAGAAGAGGTATATATGGCACAACCACCTGGTTTTGAGAATCAAGTTTATCCTGATTATGTGTGTAAACTTAACAAAGCATTGTATGGTCTCAAGCAAGCTCCAAGAGCTTGGAATTTCAGGCTTGTTTCATTCTTGCAGGACAAAGGCTTTCAACCAAGCAAGGCAGATCCTTCACTCTTTATTAAGAAGAGTAATTCTGAGGTCATCTACTTATGTCTATATGTAGACGATATTATATTGACATGAAATGATGTAGATGGTATGAAGAAGATCAAAGATCAGATGAGAGAAGAGTTCAAGATAAGTGATTTGGGTTCACTTACCTACTTCCTAGGTTTGGAAGTTGTCTACAAAGATCATGGTTTGTTTCTCACTCAAAGAAAGTACATTAAGGACATGTTGGCAAAATTCAAGATGCAAGATTGTAAGATTGCAGGTACTCCAATGGAGGTCAATCACAAATTGAGCTCACATGAAGGTGAACTCATAGAGGACATCACATCATATCAAAGTCTAGTGGGTAGTCTCAACTATGCCACATTGACAAGAGTAGATATATGTTACAGTGTGAGTGTGCTAAGTCAATTTATGCACACACCAAGGAAACCACATATGGATGTTGCCAAAAGGATTCTCAAGTATCTCAAAGGAACCATAAATGAAGGACTTTATTATCCTTATGTATCTGATTTAGGTTTGAAGCTATTTTCTGATGCAGATTGGGCTGGCTCCAAAGAAGATAGAAGGAGCACTTCAGGTTATCTTACCTTTGCAGGTTCAAAGCTTATTTCATGGTCATCCAAGAAGCAACCCACATTTGCTCTCTCTTCTACTGAAGCTGAATATAGAGGTCTTGCCATAGCTACTCAGGAAGCTATGTGGATGAAGACATTATTCAAAGATCTTGGATTGGAGTTTGGAACTCCAACTATTTTTGGTGACAATATGAGTTCTATTCACTTGGCTGCTAATCCTATTTTTCATGCAAGGACTAAACATATTGAAGGTCATTATCACTATGTACGAGAGAAGGTTCTAACCAAAGAGATTCAAATATCATATGTGTCCACTCATCAACAAAGTGCAGATATTCTAACCAAAGCATTGGATGGTACAAAGCTTTGCAAATTCAAGGCTATGATAGGTTTGCAGGTAATCTTGGAAGATTGAAGACCTCAAGCATACTTGGCTTGAGGGGGAGATGTTGGAGCAAGTCTATGACAAGCCTAAGTATTGGCTTGAGTCCCACAGTTTTCTCAGTCAGATTACAGAGATGGTTTCTCTGCGCTTGGTGCATCATTTTCAGTAAGTTAACTTGGTAAAGCTAGTTCTATAATTCTACTATATGCTCACAAATTTTCATGTCATTTGGATGTTGCAATCTTCAATTATGTTCATTTGAAGTCAACAGGGTCTGTTCATCTTCACTTCTCTGTCAGGTACCCGATTTTTTCACTCACCTTGTCAGAGCCATTTCTCAGTGGTTACTTATCCACATTCAGTGATTTAAAGCTTGTTGGATTCAGCTTACTGTCTCGTATAACCATACAAATTTTCATAATCCTTGGATTCCTACATTTTGAGTTACGTTCATTTTTTTGCTCACTCGTCTCAAACTCTAGCAGCCCGTGAAAATCGGGATGATGTCATCACTTGTTAAAACTCATTCTCAGTGTGTGGTTTATTATTTTTGATGATATTACTCTTGAAAGTTAGCTCTTTAAGTTAACTAAACTTCCCCACGAGGAATTAAGCTAATTGCTGCTGTGCTCAGAGAATTATGCAAAACACTGGACAGGTGTATGAACCCAATTAGCAAGTTTTTCACCTCTCAGCTAACTCCAACTTATCTGTTTTGATCTATCATTTTTAGAGTGATCTTCCAAGGTACATAGGGTGTCTAATACATCCATTGGCAGGATAAAAGGGCCCACCATATACTCCTGGAGTTCAACTGGCTGGTGTAGATCAAGGATTTTGCAATACCTCTTCATCTTCAAGCACATACCTATCCATCTCTTCACAATAAACTTCCTTGCCTGCAACACGCTCCAATAAATGTTCAGTGATTGGAAGTGGATAACTATCTCGGATCGTAGCGGCATTAACGTTTTTAAGGTTAATGCACACTCGTAACTTTCCATTCTTCTTGGGCACCACTACAATGGTGGACACCCATTCAGTATGCTCAATCTCATAGATAAATCGAGCTTCAATCAACCTGTCAATCTCTTCTTTGATTTTAGCTGCATAAGTGTCATTATATGTGTAGGGCTTTTGTTTGGTGGGCTTGGCATCAACGGTCATGGGGATCGTATGAGAGCAAATTTTTGGATCTACTCCCTTCAAATCTCTATAGTGCCATGCAAACACGTCCCTATATTCCCTTAATAGAGCTACAAGCTCTGCTTCTTCTTTTGCACTTAGGTCATCTCCTATGTATGTACATCGCTCTTCGTTCCCTTCAATGGTTACAACAATTTTTTTGGTCTTTTCTTTATTATCATATGATTCTCCTATGATGGCCTCTCTCTTAGGCATTCCTACCAAAATTTCCCAATCTTCAACTTCATATTTCTTGAAATTTTCTGGTACCTCGAACAATGATTCCTCTTCTTGTTTCCCTGCTTTTCTTTTCTTTTTCTTTTGACCTCCTTCGCTTCCTTCCTTTGAATTTACAGTTTTTATACTTGTGAGGGGTTCTTCTTCTTTTTTGGGTTAACACTACTATGTCTTCTAAATAGTGTTCCTCTGAGTCAAAGTAAGTATCCATCACAATGGATTCTAGATCATTGTCATTCTCTTCTTCTTCTATGACCTCACTAGGATCACACTCTTCCAACAAGGGCTCACACATGAACACAGAAATATCATAACCCTCCTCATCACAGTGAGGTGTCCATTGTTCTTCATTAACAGCAATGTCCATGGTGGCTAGAATTTCTGCCCAACCATGAGGCTCAAATTCCTCATCTGGAAATATCATCGGTGTATAGGCTAGGTCTTTGATTGGTCTATCTCCTGGGGAAGTTCCTTCTTCTCTTGCTTTTAGGGCTTTTCCTCTTCCTCTGCGACCTTGCACATCCACAAGTGAGTATCTTCATGCAGCGAGGATGGATCAGGTGAACTTCTAGAATGCACGGAGATAGCATCTTCTTTCGCTTTGTGGATAGGATTCCACTGTAGGGGTGGTACATCTCTGAAGGTGTAATCCTTCAAATTGACCTTAGTTGTGACCCCTAAGTGCTGTAAGTACAAGGAGTTGGTTCCCCAATCCTGTACTATTTGCAATTGTCGTAGGAAGGGTCTTCCTAGGATCATCTCGTAGACATTATTTTTTTCAAAGTCACATATATCAAATGTATGTTCAAACTCCACACCACAAGTGGTTAGAGTTATCCCTTCGAGCAATCCTAGAGGTCTTTCAAAATGACCGTCTGCCATTTGAAGCTTCATTCTAGTTGGTCTTAATGTGGGTTTGCCCCATCGCTTCCACAAGGAGGTGGTCGCAATAGCAACACCAGCACCCGAATCTACAATTGCTTTGGTTGTGTAACCTTGATAGGTGATCGGAAGATAAGTATTACCCTCTTCACCTTCGCTCATGTCTCCTATTTTATCAAGAGGTATCTCTGGAACTTTTTGCTTAGAGCCTGCTTTTGGCATATTGGAATCAAGTTCTGAAACCTGATCCTTCACATGATTCCATAGCTCAGGTTTTGCTTTGAGCAGCTCTTCCATAGTGAGATGACACTGAACCTTAGTGTTCTTCACGACATCAGTGTTCCTTGGAACTATTGAGTCTTCATTTCTTACCAATATTGTGGGAGCTCTGATCTAGAGAGATTCAGATTCCCATGGGCCTGTGAAATGAGGAAACTCTTGCAAGGAATTCGATTCAAAATCTAATCTCTCATCCTCTTGTTGCTCTGCTTGGTTCATAGATAGACGGTATCTCTTGGGGAAATCGATCATGAAGTTCATCAATCTCAGGAATAGGAGGGGGCTTACCCTTCTCCTTGGCCCATTTCTCCTCTTGTATTTCCCGCAAGAACTCTTGAGAGTATTGCTGAATTGAAAGAGGTGTTCCATCATCTATGGAATGAGGTGGTGTGGATGGAGGGGATTTGAGATGCAATGTCTTCTATTCTTGTTTTGGCATCTTTCAAGCTTTCTTCTATTTCCGATAACTTTTTATTCCACTTATGATTGGTTCTTTCTCTGGTATCCTTCCATGTTCTTGGTTTCCTCTTACTAGACTCTCCTGAGTCACTTGGCTCTAGCTGCTCAGTCGATTTATCCTGTTTTAATGCTTGTGCCCTAGTAACTGTACGGGAGCCACGTTACTACTACTTGAACTTGAATCCGCCACTAAGCCTACCACATGGATGGGTGTAACCTTGGGTGCACTAGAGGGGTTTCTAGGACATTCCCTTGGGAGATGTTCCTTACCGCACTCAGGACAAAAGCCTTGTATTGTGATGTTCTGTCCCTGTCCCGGACTCAATGAGTGGGGACATTCACAAATGAAATGGTCACCCTGACATCTAAAGCACGGTCCTCTAGTGGCTTGTGGTCTTACTTGTCTCAATTGGGGTTTGGGGTTAGGATTCGTATACATGACACTGGAGTATTCTAGCTCCCAATTTTGTTCCATAGGTGATGCCTCATATTGATAAGAATCGGTCTCACTATGCTCAGGTGATTCTGTATAATAAGCATGTGGGCTACCTTCATGGGAGTAGTCTGAACTATGAGCGTGAGAGTCATTTTCTGAGACCAACGGGGTTAGTGTTGAGATATCAAGCTCAACATGTGATGATCCAGGATGACACGTACCAGTTTTTCGTTTCTCTAACATGTATAGTGGTCATACCGATATATGTCATGGATACTTCATTGAGCTTTATTAGATTTATCTACCGAGAGTGATGGCACATTTTTTTCTTGCTAGCTCACTCATTCGCAGATATTAGGTTTTTCCGTATGTACTGATCTTTATATATTGCACTTGTTGTATTCTTGTTTTTAGGTCATTCTTGTACATTCCTTTTATGTAATAGAAGAAGAAGATCATTCTTCCTTGCCTCAATCTGTGTGTGTGTTCTCCTTGAGAGTGAGTGTGTGTGTGAGCTCTCTTCCTTATCTCCTTCCTCGTGACATGGTATCAGAGCCAGCGTGGCTGTAGAGAGCTCGTGGAGAAGGCGGCGGTGAAGACTACGCGGCAAGGCATGGAGAAAACACGATTTCACAAACGGCCTCCGTTTGCTACGAAAATCGCCGTGAAGGTAGAAGACCTCAAAATATTTTCGAGAGTTATCCCTTTAGGGTCACTAGTTTTTGTCAGATCGAAGTTTCGGAGCCATCTCGACCTCCATTTCAAGCCTGCAAGGTGGGGCCCATAGAAAAACCAGGTCAGTTTCAGAAACTATAACTTGCGTTGTGTTCGGCGACACTCATAATATTCTAGATCCAAAATTTCAAGCGATTCCGTGTACTTTTGATACACGAAAACTGTGTTTTTCTGAGATCGAACTGTCACGTCATAGTGCAACAATGTTCAAGCAGAAGTGCTGCTTGTAGTGTTTTGTAGTGTTGTGAATTGTTGCAAAAATGGCAAACGCAGATGGAATGAGTCAGCTTATGAGCGATAAGCTGGACAAGAACAACTTCCATGCTTGGAGATTCAGAATGACGAATTTCCTGATGGGAAAAGGCTACTGGAAGTACATCAAAGGAGAGAATGAAAATGCTCCACAGTTACCAGAAAGGAATCGGACTGCAGATCAGTTAAGAGCATATGAGGAATGGAATCAAGGAGCACAAAAGGTAATGTATTGGCTATCTATTAGCATACAGGATAGCATGATTGGACACATACAGGATGCCAAGACTCCAAAAGAGGCTTGGAAAAGCTTGGTGACTTTGTATGAGACTAATACAAAGGCACGAAAATTGCAACTCAAGAACGAGCTGCATACATTGGAAAAGAAGAGCATGTCAGTAAGTGACTACACTCTTAAAATCAAAGGCATATGTGAGTCACTTGCATCTATTGGCATGAATGTAGATGATGATGATAAGGTGGAAGTGTGCCTTCGTGGTTTAGGAGCTGCATATAAGCAGTTCAGAACTTCCATACAGACCAGGGAAAATATTCCGAATTTTGCTGATCTGGTATCTATGCTGATTATTGAAGAAAAGAATCTTGGTGAGGATTCAAACTCCCAAGGAAAGCCCAGTATCTGAGCAGGTATTCTAATCTGGCAGAGGAAGAGGCAGAGGTAGAGGTTTTGGAAGTGGAAGAGGAAACAGTAACCAATACCAAGGTCAACAACAGAATCATGCAGGAGGAAGAGGACAGTTTCGAGGTAGGGGGAGCCAAAGAGGTCGCAGAAACTTCCAAAAAAATGATTCGGGTAATGATAGTAAAGGATGCTGGAATTGTGGTAAACCTGGACACTTTGAACGTGATTGCATGTTAAAGAATCAAAATAACAGAAGGCAGCAAAACAACTATGCATCCACAAGTGCAGATGATTCTGAGAAGCTGTTTATGGTTCAACATCACATGATGAATACGATGTCTGATGAATACGATGTCTGTTGGTGTTTCAAAATCGAATGATAATGTCTGGTATGTTGATTCAGGTGCTTCAAATCACATGACCAGTCATGCAGAATGGTTTAGTAGTTTGCAGAAAATGCCAGTTCCTGGATATGTTGAAACAGGTGATGATACATCGCATCCTATTGAGCATACAGGAAACATAGCATTGTCTATGGAGGACGGGAAGGTAAAACATCTTGCTGATGTGTTGCATGTTCCAAATATAACAAAGAATCTGGTTTCTGTTGGACAAATGGTTGACCAGGGATTACAAGTCAGGTTCAATGCTGATGGATTATATGTAGAAGAGTACAAGCAAGATGGACGATTGGTTGCCAAAGGAAACAAAGTGGATAGGATGTTCACCTTAAATGTGAAGATTCCTGAAATGAATGCAGCCATGTTTGCAAAAGGTGCAGGAGTTATTGCAGATATAGAGATATGGCACAAATGGATTGGACATGCAAACTTGCAAAGGCTAAAAATGATGCAGTCAAAGGAGATTGTCCATGGACTACCAAATTTCAAAGTTGCAGAAATGCAAAAGGTATGTGCAGCATGTCAATTTGGTAAACAGTCAAGAGCATCATTTCCACATGACAAGCATGTTAGTGAGAATGTACTAGAAGTAGTACATACAGATGTTTGGGGTCAGCAAAGACCACATCTATGGGCGGTTGCAGGTTTTATGTTACCTTCATTGATGATCATACACGTAAAGTATGGGTATATTTCGTGAAAGAAAAGAGCAAGGTGTTCACTCACTTCCAAAATTTTAAAGCTATGGTGGAAAAGCAGACAAGGAAGTACATTCAAACATTAAGATCTGATGGAGGAGGTGAATACATGTCAAATGAGTTCAGTAGTTTTCTAAAAAATCACGGAATTCGGCGTCAGTTTTCCTGCAGGTACACAGCACAACAAAATGGTGTTGCTGAATGCAAAAATAGACATATTGCAGAAATAGCAAGAGCCTTGATGGCTGAGAAGAATATGCCTCATTGTTATTGGGCAGAAGCTGTGCATACTGTTGTATACATCATGAACAGAACTCCGACTGCTGTTGTACATCAAGTTACACCTGAAGAGAAGTTTACAGGTAAAAAGCCAAACTTATCACATCTAAAAGTTTTTGGCTGTATTGCATATGTACATGTTCCAGATGAGTTGAGGACGAAGCTTGATCCGAAAGCAGAAAAATGTGTCTTCATTGGATATTCCCTTGAGCAAAAGGGGTACAAATGTTATAACCCACTCACACGACAGGTGAAGGTGAGCAGAGATGTGGTATTTGATGAAATGTCAAGCTTCTATGCAGATGCCAAAGAAGGACTAAATCTTGAACCAAATGACAAAGAAAATGCTGAAAAATCTAGTGCAGAATCTCAAGTTTTGAGTGGACCGGATGCATCACCAAGCAATAGCTCCAACTCAAATCCATGGAGTGGAAGATTGCGTGGAAATTTCAGTCCAGCAAATTCATCAAATACATCCAAGAAAGGTAAAGAAAAGCTTTCTGCTGGTATTAAAACAGGTGCACGTTTTGAAGATGTTGATGGAGATTCAAGTGGTTTAGAAAAGAGTATTGATGAGGAACTTGGATTGCCCTCTGTGAAGACTCCAGGAGTAAGAAGGGCACATGCAGATGATACAAGAAGAAGTGACCCAGGACCAAGAAGATCTGGGAGGATGCGTAATTCAGTGCAACGATTGACATATGATAGTTACATGGCTCGCCATTGTGCCTACATGACAAATGTAATACAAGATGTTGAACCTTCTTGTTTTGAAGATGCAATTGGTAATGCAAATTGGGAAAAAGTTATGGATGAGAAGATGGATGCACTTTATGGAAATACATGGAAGCTGGTTCCATTGCCACAAGGAAAGAAATCCATAGGCTGCAAATGGGTTTACAAGGTAAAGCATAATGTTGATGGTAGCATAAGCAGGTATAAAGCACGATTGGTAGCTAAAGGTTATGCACAGACATATGGGATTGATTATGAGGAAACATTCAGCCCTGTAGCTAAAATGTCTACTGTCAAAACACTTGTTGCATTAGCTACAACAAAAGGATGGACTTTGCATCAGATGGATGTGAAGAATGCTTTCCTACATGGTGAGTTACAGGAAGAAGTATATATGGACCAGCCACAAGGATATGAAGATTCAAAGCTTCCAGAATATGTTTGCAGGTTGCAAAAGGCTTTGTATGGGCTGAAGCAAGCCCCTCGTGCGTGGCATGCAAGGATTGCTGATTACTTAACCAGCATTGGGTTCTCTATGTGTGATGCAGATCACTCACTATATGCAAGGAAGGCTGATGATGGCATCACTATTGTGGCTATTTATGTGGATGACCTGATTGTAGGTGGTGATAATGAAGAAAGCATCAAAGAGGTAAAGAAACTTCTTATGCAAGAATTCGACATGAAAGATCTTGGTGTGCTGTGCTATTTCTTGGGCATTGAGTTTATACATACAGAAACAGTTATATGGATGTCGCAAAGGCAATATGCCTTGAATATGCAGCAAAAGTATTGTATGGCTGATTGTAAGCCGATTTCTATGCCATTAGATCAGAATTTGAAATTGGATACTACATCAGGTGAAGCATTGGAAAATGATACTATGTACAAGAAAATTATGGGAAGTCTTATATATCTCACAATTACAAGGCCTGATCTAAGTTATATTGTTGGACTTGAAAGTCAGTTTATGCAGGTTCCTAGGAAGCCACATTTGGATGCTCTGAGGCGCACTCTATGTTATGTGAGTGCTACTTTGGATTATGCATTATTTTATGAAGCTAGTGTGGAGTTGTAGGTTCATGGATACACCGATGCAGATTGGGCTGGTAGTGCAGATAGAAGATCTACTAGTGGTTTTCTTTTCTCACTTGGAGGTGCAGCTATTACATGGAGCAGCAAGAAGCAACCCAGTGTTGCTTTGTCGAGTACAGAGGCTGAGTATAGAGGTGCTACAATGGCAGCATGTGAGGCATCATGGCTGGAGATGTTACTTGCAGATTTAGGTGTGGACGTGCAAAAGCCTATCACTATCTATTGTGATAATCTTAGCAGCATACAATTAGCACGGAACCCTGTTTTCCATGCTAGAACAAAGCATATCGAGGTACATTATCACTTCATCAGAGAGAAGGTATTAGCAGGTGATATTGATCTTGTTTATGTGAGAACAGATGAGCAGGTTGCTAATATTTTCACCAAAGCACTTGGAGCTGAGAAGTTAAAGAAGTTTCGAGAGTTGCTTGGATTACAAGATATGGCGATGAGCTTGAGGGGGAGTGTTGAGATATCAAGCTCAACATGTGATGATCCAGGATGACACGTACTAGTTTTTCGTTTCTCTTACATGTATAGTGGTCATACCAATATATGTCAGGGATGCTTCATTGAGCTTTATTAGATTTATCTACCGAGAGTGATGGCACATTTGTTTCTTGCCAGCTCACTCATTCGCGGTTATTAGGTTTTTCCGTATGTACTGATCTTTATATATTGCACTTGTTGTATTCTTGTTTTTAGGTCATTCTTGTACATTCCTTTTATGTAATAGAAGAAGAAGAAGATCATTCTTCCTTGCCTCAATCTGTGTGTGTGCTTCTCCTTGAGAGTGAGAGTGTGTGTGTGAGCTCTCTTCCTTATCTCCTTCCTTGTGACAGTTAGTGGCACCAATGCTCTATTAGGGTTCTCCTCGGCCATTGTATACTTAACTGAGATCACATTGGCAGGAGTTGGTGGTTGGTTTCCTAGGACTGGCTATGGCCTGTTTGGTGCTTGATATTGCTGCTGGTATTGAGGTTGATATTGTTGTTGTGGCCTATAATATGGCTGTTGGTTCTGGTTTTGATACCTACCCTGTTGGTAAGGTTGCTGATAATTGTTTCTAATAGCCTGCCTGTTATAGGGACAATCTTGAGTCGTATGGTTCGTGTATTTTCTCTCAATAGTGCAATATAGAGCATTAGGGTTTCCTTGGGGCTGAGTCATGATTGGGCAAAGATTAGCCATGTGGTCTCCTCCACACTTGTAACATTGTTTCAATGAGGTGACCCTTGGCATTTGTCTATTTTGAACTCCTAGCCTCTTGGCGACCTGCTCTGCTATCTCATCTATCTCATTGGAGGCTCTAGAGGTATGATTAGTAGAGCTGTCAGAATCTTTATAGAGTTTGGATAGTCCTAACTCCTCACCCAAGTTATCTTCTATGTCAATACACATCCGCACACACTCTTCTATGGATATGGGCTCTTTCAAGTACACATATGACCTTAACTTTGTGCTCAGTAAGCCATCTAAAAACAAGGCCACTTTTTTGGCCGCTGTGGGTAATTCTGGCACACGACATCTTTCTAAGTACTGTCTAAACCGTCTTCTTGCAAGTCGCACTGTTTCTTGGGGTGTCTGTTTGAAGATGTGGATCAAGGATGATGTGTTATGCCTCATACCACTCTTGGAAAACTCTACAATGAATTCTTCCAGTAGTTGACCTATCTCTCGATAGTTGCGACTATTCAGGGGCTGAAACCAAGCTAAGGCAGTACCATTAAGAGTCAAACCAAATGCCTCGAATTGGGTGAACAAGTCCTCGACCTGTTCAACTCTTAACATTTGTTTGAACTTGGCCACATGATCATAAGTATCTCCTGACCCATCAAAATAGTTCTTCATTGTCTTAACCACTTGAGAGGGTCTAAGGGTTCTTGAGTGCTCTTGTGGTGGAGGCAATGGGAAATCATGCTTGTCTCTTTGATGCCAATGTACGCGATGTCTCTCTCTTTCAGGTCTTTCATTTTCAATTCCTGATCGGTCTCTACCCACTATGTGTGCAAAGCTTACCTCATGTCTCTCTCTAGTTCTTTCCCTCTAGGTTTCATGAGCCTTGGATGATCTGGCTCCTTGGAGTCCCTGGGAAACATTAGATCTTGGTGGAGGGAAAATTGATTGACCCTGCCAAGTGTATGCATGCCTATCCTGCTCTGTCACCAAGAACATTTTCTCAGATGTGTGATCTAGATAGAAAACTTTCCCTGGTGTCTCCGGATCCTTGAACTCATAGATGGCGACTATTGGGCTCGGTTGATCTCGCTTGAATCTCCAAAAGGCTTCCTCCGTTTCTCTATTCAAGAATAGCTCTATGTTTTTGTTTTCTTGGGAAATCCATTCTGGAGTGATCACTCTAGTCAAGACTGACTTACCTCTAGGGGTCTTGGGTTCTGGTCCTAGGTCTCCTTGCTCTAGGTCTCCTATCTTGTTCCCAGAAATGATGTTTCCAAACTCATCCGTCCTATTTGGTAAGTTGCTTACCACATACATGGTTCCTTCCTTATCAATGTATGCACCCTCTTTGAACTTGACCACTGGGTGTTCAAGTCCGAAGGGTTAGTCGGGATTTTTGAGTTGGACCACTGATCATCTCAGACCATCCTCATAGATGCGAGCACCTAATTGGTTGGTCCTGATATACTCCAATTGGGTCTTATAGGGACCTTCTGGTGTCTGTAAATAAGCAGTTCCTGAGGTACGTGTGGGTCTTTCCATGCTAAAAGACATTTCTGAATCACTTGTGTCGGAACTTAGTGTGTAGGGATAACCACTTAGTTGTTGTGCCCAAGACTTAGTTGTATGATTGACACTAGCCTCAGATGATCTAATGCTTTGCCTATCCTTGCCTAAGTGTCTGCCAGATCTCAGGTTCATAGCTTTGTCTACAAGTCCAAAATTTCCCCTTGTATTGCTAAAAATCCTTTGGAACTCCTTGGTTTCCTAGTCCACCTGAGGGTTAACTTGAAAATACTATATCTAATAATCCTGGTATTGCTAATAATCCTTGTAGTACTCCCCACGAGCTTTCCAACAAACCCAAAATCACTGCAAACGGATTTCGTATGAGAAAGTTATGCTAGTTCAGGGTTCTAGCGTTAAAACAGGAAAATAGGACCTCTCTGGGATTACTGCAGAACAGGCGATACACGATACTTATCAAGTATCGCGATACTTGGAAGTAGACGATACACGATACTTGGCTTGCCACGATACATGATATCTCCACTAAACGATACATGATACTTGACACAGAAGTAAGTCCACGATACTCGATACTTAAGCCACACGATACACAATACTCGACCAACTAGACAGATCATGATACTCGATATCCAGCAAGTATAGCGGAAGGACCCTCATGATATTTGATATTGCACAGGTATCTCCAAGAGGAATTCCACGATACACGATACTCGATATCAGGCAAGACTTAGACTCACGATACTTGACACTGCAGGTCACGAACACGATATTGGGTGGGTATCGCAAAGAAAATCACGATACACGATACGTGGACTGCCCACGATATTTGATATTCCTCAAGTATCGTTTTGAGGTCTCTATGATACTTGATACGTGACCAATATCGTGAGAAATTTTCTAACGATACTCGATTGTAAGACAATAGTTACGCAATATAACACAGGAGCAATAACAGAGAAGATAACAGATATAGGAGAATCTCAACAATTTTCTACTAGCAGCAAGTACAAAGATGATGGCGTTGTCCACCCGTGCGCTCTCAAGGTAGAGCTTAAATGGTGATCTAGACAACTCTAGATAGGGAGATACAAGGTAGAGGTATGCTGGCTCAACTCGGTGTCTTAGGTAGTGCAGAAGTCATGTATATATAGGATCATGGGTGGCCTGCCATGGACGGCTATACATGGGCGGTAGAGCGTGGGCGGCCACCGCCCGCGTAATTGCCATACACGGCTTAGACTGGTTGAACCGACCTAACAAATATAAATGATTTCTGACTCCGACAGGGAATATTCCATGGAATATTCCCTTTACCGTCGCGCCGAGGGCGCTGCCCCCGGACCCCCACCAGGGGGCCCGCTGGCCCCCTGGGACCCCCCAGCCAGGGGGCCCGCTGGCCCCCTTGGACCCCCCAGCCGGGGCTGCTCACCGCTGCCCCGGACCCCACAATTGGGGACCCTGATAACTCCCTTTCCTTATAATATCTTACATGGTCCAACATGACCTTCATCCAACATTCAAGTTGGGATTCCCATCAATTGGGTAATGCATGCTTGGCTTCTCCTCATAAAGGGGGCCTTACAAAATGTGCATACAATCATGAGGGGTAGACATTGATCATATACTAACACCCCCCCTCAATGTTTACCGATGATAAATCAAGTAGGTCTCGGTCCTATGCCCATCTGTTGAAGATGCTTGTTGAGCTGCTCTCTTCCAAGTGCTTTAGTGAATATGTCAGCACAATTTGCCTCTGTTGGGCAATATTCTAGCTCCACAATTTCATCTTCAATTAGCTCACGAATGTAATGGTACTGTACTTCTATGTGCTTGGTGCGAGCATGAAATACTGGGTTCTTTGCAATAGCCATACAACTTTGATTATCACACTTGAGTACAGTTGGCATATTTGATGGAAAGCCAAGATCTGCAAGAATTCTCCTTAACCAGACTGCCTCACAAGAAGCAAAACAAGCTGCTTTGTACTCTGCTTCAGTGGAGGAGAGTGCGAGAGTTGGTTGCTTCCTACTTACCCAAGAAAATATTCCTGTACCAAGTGAGAAACAATATCCAGAAACTGATTTTCTAGAATCACAATCTCCAGCCCAATCTGAATCACAATATCCTTGGAGTGTATCACCTGTGGTATACAAAATACCAAAATCCAAGGTTCCTGCAATGTACCTTAGAATTCGCATTCCAGCATTCCAGTGACTCTCCTTAGGTTTGTTGGAAAACCTGCTTAACACTCCAACAGCATAGCAAATGTCTGGTCTAGTGTTGCACAGAAAAATAAGACTTCCAACGAGCTTCCTATACTTCTTAGCATCTACATCAGGCATGTTATCATCCATAGATAGCTTATGATTTACCTCCATAGGTGTGCTAGTTGGTTTGCAGTCCATCATTCCAAATGCCTTGAGAATTTCTTTGGAATATTTTTGTTGTGAGATGAAAATGCCATCCTTCCTTTGCCATACTTCAATTCCCAGACAAAAATGGAGTAGACCTAAGTCTGTCATTTCAAACTCAGTTCCCAAGCTGATCCGAGTTTGATTGATGAGTTCCTGATGATCTCCTGTAATGATCAAATCATCTACATATACAATGACAACAACTAGCTTGCTATCCCTTTTCGTTACATACAAGTTAGCATCAGAAGTACTTCTTTCAAAACCCATATTTTTGAAAAAATGATCTATTCGTTGGTACCAAGCCCGTGGAGCTTGCTTAAGTCCATACAAAGCTTTCTTCAACCTGCAAACTTTATTTTCTGAATTGGGCACCTCAAAACCTGGTGGTTGAGATACATATACCTCCTCCTTGAGGTGACCATTCAAAAATGCAGATTTGACATCCATCTGGAAAATAGGCCAAGACTTTTGTGCAGCTACTGCAAGTACCGTCCGAATAGTTGTCATGCGTGCTGTTGGTGCAAAAGTTTCTTGAACATCAAATCCTTCAATCTGTGAAAAACCCTGTGCAACTAATCGTGCCTTATACTTTTCTAATGTTCCATCAGCTCTATACTTAGCTTTCCAAATCCATTTAGTACCTATTACCTTCTTCTTTGGCGGCAAGTCGACTAGATCCCATGTATCATTTTTGAGTATACTATCATACTCAGACTGCATTGCCGCTCTCCAATCTGGATCATCAATGGCTTCTTCAATGGTGGTAGGTTCCTTTATCGAACCCATGATATCTGCCATTAGAGCCATGTTAACAATGTGTTCTGAGGCTCTTCTTTGCTCCTCTATTCTCTTTGATCTTCGTAATCCATCCGATGATGATTCTGGTACATCTACATGTGGATTAAGATCATCAAAGAGCTGTTGTGCCCACTTCGGTAGTGGCTTACGCTGTGCAGCTACAACTGGTTGGCTTTTTATTGAGGAAATTTCTCCATCAGATGTTTCCTCCTCCTCAACTTTAACCTGTCTTTTGATAGGCACAAGGTGAGATATTTCTCCGCTTGATGAGATAGTAGATTTACCTTTATCTTCTACTAAGTGTGGTCGTTCATCAAACACCACATCTCGGCTGACAAAAATCTTCCTTGCCTCAGGATCCCATAACCTGTATGCTTTAGACTCTTCACTATATCCTAGGAAGACACACTTTTTGCTTTTTGAATCCAACTTTGATCTTGTTGAATCAGGAATATGTGCATAACAGAAACAACCAAAAATTCTGAAATGCAAAACTGAAGGCTTTTTACCAGAATATGCTTCTTGAGGAGTCATCCCCTTCAGTGCTTTTGTGTAGCTTCGATTGAGGATGTAGACTGCTGTATTGACTGCTTCTGCCCAGAATGAATCAGGCATGTCTTGAGCCTTCAACATACAACGAGCCATTTCAACTACTGTCCTGTTCCTGCGCTCAACAACGCCATTTTGTTGGGGTGTATGAGCTGTGGTAAGTTGCCTTTTCACACCATGCTCCTTACAGTAATTGTTGAATTCTGTTGACAAGAATTCACCTCCTCTATCTGTTCTAAATTTCTTCAATTTCCTTCCTGATTCATTTTCTACATACTTATGCCACGTTTTAAATTTTTCAAAAGCATCAGCCTTCTCTCGAATGAAATAAACCCACATCTTTCTACTATAATCGTCGACTAACAGCAAGAAGTAGAAAGATCCTCCTAAAGCAGGTGTAGACATTTTACCGCAGAGATCAGCATGTACCAACTCTAGAGGAGCTTGAGATCGATTGCTGGTCTCTCTTGGAAATGCCTTTCGTTGTTGCTTGCCCATCATACAAGCTTCACAAGGTTCCTGCAACTCTGAAAATGCAGGCATATGAGCAACCATCCCTGTTCGTTGCATCTCCTTCAAAACTGCAAATCCGAGATGCCCAAATCGTCGGTGCCATAACCTGCTTACATCTTTATCTTCTGTAGCAGTTAAAGCACTTAACTCATACAAGTTATCCCGTCGTATGCCTTTACCTACAACATTACCTGATGAATCCATGATTTCCGCACCACTCTTATTGAAGTGAACTTCGAGTCCACGATCTGTTATTGCAGAAACTGACAACAAATTTCTTTTGAGTGTAGGTACATAGAGAACATCGGATAACTTTTTCTCAACACCTGGAGAAGTGATAAAAGAGATGGTTCCAGTTCCTTCAGCTGGACACTTGGAGTCATTTCCCACCACTACATTGATGGATTCCCGCAGAGGCACTAGGGAACTATACCAATCCTTTTTACTAGTCATATGGCGAGAAGCTCCACTATCTAAAATCCATGGCTCATCAACACGAGCTTGAGCAGATGAACATACCTCTTCAATAGCTACCCAAAGTTCCAGCTCTGTGTTGTTTGCAGACTCTTTGTTCTTCCATGATGATTTTACAGTCCCATTCCGTTCATCAGCTTGCTTCTTTCTGCAATCCTTGATGGCATGGCCTTTCTTTTCACAATAGAAGCAACTTCCTATGAACTTTTTCTTCTTTGGCTTCTTCTTTGATCCCTCTGAAGAGCCTTTACCTTTTGCATTTGCTGAGAATGCAGCATCAGTTGTACTTTGCCGATTCTTCAGCCGCATCTCTTCTTCTAAAAGCATGGCACAAAACTCTTCAAATGTAAGAGGAGTTGGCCTTACCTGAGTGTTAAGGGCTGTTACTAATCCATCATACTTTGCTGGAAGAACACGTACAGATCTTCGAGCCAGCTCTTCTGGTGTTATAACAACACCAACTGCAACCAATTGATCTTGAAGATGCTTTATCCGTTTGATAAAATCTTCAGCCTTTTCAGAATTAGAATGTTTTTCATTTGCCAACTGATTTTCTAAATTCTGTATCCTAGTGTGGTTCTTGGTCTCATATTGTCGAGCCAATATGCCCCAAGCCTCATGTGCTTTAGTAGTATGTTGAACTAAAGTAAGCACAAAATCACTTACACTAGTGACAATCGCACATAATGCATCAGCATTCCGCCTCTTCCAAGCTCGTAAAAGATCTGGATTTGGCTGAATCATCAATCTTGAATTTGCTGGATCTTCAACTGGTATAGGCTCTGGATCCAATCCCATCGGTCCCATGACAGTGTCAAGTAATTCATAGGAGTCCAAAATTGCAGAAATTTTGAACTTCCAGAGTGTATAGTTGGTTCCATCCAGCTTCCCTTCAGTGAATGCAGGTGGACGAATTCGAATAGGTGCAGCATTAACATTAGTTGAAGCACCAAGACTACTGTTCGATGATGAAGCCATCATGTAATCACTCGAATAATCTACTGATATTCTAGTCTGCTAGTAGGCTAAAATAATGATACTTCTCAAGCTATTCGAACCTTACAGCTCTGATACCATGTAAGACAATAGTTACGCAATATAACACAGGAGCAATAACAGAGAAGATAACAGATATAGGAGAATCTCAACAATTTTCTACTAGCAGCAAGTACAAAGATGATGGCGTTGTCCACCCGTGCGCTCTCAAGGTAGAGCTTAAATGGTGATCTAGACAACTCTAGATAGGGAGATACAAGGTAGAGGTATGCTGGCTCAACTCGGTGTCTTAGGTAGTGCAGAAGTCATGTATATATAGGATCATGGGTGGCCTGCCATGGACGGCTATACATGGGCGGTAGAGCGTGGGCGGCCACCGCCCGCGTAATTGCCATACACGGCTTAGACTGGTTGAACCGACCTAACAAATATAAATGATTTCTGACTCCGACAGGGAATATTCCATGGAATATTCCCTTTACCGTCGCGCCGAGGGCGCTGCCCCCGGACCCCCACCAGGGGGCCCGCTGGCCCCCTGGGACCCCCCAGCCAGGGGGCCCGCTGGCCCCCTTGGACCCCCCAGCCGGGGCTGCTCACCGCTGCCCCGGACCCCACAATTGGGGACCCTGATAACTCCCTTTCCTTATAATATCTTACATGGTCCAACATGACCTTCATCCAACATTCAAGTTGGGATTCCCATCAATTGGGTAATGCATGCTTGGCTTCTCCTCATAAAGGGGGCCTTACAAAATGTGCATACAATCATGAGGGGTAGACATTGATCATATACTAACATCGATATCTACCAGGTATCGCGAAAGTTAACTCCACGATACACGATACACGATATCTGTCTAGTATCGTGAATGTTTCTCAGCGATATACGATACTCGATATGTGACCACTGCAAGTATCGCGATACTTGACCACAGTAGTTCCACGATATCCAGGTATCACGATACTTCAACCGCGGGAGAACATGATACTTGAATTTTTTGGAGTTCAAATTCAAAAATTTTTGCAAATATGAGTACCTTGTGTCCTCCTTGTCACTCCTATGTGTTTGTAGATGCCAAATCTCCCTTCAAACCCGCGATATTGCACTCACAATACTTGGCGCAGGTTATGTCACATCTGAGGCTGTTCACTCTGATTTTCGGCTATTTTGATACTATTTCTTCAGCGTTTCAGTCCTACACCCTCTTTAAGGCTCTTGCTCACACCCACAAGTAAAAAGCGAGGTGAATGGACTCTAAAAAATGGAAAAAACTGAGAATATGAAGGTGGGTGGAGATGGTGATGATGATGGAGATGAAGGAGAAGAAAAACTCAAAAATTGAACTGAAAATGGTGACTTTTTTACCTTCCAACATCGCTACTCTACGTCTTACCGTCACACGCTCGTCCTCCAAGCTCTCTCCCCGGCAACGGTGCCAAATTTGGTGTCACTCTAGCACAATGGTGAGTACCAACGTGAGGAGATACACCTCATAAATGTCAATCCATGGAGACGTGAGGACCGATATGAAGACTGTGAGCAAGTGATGGCACAAGTGTGTGAGTGAAAGCACACAAGCATGCACACACATACACACACGCGTGCACAAGGTAAGAGCAAAGAGTGGAACAATGAAAGATCTTCGATTACACAAGAGATCTCTTACAAAGCTAAAATCTACAACAAGCTAACCTCAAAAATGAGCTCTCCAGCCCTTTTTATAGTTTTTTGAGTGATTTTGGCCCTGTCCAGACCTAGTGTCCGGCCTAGTTAAAAAATAGGTTCGACGGCTTATTTGGAGGCTCAAACGGAGTCTAAAAATTATGAAAATGGGTAGGATGATAGTTCTAATACTCCTCAAGCTCAAGGACTCCTTGGCTTGAACAAAATGGAGTTACAAAAATGGAAAATGGTATTTACAATGGTTTTTAGTGATAAAAATCACTATTTTTATAGAGATTTCTTCTGAAAATTTGACATGTGCTTCTTGGAGCTCCCTATATGCTCCTTCTTCTTGTGTGTCCACTTCCTTGATGCACTTCCATGTTTTGTCCTTGACCTTGAGCTTCAACACTTTCCAAACTGAGAAACACCACATTTATAACTCATATGTTGTTTGGATACATTAGGTATCCCAAGCACACGTTGATCTCTGCATATTTGTTTCAAGGTCCTTTCGCCTACATGTCCTAATCTTTTATGCCAAATGTATCCTTGGCACACCATGCGTTGATTCTTTCATGTTCTTCCCTTGTAGGTTGTCCTTTGCGTTTGAATATGGGCATCTCCTCATCTTCCGAGATGTATCCATAGACGATCATTCCTTGTAAGTATGTCTTCATCCTTAGAGACCATGCTTGATAGTTGTTCCTGTCCAATTTATCAATGAAAAAAAGAAACTCATATCCCATTTTACCTTAGCTTTGCTCTGATACCACTATTGGAATGATGGATGGACACTCCAAGTGATGAGTAGGTACTGCCAAATCTTGCTTAGTACCAGCCCTTTGTGACTTCAGATTTGATATGTGGGCCCACTTAAAATTCCAATGACACCATGAAAGTGCCTACGTACTTTGGAAATGATGTATGAAAAGATTGAATCAAAACAGACTAGTTCTAAATAGAAGACTCCAAGAAAAAACTTCTATTTTGGATCATACACCTGCTCCTTGTCATGCTCAGTGCTACGAGTACAGTAGTAGTTGGAAAAAATCCTTTTAGAGTTATCTAAGTAGCTTAGTAAGCTAATGATTCCAAGTGGAATCACTTGAAATGCTCCACTATACACAGAGAAATCAATTTAGCAAATAGATCATTACCCCCTATTTTTTAGGACCTCTACAAAGATAGACTAGTGAGTGCTTCGATGCCATTTTCTCCAAATTGGCTGAATGGATTTGCTTGAAACTTTGTGAGCACGTAGATAACTTGAAGCTGATTCCAAGAAGCTATAGATCTTTGAAGTTGGTAGAGAAATGAGTGAGATATGACCACCGCAAGTTGATAGATAGAAATGACTATAACAAAGATATCATATATGAACAATGTAGATATAATGGATTAATGAACAATGTTGTACAAGATCATAGGCCTGATAATCATATCCTTATGATGGGAAATAGTGTAGGCTACAATGTAGGACTTACACACATACAAAATGGCAATGAAGAGCTCGGATGATGAAGCCTCATAACCGCGACTTTTTGAAGTGACTTTATATAAGTGTTCTATTCAAATTTGAATTTGAATTCAAATTTTGGCTCTCTCTAAAAAGTGATCCTTCATCTTAGGAGATATTCCCTTTAGGAATTAGATACTTTTCTAGCTAACAAGTCCACAAGTTTTTGGTAGATTGTTACAAAAGATTCTCTCAAGTCAAAAGTTACTTTTACAAAAGTAAGGAGATAAATTTCTGTTGGAGTTAGACGTCTGCGGAAGCACGCGAACAGCACAAGGAAGAAGAAGAAGCTTGGAGCACAAAACACAAGACTGAATGTATTACTAGAGAATGTACAAAGATAAGTAGCCCATTAGGGCAATAGGCGTATATACAAGCCGGGGGAAAAAAACCTCCTAAAGAGGGAAAAAAGTGCCCCGACGGTCCTAGAGTGTTCTCACACATCACTACCTAAATATATCAACAAATCCCCCCTGGGAGTGATGCGGTGAACAAGGAGCTGTTTTGATCTCGGAAACACCCTGAGTATGCTCACCAAATTTCGTGTGAATCTGAGACTGCAAACGGAGGAGTGTAGACGGCACCCTAGAAGAAGCGACAACCTGCTCTGATACCAATTGTTGGAGTTAGACGTCTGCGGAAGCACGCGAACAACACAAGGAAGAAGAAGAAGCTTGGAGCACAACACACAAAACTGAATGTATTACTAGAGAATGTACAAAGATAAGTAGCCCATTAGGGCAATAGGCGTATATACAAGCCAGGGGAAAAAAACCTCCTAAAGAGGGAAAAAAGTGCCCCGGCTGTCCTAGAGTGTTCACACACATTACTACCTAAATATATCAACAATTTCCACTAGCAATAGTTCCCATGGAACTTCATATCTTTATGAACCTCAAGCCAAATGTGTGATCTTGGAATTTGCACCAACGCATTTTATATTTTATGAAGCACAAAGATGAAGTGTTCGGTTTCTTTAAGAATTATCTTGCACTTGTGGAAAACCGAATAGGAAGAAGCCTAAAAAGACGAAGGTCAGATAGAGGAGATGAGTACTTCTCAAATGAATTTGATGCATTCTTGCAAGATACAAGAATCAATAGGGAAATTACAACAAAGTATACCCCTGAGCAAAATGGGGTGGTAGAGAGGAGAAATAGGGTGATTGTTGAAACAATCAGGTCAATGCTAAATGAAAAAAGGTTACCAAATTATTTGTGGGTAGAGAGTATATCCACTGCCACTTATCTTGTAAACATGTTGCCATCCAAATCACTTGATGGGATGACCCCATATGAAGCATGGCATGGTAGAAGGCCATCACTTGATCATTGCAAGATCTTTGGATGTGTTGCTTATTTGCACATGCCATCTCAAATCAGAGGTGAGCTAGACCCTAAGGCACAGAAGTGCATCTTCATAGGGTATGATTTAAATCAGAAAGGATACAGGTTTTATAATCCATCCAACAAAGGATTTATGGTTAGTAGAGATGTTGTGTTTGATGAGAATGATTCTTGGTTTGAAAGTGAATGCAGGAAATTAAAGTTGCCTTATGATTTGGAAGAGGATTTTCCAAGCCTCGCCAAGGAAGAGCCAAATCAGATTGAAGACATCATATCAGATGATGAAGACATCATCAACCTAGAATAATTCAAAGCATGGAAATCAAAAGGCAAGGTCAAGATGAAGAAGTTGGAGGACATACCTGAATCATCTAACCAAGCAATTATAAGGTCACAAAGGGAGAGCAAGAAGCCAATAAGATATTGGTATGACAGTTCTTTAGTTAACAAGCATTCTATTTATCTTGCTAAAGATTTATCAGTTGAAGAGCCATCATCATATGAAGAGGCAAAGACTAAGGTAGAATGGAAGGAAGCTATGGATGAAGAAATTAAAGCACTCAAGGAGAATGATTCTTGGAAGCTAGTGCCAAAGAAGGAGTCTATGAAGGTAATTGGTACAAACCCAAAGAATTGATTATTAAGAGACTTTCTCACCTCTGGCCAAAATGCCAACCATCATAGTATTGGTAAGTGTAGTTGCATCAAGGAATTGGAATATGTAACAATTGGATGTGAAAAATGCTTTTCTTAATGGTTGGCTTTCAGAGGAGGTGTACATGTCTCAACCTCCCAGCTATGAGGACTCAAGCAAGGTAAATTATGTGTGAAAGCTAAACAAGGCTCTTTATGGATTGAAGCAAGCACCTAGGGCATGAAATCATAGGTTGACTCCATACCTTCAAGATCAAGGATTCATCGTGAGCAAAGCAGATACTTCTCTATTTGTCAAGAGAAGTAATTCAGAGGTGATACACCTGTGTTTGTATGTTGATGATATCATAGTTACAGATAATGATGTCAATGGCATCAAGCACATCAAGAACCAAATTATGCAGGAGTTCAAAATAAGCAATTTAGGGTTACTAAAGTATTTTCTTGGACTTTAATTAGTCTATACAAAGTCTAGAAGTTACATCACTCAAAGAAAGTATGTGCAGGATATATGGAATAAGTTTCATTTAGAGAATGTAAAGATAGCAAGCACTCCTATGGAGGTAAATAAAAAATTAAGTGCTCATGAAGATGATGTGCTTGAAAATGTTGCAGGATAACAAAGCATAGTTGGAAGCCTAAACTATGCTACATTGACAAGAATTGATATTGCTTATGGAGTAGGTGTCTTAAGTCAATTTATGCTCAAACCTAGAGCACCTTACCTGGAAGCTGCCAAGAGAATTTTGAAATGTCTTAAGGGTACTCGAAATCAAGGTTTACACTTTCCTTATACTTCAGATTTGGACATAAAAATATACTCAGATGCGGATTGGGCAGGTTGTAAGGATGACATGAGGAGTACCTCAGGTTATCTCTCTTTTGCAGGTGATAAGCCCATTTCATGGTCTTCCAAGAAGCAATCTACTGTTGCTCTATCTTCAATAGAGGCTGAATCAAGGGGCTTAGCAAATGCTACTCAAGAAGCAATATGGATCAGATTGCTATATGCAGATTCAGGACTACATGTTAACTCACCAATAATCTTTGATGACAATACAAGTTCTTTACATCTTGCAAAAAATCCTATTTATCATGCTAGGAACAAGCATATAGAAGTCCACTATCTGTTACTGTTAGTGTCCATGTCAAAGGCCAAATGGCCACCGGACACTTCTTTGTATATGTTCTTTAATAAAACATATAGTGGCCTAGTCAGTCACAGACTGTAAGTTTGACCGCATTTGTAAGACCTAAGAAGTCTATCTTCGTGCTCCCTGTGTACTGTGTTTTCTGTGTATTCTACAGCCTCTCTACGGAGTACTGTGTGCGGCCTCAGGAGCTCGGCTTTCTACTCGGAGCATATGCTCGTGGAGCTCTCGAGAAGGAGAGCACACTGTGGTGCATCGTCATCGAAATACTTCACTGGTATCAGAGCAGTTCGAGGTAGAAGCTTTGTTCAGATCTTACTCCATGCTTTCTCTCTCTTCTCCGAAAGAAGCGGGGGGCTAGACGGTCGCTTAACCGTGGCAATCTACTGCCACTAAGCTACACTCTTGTGGTGTTTGAAGAAGGGGAAAGACTAAGGTTGACATTACCTTGAACAAGTTTTGGTTCCGCAAAGCTTCATTTTTGCTTTCAAAGCCTATTTCTGAAGCAAATTTGGGGTGTTTTTGGAGCCATTTCTGAGTACTTTTTCACATAGTTCTCTTCACACAGGCCCAAGAACATCAAGAAGAGCGTTCCTTGTACTTCTCAGACAATAAATATCAACCTTTGGGGCTGAATTTTCAGCCACATTCGTAAAACTACATGTTTCTCGAGGGGTTTTCACTTTTGGTGGGAGCACTCGCTGCAAATTTATGCGGTTTTTAAAGCCTAAAACATCAGAGTTGACAGACACTTGTAGGTGTTATTGGCTAGTTTTTGGGCTGTGTATTGAGCCTTTTAATGTCATTTTACTGCATATATTGAGCACATACACACCATGTACGCTTCTGTGGATACTGCTTATGTATGTCCATGTGGTCATTGATATAGCGGTTACGTTCTTTGCATAAAGCCTTTTACGTTTGATAAAGAGGGTCGTGGTGAGGTTTTCTTAACTGGGAGACACCCAGATATCGAGGTCACTTCGGTGATGCAGGTGGAAGACTTACCCAGCCTTGCCATAGGAGATGTATGATAGTTGTTCATAGGTGCTCGATAAGCCTAGTTGGCTTCTATTGGGTAACTGATTATATGCAGTGGAGTCAGTGATTCACTATGCAGGTAGACATGTCAGTACTTGAAGTTTTATGATACTTTGACACTGGTCATATGCTAATTTTGTAGAGGATAATCTGGCAAAATTTTTCCAGATTTCTGGTTTAGTCAACTATAGAGTGGTCGATTTACTCCTTGATACACTTATTTGTTGGTGTTTGGACTCTTCTAGCTCCATTATCATTCTATTCAGTTCTCTACGATCATGGCATCAAAGGTCTCAGACACATCTGGTGGATCAGGGTCTAGTGCTAGTGTTCCGAGGAGGAGCTATAACTTGCAGGGCAAAGACCATTTTGAGATCCGAAAATTTGATGGCACAAACTTTGCTCTATGGAAGAATCAGATTAAAGATGTGTTGATTCAAAGGAGGCAATGGAAGCCAGTAAATGGGATTTTAAAGAAGCCTGCTAACATGGATGAAGATGATTGGGATGAGTTAGATGAAATGGACAGGTCTACCATTCACTTGCACCTGGCAGATAATGTTTACTTTAGAGTATTAGACTGTGAAAGTGCAGAGGAGCTTTGGAAGAAGTTATGCAATACGTATGAAAAAGAGACAGCATCAAATAAAGTGTATCTGATGAGAAAGTTATATGACCTTCGTATGAAGGACAGAGATAGTGTTGTTGCTCATCTAAATGAGTTTGATGCTATATTCTCCCAGTTATAGGCTCAGAAAATGGATATGGATAATGAAATGAAAGCAGTATTCTTGTTATCCACCTTGCCATCATCATGGGATACGTTTTGCACAGGTATTAGCAACAATGCACTTGGTGGTAAACTCGTCTATGATGACATATGTGGAGCACTCTTGAGTGAGGAGATTCGTAGAAAATCTATGGTTGGCACTCAGAGTGGAGATGCATATAATGTTCGTGATTCTTACCAAGGAAAGAATCAACAACGTGGCAGGAGCAAGAACAAGGAAAAGAATGGTCAACGGAATAAGAGTAGAAGTAAATCAAGGAAGAGGGATATCGAATGCCATTATTGTCATAAGAAAGGACACATGAAGAAAGACTGTTATGCATTAAAGAATGCTAAAGGTAAAGGACAGAATGTTGATGGGCATGTTAAAGAGTTACCTGCATCATCTACTTCAACTATGAAGATTGAAGAAATTAATGCTATTTTTGATGATGTTGATTTGTTGACACTTGATAGTACTGTGCCATCTGAGGCACTTATGGCTGATTCTCTTTCCCACACCTGGCTGCTAGATTCTGGTGCTTCTTTCCATGTGACACCACATAGAGAATGGTTCTCTAATTATGCAGCAAAGTCTCTTGGTACCGTGAGAGTTGGTGACTCTTACCAGTGTGATGTTGTGGGGATTGGAGATGTGGTTGTGCAGTTCATTGATGGTTCAAAATTTACTATGCATAATGTACGCCATGTACCTCAGTTAGCATGCAGTTTGATGTCAATTGGTCAACTTGATGACCTTGGTTACAAGGTGGTCTTCTATGCTCAGTCCTTTCGTATATCAAAGGGCAATATGGTTATTCCAAAAGGAAGCAAAGTTGGCTCACTTTATCCTTTATTTGTATCACAGAAAGAACACATGTTAGTTGTTACTGAACAGCCTATGGTTTGTATTTGGCATGGTCGTTTGGGCCATATATCTCGTAGTGGAATGGAAAATATTTCTCGTTTTGGCTACTTACCTGTGTTATCTTTCTCTGATTTTTCATTTTGTGAACATTGTCAATATGGAAAGCAAACCAGAAATGTGCATAGAATGCACATTGACTCTTTAATTCAGCCTCTAGATCTCGTTCATACAGATGTGTGTGGTCCTATGCCCACTAGGTCCTTAGGTGGTTCTCTTTACTTTGTCACTTTCATAGATGATGCTACTAGAAAAGTCTGGGTATGTCCTATCAAATCAAAGGATTATGTATTCCCTACTTTCAGAAAATGGCTTGCTTCAGTTGAGACTGAAAAAGGAACTAAGCTTAAGGCTTTACGTTCAGATAATGGGGATGAGTATACCTCACATGAATTCAGCCTTTTCTGTCAGTCCAAAGGGATTCGTAGAGAGTTTACAGCTCCTTATACCCCAGTACAGAATGGCGTAACTGAGAGGATGAATAGAACTATTCAAGATAGAGTAGTCTCTATGTTGCATCATGCAAACCTCTCACAAGGTTTTTAGGCAGAAGCAGTATTGACTGTAGTTCATGTGATTAACCTTTCACCTAGTACTGCCAAAGGTCTGAAAGTGGCACAACAGTTATGGACAGGGAAACCACCATACTATGATCACCTTCGAGTTTTTGGGTGTGAAGCATATGTTCATATACCCAAGAATCTTAGACAAAAGTTGGACGAGAAGTCAAAGAAATGAATTTTTCTTGGATATGGTCGAGAAGGATAATTTGCATATCGCTTATGGGATCCTGAAACACGGACAGTGATCAGAAGTAGTGATGTCATTTTTAATGAGTCTAAGATGCATAAACAACCCATTAAGGAGGTTGAAGTGAGAAGAGTGTGTTTGAGGATACTAGTCCTCCGGTTAGCATGCATAAAAATGCTGCACATAGGGATGTTCATGAGAATGTCCATTTAGATCAATCTGCACATGTTCCTGTTCAGCAACCATTGAGACGTTCTGCACGTGTCTCATATCCACCTGATAGATATATTCCAGGTTTAGATTTTGTTATGCTAACAGATGCTGCTGAGCCTGCTTGCTACAAAGAGGCTATGTAGACAGAGGATCATGTCAAGTGGGAGCGTGCCATGAAGAGTGAGTTGGATTCTATTCACAAGAATGGTACTTGGGACTCAGTACCTTTGCCAAAGGGCAGGAAAGCTTTACCATGTAAATGGGTATATAAGCTGAAATTCACATCAGATAGTGCTTCTCCAAAATATAGAGCACGACTTGTTGCAAAGGGTTTTAAGCAACAACATGGTGTTGATTTTGAGGAAATCTTCTCTCCAGTGGTCAAGATGACTACTTTGCGCATGTTTCTTGGATTCGTTGCAATGGAGGACTTAGAGCTAGTCCAAATGGATGTGAAAACAGCTTTCTTGCATGGAGATCTTACAGATGAGATCTATATGGAACAACCAGAGGGTTATGTAGTTCCTGGCAAGGAAAGTCTAGTTTGTAAGCTCAAGAAGAGCTTGTATGGACTTAAATAGTCTCCTAGACAATGGTACCAAAAGTTTGATGCTTTTATGAAGTGCCAAGGCTATTCTTGAAGCAATGAGGATCATTGTCTCTACACAAAGAGATGTTCTGATGGCACTTATTTAGTGTCATTGGAAAGCTAAAGGGCTTACAACCCAAATCTGAAGTAGTATAGGGCTGGTACAGAGTAGGGATTAGCGGTACCAACTCATTTCTTGAGGTGTCCATCCATGTTTCCCAACAAAATTCAAATCCATGGCTCCAACAAAAGCTATAAAACATGAGAAGAAAATCTCTCATGTATCAAGGTTTAGAGATCACTTCCATGTACCTTCATTGCGAAGAGGAGCTAATACCATAGATCACTCATTGAGCAATGCCGTATTGCCAATGACTTTGTAATTTTATATGATTTAGTCAATACATGTTCATTACTTCCTACTCTTATATCTCTATCACATTGTATCAGAACAGTGATATTGTCTGAGCTGGTTCTCACTCTGTAGTGCATCATTTTTCATGCTTTAAAGCATAACATCTTCAACATATTGTCTAGTCTGATATCACAAAGTTTCATTGAATTTGATTGTCGCAATCGTTGGATATCATTCGATGAATGCTCAGTGGTTTGTGACTGCCAAGGCCCGTAAAAGTTGGGTTAGTTGCTTAACTTGCTAAACATATTTCTTTTCATATAGTTTATCATTTTAGATGATTCCACTCATGAATGGTAGCTTGTTATGTTAATTGAAGTTCCCCAAAAGGAATTTTATTAATTGTTGTTCTACTTAGAAAATTGAGTAAAACACTAAGCAGGTGTCTCAACCAAAATAGCAAGTTTTGTGCATTGGATCATATGCCTACCTATTTTTTTTTATTCTATCATTTGTGCATCATCTTCTAAGCAACACATATGATCATTTGTTCTTATTAGCTAGCTAAAGAGATCCACAAAACGCTCCAACAATCACTTATAGCAGGTGTGAGGTAGGTTTTAGTTACATCAACTCATCTCCTGTGATTATCCACCATCTCCTCCAACAATGGTATCAGAGCAAGTCCAATCAAGATGGGGTATGATTTTCCATCCTTCATTGACAAATTGGATAGGAAAAACTACTCAACATGGTCCCTAAGGATGCAAGAATACCTTCAAGGGAGAAGCTTATTTGGATACATCTCAAGAGATGAAGAAATGCCAATCTTCAAGAGCAAGAATCAACCAACAAGGGAGGAGAAAGAAAGGCTAACCACATGGTGTGAAAAGGATGCTCTTGCAAGTTCATACTTACTAAACTCAATCTCTGATTTCCTATCACCACATGTTAGATAATGTAAGATCTGCCAAGAGACTTGGGAAGTGCTTTCATAATACTTCTCCTCCAACAGAAGAGCTAGGAAGAATCAGTTGTGGATGGAATTCAGAACTCTCAAGAAGGAATCAAAGCAAGGAGTGGCTGACTATGTAACCAAAATGAAGGATGTTGCAAACCAACTTGCAAGCATTGGAGAAGAGATACAAGAAGAGCACATAGTGAGGAAGATCATAAATGAAATTAGAGCTGATGACAAGTGGGAATCCTTCACCACTACAATGGATCTCTACATGGATATGCATATACTTGATCTCAATACTTTGATGGGACAAATCTGCACCCATCAAGAAAAACTCAACACAAATGGTAATAACTCAAGAGGCAACTAATCTTCTGCCCTTTGTATAGATAAGGATAAAGCTAAGGATAAAGGTAAAAGTAAGAAACAGGATGAAGAGGCTAGTGTCACGAGGAAGGAGATAAGGAAGAGAGCTCACACACACACTCTCACAATCAAAGAGAAGCACACACTCAGATTGAGGCAAGGAAGAATGATCTTCTTCTTCTTCTTCTTCTTCTTCTTCTTCTTCTTCTTCTTCTTCTTCTTCTTCTTCTTCTTCTTCTTCTTCTTCTTCTTTTTCTTCTTCTTCTTCTTCTTCTATTGCATTAAAAGGAATGTACAAGAATGACCTAAAAATAAGAATACAAGTGCAATATATAAAGATCAGTACACAAAGAAAAACCTAATGTCCGTAAATGAGTGAGCTGGTAAGGAACAAATGTGCCATCACTCTTGATAGATAAATCTAATAAAGCTAAATGAAGTATCCCTCACATATACCGACGTGGCCACGATACATGTTAGAGAAACAAAAAACTGATAGGTGTCATCTTGGATCATCACATGTTGAGCTTGATGTCTCAACACTCCCCCTGAAGCTCAACGTCATGTCCTCTAACCCAAGAATCTTTCGAAACTTCTTCAACTTCTCTGCTCCAAGTCTTTAGTGAAAATATTAGCAACCTACTCATCTATTCTCACATAAACAAGATGAATATCACCTGTTAATACCTTCTCTCTGATGAAGTGATAATGTACCTCGATATGCTTTGTTCTAGCATGAAAAATAGGGTTCCATGCTAACTATATACTGGTAAGATTATCACAATAGATAGTGATAGGCTTTTGCACTTCCACACCTAAATCTGCAAGTAGCATCTCTAGCCATGATGCCTCAGATTGGGCCATGGCAGCTCCTCTATACTCAGCCTTTTTACTCAACAAAGAAACAGTGTGTTGCTTTTTGTTGCTCCATGTAATAGCTGCACTGCCAAGTGAGAATAGAAAGCCACTAGTAGATCTTCTATCTGGAATGCTACTAACCCAATGTGCATCAGTGTATCCATGAACTTGCAAACCTACACCAACTTCATAAAACAATGCATATTTCAAAGTAGCACTCATGTAACATAGATTGTGCCTCATAACATCTAAATGTGGCTTCCTGGGAACCTACATAAATTGACTTTCAAGTCCAACAATGTAGCTAAGATCAGGCATCGTAAGTGTGAGATAAATCAAACTTCCCATAATTTTCCTATACATAGTAGCATATTCCAATGCTTCACCTGATGTAGTATCTAACTTCAAATTCTGATCTAATGGCATAGAAATTGGCTTACAATGAGCCATGCCAAATTTTTGCAGCATATTCAAGGCATATTGCCTTTGTGACATCCATATACCTATTTGTGTATGTATGAACTTAATGCCCAAGAAATAGCACAGCACACCAATATCTTTTATGTCAAATTCCTACATCAGAAGTTGCTTTACCTCTTTAATTCTTTCTTCATTATCACCACCTACAATCAATTCATCATCATAAGTAGCCACAATTGTGATGCCATCAATGCCCTTCCTTGCATATAGTGAATGATCTACATCACACATAGAAAACCCAATGGTGGTTAAGTAATCAACAATCCTTGCATGCCATGTAGGAGGAGCTTGCTTTAGCCCATACAAAGCCTTTTACAACCTGCAAACATGTTCTAGATGCTTTGAATCTTCATATCCTTGTGGCTAGGCCATGTATACTTCTTCCTATAACTCACCATGTGAGAAAGCATTCTTCACATCCATATGATGAAAAGTCCATCCTTTTGTTGTAGCTAATGCAACAAGTGTTTTGACAGTAGTCATTTCAGCTACAAGGTCGTATGTTTCCTCATAATCAATGCCATATGTTTGTGCATATCCTTTTGCTACCAATCATGCTTTGTACCTACTTATGCTACCATCAGCGTTGTGCTTTACCTTGTAAACCCACTTGCAACCTATGAGTTTCTTCCCGTTTGACAATGGAACCAGCTTCCATGTATCATTTCCATAAAGCGTAGGCATCTCCTCATCCATAGCTTTTTCACAATTTGCATTTCCAATCGCATCTTCAAAACAAGAGGTTTCAGCATCTTGTATTACCTTTGTCATGTAGGCACAATGATGAGCCATATAACTATCATATGTCAATCGTTGCACTGAATTCCGCATCCTCCTAGATCTTCTTGGTCCAAGGTCACTTCTCCTTGTATCATCTGCATGTGCTTTTCTTACTCTTGGAGTCTTCATAGAGGGCAATCCAAGTTCCTCATCAAGAATATTTTTTGAACTGCTTGAGTCTCCGTCAACATCTTCAAAACTTGCACATGTTTTACTACCAGCAGAAAGCTTTTCTTTACCTCTCTTGGATATATTTGATGAATTTTCTAGACTAAAATGTCTATGCAATCTTCCACTCCATGGATTTGAGTTGGAATTATTCCTTGGTGATGCATCCAATCCACTCAAAACTTGAGATTCGGGACTTGATTTTTTAGCATTTTCTTTCTCATTTGATTCAAGATACAGTTCTTCTTTGGCATCTGCATAGAAGCTTGAAATTTCATCAAATACCACATCTCTCCTCACCTTCACTTGAAGTGTGAGTGGGTTATAACATTTATATCCCTTTTGCTCAAGGGAGTATCCGATGAAGACACATTTTTTTTTTGCTTTTGGATCAAGCTTCTTCCTTAGCTCATTTGGAACATGTACATATGCAATACAACCAAAAACTTTCATATGTGATAAATTTGGCTTTTTACTTGTAAACGTTTCTTCAAGTATAACTTGATGTACAACAGTAGTTGGACTTATGTTCATAATGTATACAACCGTATGCATAGTTTCTGCCCAATAACAATGAGGCATATTCTTCTCAGCCATCAAGGCTCTTGCTATTTCTACAATATGTCTATTTTTGCATTTAGCAACACCATTTTATTGTGCTATGTACCTGTATGAAAACTGACGTCCAATTCGATGACTTTTAAGAAATTGCTGAACTCATTTGACATGTATTCACCTCCTCCATCAGAACTTAATGTTCGAATATACTTCCCTGTTTGCTTTTCTACCATAGCTTAAAAATTTTGGAAGTGAGTGAACACCTCATTCTTCTCTTTCATGAAATATACCCACACTTTTCATCTATGATCATCAATGAAAGTAACATAAAACCTTCAACCACCCATAGATGTGGTCTTTGCGGAACCCCAAACATCTATATGTACTATTTCTAGCACATTCTCACTAACATGCTTGTCATGCAAAAATCATGATCTTGACTGTTTACCAAATTGACATGCTGCACATACCTTTTGCATCTCTGCAACCTTGAAATTTGGTAGTCCATGGACAATCCATTCGAGATGACTGGTCATGTGATTTGAAGCACCTGAATCAACATACCAGACATTACCATTCGATTTTGAAACACCAGCAGACATCGTATTCATCATGTGATGTTGAACCATGAACAACTTCTCACAATCATCTGCACTTGTGGATGCATATTTGTTTTGCTATCTTTTGTTATTTTGATTCTTCAACCTGCAATCACGTTCAAAATTTCCAGGTTTACCACAATTCCAACATCCTTTATTTTCATTATGTGAATCATTTCTTTCGAAATTTTTGTGGCCTCTTTGGCTCCCCCTGCCTCGAAAATGTCATCTTCCTCTTGCATGATTCTGTTGTTGACTTTGGTCTTGGTTATTGTTTCCTTTTCCACTTCCAAAACCTCTACCTCTACCTCTTCCTCTGCAAGAGTAGAATGCCTTCTAAGAACTAGATTTTCCTTGGGAGTTTGAATCGTCACCAAGATTCTTTTCTTCAATAATCAGCATAGATACTAGATTAGCAAAATTCAGAATATTTTCTCTGGTCTATATAGAAGTTCTGAACTGCTTATATGTAGCTCCTAAACCACGAAGGCACACTTCCACCTTATCATCATCATATACATTCACGCCCATAGATGCAAGTGACTCACATATGCTTTTGATTTTCAGGGTGTGGTCACTTATTGACATGCTCTCCTTTTCCAATGTGTGCATCTCGTTCTTGAGTTGCAATTTCCGAGCCTTTGTATTCGTCTCATACAATGTGACCAAACTGTTCCAAGCCTCTTTTGGAGTCGTGGCATCCAGTGTGTGCCCAATTATGCTATCTTATATGCTAACAAATAGTCAGTACATTACCTTTCCTGCTCCTTGATTCCATTCCTCATATGCTCTTAACTATTCTGTAGTCTGATTCCTCTCTAGTAACTGCGAAGCATTTTTGTTCTCTCCTTCGATGTACTTCCAGAAGCCTTTTCCCATCAGGAAATTTTTCATTCTGAATCTCCCAGCATGGAAGTTGTTCTTGTCCAGCTTATCACCCATAGGGTGACTCATTCCATGCCATTTTTGCAGCAATTCACAACATTGCAATACATTACAAGTAGCACTTCTGCTTGAATGCTATTGCACTATGACGTGTGAGTTGCATATCAGGAAAACACAGTTTTTGTGTATCAATAGTGCACAAAATCACTTGAAATTCTGGATCTCGAATACATGGGCATTGCCAAGCACGGCGCAAGTTACAATTTCTAAAATTGACCTGGTTTTTCAGTGGGCCCCACCTTGTGGGCTCAAAATGGGGGTTGAGATGGCTCCGAAGCTTCGATCTGACAAAAAAAAGCTATCCTAAAGGGATAACTCTCGAAAATATTTTGAGGTCTTCTACCTTCAAACCAATTTTCGTAGCAATCTGAGGTCATTTGTGAATCACACTTTCTCCATGCCATCTCGCGTACTCTTCACCATCGGCCTTCTCCATGAGCTCTCTACAACCACACTTGCTCTGATACTATGTCATGAGGAAGGAGATAAGGAAGAGAGCTCACACACACACTCTCACAATCAAAGAGAAGCACACACTCATATTGAGGCAAGGAAGAATGATCTTCTTCTTCTTCTTCTTCTTCTTCTTCTATTACATAAAAAGAGATGTACAAGAAAGACCTAAAAATAAGAATACAAAAAGTGCAATATATAAAGATCAATACATAAGGAAAAACCTAATGTCCACAATGAGTGAGCTGGCCATCACTCTCGGTAGATAAATCTAATAAACCTCAATGAAGTATCCCAGACATATACCGTCATGACCACTATACATGTCAAAGAAACAAAAAACTGATACATGTCATCCTAGATCAACACATGTTGAGCTTGATATCTGAATAGCTAGTACCTCTCAAGCCAATTATGCAGGATGAGGAAGAGGTGCTAGAGGTAGGGGCAAAGGAGGTAAGCAAGGTAGGGGGAGACCCTACAATAGTTAACCATGCAACATATGTGGTCTCAACAACCACACTACTGAAGAATGTTACAAAAATACAAGGAACCAAAGGGGAAGAGGCTTGCATAGAGGAAGCTATGGAAAAACTAGAGGTAGGTACAACAATGGTGGAGGCAACTACAATCATAACTACAATCATAACTACAATCATAACTACAATCAAGGCTACAATAACAACAACTATCAAGGAGGCTTTCGAGGAAGAAGGGACTTCAACAACTACAATGAAGATCAAGAAGATTCTATGCTCATAATGAACATGACATCCAAGCAAGGTAAAGATGATGAGCATCTCTTTTAGATTGACTCAGGTTATTCCAATCATGTGGCAAGGAATGTAGCACTTTTATCTGATCTTGAAGAACCAAAGGGTAAACATGAGGTACAAATAGGTGATGACACTAAACATTCAGTCAAGCAAATTGGAAATGTTAAGACATCTGATGGTATTATGAACCTTTTGAGAAAATTTCTGTATGTACCTACCATAACCAAAAATTTAATTAGTGTTGGGTAGATAGTAGAGAAAGGTCTACATGTGGAAGACCCCCAACAAGGATTCAAAAGGATAGCCAAAGGTGAGAATTCAGGTAGATTGTTTACTTTCGAAACTAAAGACACAAGGAACATAGCACTATTCAGTTATAGAGACCAAAACCTATATGAGTTGGAAATATGGCACAAGAGGCTAGAGCACATAGGAGAGAGAATGTTGAAGCAAATTTGCAAGGATTAAAGTGTGCTCGGCATTCCCAATGTGACCAAGTAGCACATGATTTACAAATGTGTGGCTTGCCAATTTGGCAAAGCTCATAGGCAACCATTCAACAAGAAAGGATACATCCATGAAGACTATTTGGAGCTTGTACACACTGATGTGTGGGGTCCTAGCAAAGATCCATCCATCTTAGGTTCAAGGTACTATGTTTCTTTTATTGATGATTATAGTAGGTGGACGATTCTCTATTTTATGAAGCATAAGGATGAGGTGTTTACATGTTTCAAGAAGTATTTGGCACTATTTGAAGACCAAACAGGAAGGAGCGTGAAGAGAATCAAGTCTAATGGAGGTGGTGAGCAATTTTCACATGAGTTTGATCTATTTCTACATGACGAAGACATAAAAAGGGAAGTAACAACCAGGTATACCCCTGAATTAAATGGAGTGGTAGAGAGAAGAAATAGGTTAATTGTTGAGGCAGCTAGGTCTATGTTAAATGAGAAAAAACTACCTAATTATTTATGGGCAGAGGTTGTTTCTACAGCTACCTATTTGGTTAATAGGATTCCATCCAATTCATTGGATGGTATGACACCATATGAAGCTTGGAATGGCAGGAGACCCTCATTGGATCATTGCAAGATATTTGGGTGCATTGCCTATGCACACATCCCATCACAAAATCAGAGGCAAACTTGACACTAAGGCTCCGAAGTGCATATTCATTGGGTATGATCAAAATCAAAAGGGATATATACTTTATAATCCCACTAAAAAGGCATTCATAGTTAGTAGGGATGTAGTCTTTGATGAGAATAATTCTTGGTTTGAAGATGATTGCAGGAAAGTGAAAGTACCATATGATTTGAAAAGTGATTTTGCAACCCTAACTAAAGAAGACCAGCAACAAGTAGAGGACATCCACTTAGAAGATGAGGAGCAGATTGATTTCAAAGCTTGAAAGTCAAGATTCAAGTTCAAATACAAACAGTTAGAGGATCTACGTGAGTCTTCCAATCAAGCTTTAAGGTGATCACAAAGAGAAATTAAGAAGCCCATAAGGTATGGATATGTTACATCCTTAGTCACAAGGCACTTTGTATACATCACTAAATATTCAAGGGCAGAGGAGACTTCTTCATTTCAAGAGGCTAAGAAGAAGAAGGAGTGGAGAGAAGCCATGCAGGAGGAAGTGGAAGGATTGTAGTAAAACCACACTTAGGACCTAGTTCCCAAGAAACCAGATATGAAAGTAATTGGTTCAAGATGGATATACAAAGTTAAAAAGAACTCTAATGGTTCTATAAACAAGTACAAGGCAAGATTAGTGGAAAAGGGATTTTCCCAAACACATGGAGTAGAATATAAAGAAACATTTTCACTTGTGGCAAAGATGCCAACAATCAGGGTATTGGTAAGTCTTACTGCATCAAAAATTGGAACTTATATCACTTAAATGTCAAGAATGGATTTCTAAATGGTTGGATATCAGAGGAAGTGTATATGGCACAACGACCAAGTTTTGAAGATGAAGAAAGAGCAGGGTATGTATGCAAGCTTAGAAAAGCACTCTATGGTCTCAAGCAAGCTCCTAGAGCTTGGAACCATAGACTTGTTACCTATTTGTAGGATCAAGGCTTTGTAGAAAGCGAGGTAGACTCTTCTTTATTTGTAAAGAGGAATAAATCAGAGATCATCTACTTGTGTGTTTATGTAGATGCTATCATTATTACATGTAATGATTCTAATGGTATCACGCAGGTGAAGGCTCAACTGATGAAGGAATTCAAAATCAGTGATATAGGGTTGTTAACCTATTTCCTTGGCTTAGGACTTGTGTATACACTACAGATTCAGGTATATTCATCACACAAAGGAAGTATGTACATGATATGTTGGTAAAGTTTAAGATGGAAAACACTAAGGTTGTAGATATTGAAGTATTTCGATGGCCATGCACCATAGTGCACTCTCCCTCTCACGAGCTCCACGACAATATCCTCAGAGTAGAAACTGAGCTCCTAGGATTGCACACAGTACTCGGCACAAAGACTACAGAATATGCAGAAAACACAGTACACAGGGAGCACGAATATAGACTTCTTAGGTCTTACAAATGCGGTCGAACTTATAGTCTATGACTCACCAGGACACTATAAGTTTTATTAAAGAACATATACAAAGAAGTGTCCAGTGGCCATTTGGCCTTTCACATGGACACTAATAGTAAAAATCTCCCACTAAAGGCCAATGTGGCCAAAGTAACTGTGGGAGAAAAATAAAGAATGATAAAGAATACTTGAGTGTAAGTATACAAACTATACCTCCCACTTGATGGGCATGTTACACACTATACAAGTGACTATGTAAGATCATGAATCAAGTAACTCTCAGCAAGTGACAACAGTGTCGAAGGCTATCATGTGGTAGAGGTTTAGTCAAAGCATCTGTAGCATTATCTCAAGGGTGAACCTTGTGACGAATAATGTGCTCAGTGGCTAAGCAATCTCTAAGGAAGTGATACCTCACCTCAATGTGCTTGGTCTTTGCATGATAGACCAGATTCTTAGCCAAATAAATGGCACTCTGACTATCACTGAGCAAATGAGGTACATGCTGAGGTAAACCCATATCACAACCAAAACAAGAAAGCCACAATGCTTCCTTACATGCCTCATTTGCTGCAACATACTCTGCTTCTATGGTGGAAATACTTGTACATTCTTGAAGATGAGATCTCCAAGAGATAGCATCTCCAGCAAAATGAAAAATGTATCCTGATGTAGACTTATGATTGTCTACACAACGAGCATAGTCAAAAACTGTGTAACCAATAATGGATGCTCTCCCTCTACCAAAGCATAGACACTTTTCCTTAGTGCCACTCAGATATCTTAAAATCATCTTGACTGCTTCCCAATGTTTCTTGCCAGGATTAGACATATATCTGATCACAACTCCCATTGCAAATGCAATGTCTAATCGCGTAGCTACCATAGCATACATGAGACCAACAGTAGATTGATACGGAATTTTGATTATGAATTCCTTTTCCTCATCTAATTTGGTGCAATCATCCTTGCTCGATTTCACATATGTGGGTAAAGGTATACTCAATGCCTTTCCACCCTACATATTGAATCTGTGAAGTACTTTGGATATGTACTCACTTTAGATAGGTATATGCATCTTTTGCTCCTATCATGAGTAATGCACATGCCAAGAATATGTTTGGTATCCCTCGAATCCTTCATATCAAATGTTTGACTCAACTTCTTTTTGAGAATTGACAAATCATAAGAGGACTTCCCAGCAATCAACATATCATTGACATAAAGTATCAAGAATATCAAGCTGCCATCTGAGCATCTATTGAGCTCAATGCAACTATGGGATTCTTTTTTCTCGTCCATGAAATTGCTTTTGTACCTAGCATGAAAACATAGAAAAAATGTGACCTTCTATCATCAACACTTGTTGCCCGATATGCATCACTCCATGCTCTTACTTGAAGTTCTTCATCAAACTTATATAGAAACTCATAATTAACTGCACTCTTCACATACCTCAATACTCTCTTTGCATGATTGAGATATGTATCTATGGTTGTATGCATGAACTGAGATGCCAACTATGTAGCACAAGTCAAACCTTGTGAGTGTAGCATAGATCAATGATCCCACAATGCTGCTGTATAGTGTAAGGTCTTCTAGCTTTCTACCATCTTCCTTTCTTTACTTGACATTTGAATCCATAGGTTGAGCTATTGGTTTGCAAGCTGTCATGCCAAACCTAAACAACACATCTAGAAGATACTTCTTTTGAAAGAGATAGATACCTTCTTTCCCATAGATCATCTCAATGCCAGGAAAGTACTGAAGCATACCTAAATCTAAAATTTCGAACTCTCTTCCAAGCCTCTATTTCATGGTCCTTATCCCTTAATCATCATCACCTATCACAAGAAGATCATCTACATATACGCATATAAAAAATATCTTGTCATTTGTCTTCTTCATATACAAGGATGGATCTGCATCACTTAGAGAGAAACAACATCTCTTCAAGAAGTCCACTAGTATTTGATTCTAGGCCCTCGGGGCTTGCTTTAGGCCATAAAAGGCGTTCTTCAACCGGCAAACATAGGTGGAATATTGTGGATCTACATACCCTTGAGGTTGTTCCATGAACACCTCTTCTTGTCACTCACCATTCAAGAAAGCATTCTTTATGTCCCTTTGGTAGATAGGCCACCTCCTTGCTGCACGTAGGCCTATGAGAGCTCTAATGGTAGCATTCTTTTTCCACAAGGCTAAAAGTCTTCTCATAATCCACCCCTTGTGTCTATGTGAATCCTTTGGCTACTAGTGTTGCCTTGTACCTTGCCAAGCTTCCATCTGCATTCCTCTTGTTCTTGTACACCCACCTGTTTTTTACTATCTTCATGCCTTCCTTCATGGGTACTAGCTCCCAAGTGTTGTTCTCCTTAAGAGCTTTGAACTCTTCTTTCTTGTATACCTCCTCTCTTCACCTTTGGGATATTGCTTCTTGCCTCTATTGAGATTTAGATTAGGAGTAATGAACTCCTCAAGCTCTTCCTCTTCTTTCTCCTCTTGAGCTTCCCTAGTGTCATAGTCTATCTCTTGCAGCCTGATATACTTTGAAGTAGGGGACAATCTTTCATAATCATAAGTGTACGAGTGATCATATGAATGTACCTTAGATGTAGAAGCCTTTGGTTCAATAATTCTGATTGACTCTTGGAGTTGAATGTGCACATGAAAATTTGCATACTCCTCTTCATCCTCTTCATCCAACTTTGCCTTGTGCTTGTCTCCATACCATGAACTTGACCCTCAAACACAACATCTCTAGACACATATAGCTTCCTTGAGAGAGGTTTGTAGCACTTGTAGCCCTTTTTCTCATTTGGGTAGCTAATGAGCACAAATTTCTCACTCTTGTGCTCTACCTTTGTTCTCACTTCACTAGGAACATGAACAAAGCATACACATCCAAATACATTGAGGTGCTCCATGATTGATTTCTTGCCATAGTAGTCTTTGTGTGGAGTCAATTTGTGCACACCACCTATTGGAACCCTATTTATCAAGTAACAAGCTATATTCATAGCCTCAACCCAATAAGAGAATGGTAACATACCTTCATTTATAAGACATCAAGCTATCTCAACACCATTTTGTTGAGGGGTGTATTTCCATGTAAACTCCCTCTTTATGCCATTATCCTACAAGTACTTTGTGAATTACTTGAAGAAATACTCTCCCCGTCCATCTGACCTCAATGTCTTGATGTGTGCATCATGTTATTTCTCAAGAAGGGACCTAAACTTTTGAAAGCATGAAAACATACTTCTAACGTTTCCTTGATAACATATAGTCATACCTTTCTTGAGTGGTCATCAATAAAAGTGACAAAGTACATAGCTCCTCCCAATGAAGCCTGTCTACTAGGGCCCCATACATCTAAGTGTATAAGCTCCAAGATCTTAGAGGATCTATACTCACTCTTAGGAAATGGCTTCCTTGCTTGCTTACCTTGCTGATAAGCATAACAAAACTCATGTAGACCTTGGCCTTCATGATTTGATAGTCCCTGTAATAAACATGCTTTTCACATGCTATTTAACTTGGGAATATTGGTATGTCCTATCCTCTTGTGCCAAAGATACATTTTTTATCACATAACATACCTTCTTGTGTGTAGAAGCAACATCTAGTGTGATCAATGTGCCTTCTTTCCTTCGTTTAGCAATGATCTTGCCTCCTTGCTTCACCATGCATCTTTCTCCATCAAATATCACCTGCATACCTCTCTCTACCATCTATCCTATAGAGATAAGGTTCTTGGAAATAAATGGAACATGGAGCACATCTTTAAGGGTCTTGATAGATTTACCTTCACCTAGCCTCACATCTCCCACATGTCTAATGTGATGCTCATTGTTATCTCCTACCTCCAGACAACCTTATGAGCTTAGGATTCCTCCATACATGACATGTGAACAGAGCATCAAGAGTCTATGTATCACTTTGTGTCCTTGGGATCACTAGTGTAGCCATGTCTCATGGCTAGGAGGGTCTCCTTCACATCATCCTTCTTGAAGTTGTTAGAATAGTTCCCTTGCTCCTTATTCTTCTTTCCTTTGTCATCCTTGAACCAACAATTTGAAGAAATATGATTTTGCTTAGCACATATAAAACAAGTTTTTCCTTGATGAGGTTTGTTCCTCCCTTTGACATTCTTGCCAAGATGATGCCTTGTTATCTCCTTTTTAATTTTAATCTTCTTCCTTTGACTATTTCCACTTTCTTTTTGCTCCTTTTCCCTTCTTGCCACTCTTGCCTTTGCGTTTGCTATCATATAGGAACTTTGAGTGAACATCCTTCTTGGATGTGTCTCCTAAGGCAACCTCTTCTGCCACTAGCAGTGGGATCAACTCTCCAAGATTTGGTAGAAGATCTCTATACATGATGGTAGTAATGAGGGGTTTCCACTTGTCTTCCCCTCTTAGTGCATTGAGAGTAATCTACACAAGGTCTTGGGCCTCATCTACTTTGCAGCCAATGGATGGCCATTGCTCCCTCAACTCCTTCACCCTCTAAATGGAGTATACAATAGATCGACCACTACCCTTCTTAAAAAAATGGAGTTCATTCTTAAGCTTAACCTTTCTGCTTCTTGTGGAAGTGGCATATATCTTCTCTAATGCTTTCAAAACATCTCTAGCATGATCAAACTCTGATATATAAACAATCAAAGTGTTAGAGATTACCTGTGATATGTAGAAGATAGATTTCCTATTCCTTTCCTCCCAATCCTTCAACATCTTCAATTCTTGATTGGTGATCATTGGGCTTATCTTCATCTTGTCACACAAAAGGCCATAAACCTTTTCTCATGAGGTAGTTCAGGACTCTGAATCTCCATGGTTGGTAGTTGTCTTTGTCTAGCAACTCCAACTTTTGACTTAGATCTACCATAATGAATGGGAAATGAAGGTATGTACCTCTTAGCCTTGATGTCTAAACTTTTATTTTTCCTTCTCCCAGACTCTTCAAAGGATGTTTCCTACTTTGATACCAAGAGATGGAATTTAATCCCTTAGATTTGCGCACTAGAAGTGAAATGATACCCTACAACAAAACTCAGATTCACCTACCTTACACTAATCCAAATCACCTAAGATTTTATCCATACTTAGAACATTTGTAAGCTTTCCAACAAGATATAGAACACCTCAAATATATCTGTGTAGGTCAATCAACAATGCTATACAAGGTAGACTATGCAAAGATGTAGGATATGTAGAAATCAGGGTTACAAAGATACACCAATTTCTGTGCACACAAAATTGATTTCAAGAAGCCCTCTTAGGAAATCTAAGACATGTATATAAGATAATAAATGCACTTTGAATTTTTTGAATTGCATATGTACACATGGAGTAATAACTATTATAACACACTATATCTATACCTACAAGAGAGTAGAGGGGGTGTGAGCTTAATAGTTGCTCCTTGCTTCTCCTCTATGCATGTAATGCCCTCCACTATGTTATTCCTAGCTTGGATAGCTATGTTTCAGCTCCTTGAGCCTTGGATGACTCTCTCCTTAAGCCTCCTTGAGTATATGTCTCGTGGTCTTCAATAACCTAGAAGACTTCCATGCATTTGGTAACTCTTCACCTTCTTTTAAAGCTTGTGGATGCATCTCCTAACCTTTCCACCACCTTAGGACTGCCTTATCCGACCTTGCCCAAACTTGAGACTGCGGTAAGTGATCTAAGTCATGCCTTTTGTCCATATTAAGGTCTTTTCAACCCTTTATCCACCTAAAACCTGCATAGTTCAACCTTTCAATAGAGAACACATGCATTCAATTTGAATGTGAATCCCCCTCCTATATCTCAATCAATCATCTATCATAGAGAGACGTATATATATATATATATATATATATATATATATATATATATATATATATATATATATATATATATATATATATATATATATATATATATATATATATATATATATATATATATATATATATATATGTGTGTGTGTATATATGAGAGAGAGGAGAGGGAGAGAGGAAGGGAGGGATAGAGTCAGTGCGAAAGGAATGGTTGGTGGATCAAGACAACTGTCGGTAATAGGACACACACAAGGTGTTTCTAACGGGAGCTCAAGTGAATTATGGAAACCTCGAAGACTTGACGCTCTCTTTCCAATAAGAAAATTGTACTCAGCCATAAAATATGAGTGATAAGAATGCTTCTTCACTACCTCTTTATTTTGCAATAAATTATTAGTCAATTCTGGTTGTATTTGTTCAAAAATATTGCATCATTTAGCTTTATTGCTTAGTACTGTATATGAGTTACAAATTGACATGTTAATCCTGAGATAAAACAAAAGCAAGAGTTCGATGTATTGGAATTGTTTTAGGTTTACGTTCGGAATATATGTCAATCAATGACGACCATCATGTGTAAAAGTCAACTTTGAAACACAAATAGCATACAGATGCTTGAAAACACAATTTTAAGTAAAAGAGTTTTTCATGGAGTTCAACGCAAGTCCTTGAATTTCTTTTAGCAAAGTGAATGTGCGATTGTAAATACTTTATGCAAAGTGATTGTAAATACTTTATGCAAAGTGAAACATCATTATATAAAAACTCACCGAAGGACAAATTCAGATATGGCGGAAATTTGAATAATTTCAAAGCAATGCAGAGTTATAAATTTTTCCTCTCTCTTTTCTTTTGAGCTATTGCATAATGAAATTCAAATGAAACATGCCCTTCTATTAATCTCTAGCAGCTAGAAGATGTGAGTTTTATTGTGCACTCAAGAGCAGTCCTAATCCTTGCATAGGGTAATCTTTCTCTTCCGAACTCTAACGAATTATCCTTCGTCTCTTTTCTCAGTGCCAAATACCTTAAAACCCTCTGAAGGTCATCTACCCCCGCAATCACTACCCGAAGGGAGCATCACCACTAGAAACGATGATGTCATACGTCTCCATGTAGAAGAACCAAACCCGAGTCACCGTCATGTATTCATCAAATCATGTTGCTATTGAGGCCTTCACATCTCTTTCCATCCACGGCTAAAAAATGTTAGATAATCCTTCAATCACCTTTGAATCTCTAAACAAAAGCTTAGAGACTCAACAGTAAAGTTAGTATCGAAAACCTCCCGAGAGGAAGACTTATTTCATATTACATTTCACAAAAACAAAAGGTTACCAACGATTGCAGAAGAAAACAAATTAAAAACCACAAAATGCAAGGTATTGCATGAATAATTCTTTTAAATCGAATAACTATGCGCATTATATTTCCAACATGTAGAATCTTTGTCTTCAAAGTGATGAGTGATTTTAGAAAAGGGTGAGAATAGATTCAGAATAGTACGTCATCACACAAAAAGAAAAAACTCAAATGCTACCCTTTAATAGTCATTCTCATAGCATAAGAGGAAAGTAGTATGCTGAGAGGAAATAGGCGAAAGTTTGTAATAGAAAAAAAATAGGGTCACAATAAAAACCGATGCGCAGAAAAATCATTCATGTACAAATATTTTCATAAGGACCTCACAAATTACTGATCAAGTTTACCTCTAAACAAAAGTCATTCTTCAAAACAGTCGATAGTTAAAGTTGGTCCTTCAAGGATTTGTCATTAATAATTAACAGACTGCTCCTCCATTCTACACATCAAACGATGAAGAAGCCTTGCTAGGGGCGACATGTTACAGCCAATATATCTTTTATGGTAGCTCTCATCACAAAAACAACGAGGTTGTTAACTATTCCAACAACAAATTATATTCTCCTCCTCTATGCCAATCTGACCATTGCCAAATCAGCATAATTCCTTCTCTGGTCATCAACGCCCACTTCGAAATCTGTCGCCAATGTGAGAGAGAGAGAGAGAGAGAGAGAGAGAGAGAGAGAGAGAGAGAGAGAAAGCTGTGCTTCCTTCCTTTTTATTATTGCTCTCAGCTATCGCGAGACTCCAGAAGCTACGTTGTGCTCTCCATGTGGTTTATTGCAAGAAGAAACTTCCTAAATCCATTAGGCATATGCATTTGTAATCACAATATGCACACACATACACGTATTTCTTAGTATGCACACGTATTTCATGTTTTATTATTCTATTGTTTTAACTATTTTATTTTTCGTTTTCATTGTTAGTTCTATTTTGTTACATTTATTTTGGAATTGTATGGATTCATATACACTTTTATATCACATGCATACATTTATTGACACATAAAAATCTATGTACATACATCAACCACATGTCATATGCTTGCACCTGAATGCATTTTATGACCCACATGTTTACTCGATGCACTCGCCTCAATTATGGATGCACACATGTATCAAAATATTTAGTATCAAAGTGAAGATGGTTTGAGTCCATTTTCACTACACTTACATATCATCCTCAATGGACCAACCCAACAATTGGATTTTTATAAAAAATCAACACACATTTATATTCTCATGCACACAATAAGTTCATTAAAACAGGTTATATTTAGAGGATTCAAATGAGAGTGTGAATGCATATTTCCATCTTCTTCAACCTATCAATACTCAAGAGATGGTTTAGTCAAATCAGAAGCTTATATAAAACATATTTTTGAGAATTTATATGTAACCATATTGGAAGAAAACTCTTCAATAAAATTTTCCTTCATTTCTTATCAACAAAAAGGGAGACAGGATCTCTCTGACATTCATCCCCACCAATACTGTAGATCCTCCTCGATGGGCCAAACCTGTAGATCATACAAGGCAATATCAAATTCTTTTTGAGAATTCGTCTTGAATTATTTTCAAACACTATATGAAATATGCTCATAAAGGTAAGTACAACTTCTGATAGTAAAGAAAAATTTTAAAATTATGCAAGCTTTCATCGCAAACTTTTTTGTTTAATGCATGAATTTAAAAATAAGTTGTAGAAAGTGCTACACAAGTCATTCAGATAATCATTATACTTGCTCTTCTATTTGTTGAGATATCCATCCTCTACCCTTTTGTACTCACATGAATCCACTTTATCCCACATGCAAGGGCCTTCGCACAAGCTCTCATGTACTCTCATGCAAGTTCCATTTATCCCACATGGGAAGTACTTTGCCCTCTTCTCCATATAAGGAGGGCCTCACTTCTCCTCTCCTCATTTCACTTATACACTACCATGAGGCTCACTCCTTGAGGTGCAAGCTCCATGCTTCATTTGTAAGTTACTCCTTTCTAATTTAGTAGATTTCTATTTCATTTCAACATCATGTTGTTTCTTGTGTATTTTGATCCACCATAGTTCTTTTATGTTATTAGTTGTAGACCATGTTTCTTAACATGGTATCAGAGCATAAGTTATTTCTCCATATCTTTTGTTGCTGAGTTTTGCTTTTATTATTCATCAATTAGTAGTATTTCATTTCTAATCCCTCCTTCCCCTTCATATCACATCCTTATAATAAAAGTGTTTCTAAACACTGTTAACACTCTCATTGGCATGATTAGCATGTTTTTTTTAACATAAGTTATCTGTATAATCTTTTCATCCCTCCTTCCCTCCCATTGCTAGCAATCAAGTTCTCATCATGGAGTTACATTTTTTTCATATACGTGACTTGAACAGTCCTTATTCGTAATAACTATGCTTCACATTCCCGAGTGCCTTTGTATGTCTCTATATTACATATGTCTTTGTGCACTAGTTATGTTTCTGCCTGTGTATGTATAAGTACCGTTGTAGAGGGTAAACTCTGAAATGCTATTGGAGTGTCACACAGAGAACCAACGGCAAAAGCACTAGTCTGTTATTCTCTGTCACTTGCATCGAAGAGAGATGCCTCAGCTGCACAGCCACCCATAATTCTATTTTCCTGTGCTACACATTTGAATCTGAAGAATGCAACTCTATTGCGGACTAAAACCACTAGAAGGGGTTCTGCTATCATGAAGCACAAATGATCTAAGGAAATGCATCCCTCTTTTCTACCACTATCTCCGAGACTCAGAGTGAGCTTGTTTCACTCATCTTGCGAGCATCTCCCAATTGCCTTCAATAACCTCATCACCACTATTTTTGATAAACGCAACTTTGCCGGTTCTGTGCTCTAGTTTCATGCGCATCAAACATTCTCCTCTAGGCTCTCTGATGTGGACATTGCAAGTGAAGTAAAAACCTGCGCAAGTATGGAGAAGACGGGCTTTCTTCACCGCCACAGATAGCGCCACTCACATTGAAGCGACATAATTAATAACTCCTTTGTGCAAGTCCTTTAGAGACAGAGCGCGAAAGAGAGAGAAATAGAGAATATTGTACCAGCATACGAGTCACTCTTGCAACATATTTCCACAACCGCAGAGTTTTTTGCTATGAAAAGCTCTTTGCATCAGGCGATGATAAAGAAGAAATGAGTGTGCGAAAATGAGAAGCTTCTGTGGTGCTTTTTCACCAGAGGTAAAATGCCATATGAAATCCCCTTATTTTTTATATGTATCTTCACGTATCAATCACAACAAGTCACACCCATGACCCAAATGTAAGGGGATTAGACACACACCCGTGACCCAAATGTAAGGGGATTAGACACTACCACATTACGTGGTAAGACCTTCCTCATCACACAATGAACATTAAATTTGTCTATTCTTTTCAGGTATGCATCAATAAGCACTTGATCAAGACCCTCTCTAGGAGCATCAATCTTCACTATGGAAGACAAGCATGAGGCCACTTTCAATGGTCAACAGTTCCACACATGGCAAGTTAAAATGCAATACAAGCTCATGAGAAAATGCATATGGGGTATTGCTAGCAGCAAGGAGAAGACGCCAACGACCAGAGATGGCGAAGCTGATTGGCAACTCAAAGATGAGAAATCACTATCCACCATTGCACTTGGGTTAAGTGATCAATATGTGCATCACATTGATGAGAAGGGCACCGCTTATGATGCATGGACAAAGCTTGATCATCTTTTTGGATCTAAAGCTAAATCTTCCAAAATCACACTCCTTATGAACCTCTTTGATCTCAAGATGGAAACCAACTCCTCTCTAGCTTCACATCTCAACCACTTTAAGAGTATGTGTACTCAACTTGTGGACATCGACAAGAAGCTTGATGAAGATGTACTCATTGCCTTGCTTCTACGAAGTCTTCCCCATGATTCATATGGCCACATCAACACCACACTTTGGCTCCTTCCACAACCAACCCTTAGTGATGTTGAAGCTGCCCTCCTTGATAAAGAAAAGAACCTTCAAAACCACAACTCCTCTCAAGAGAAATCTCTTTTCAGCAAGAAGCAACCTCCTCATAAAAAGTACAAACCATGTCCCTTCTGCAAAAGAACCAATCATCCTGAAGGGAAATACTACTACAAACCCAAGAAATATGCCAACGTTAGTGAAGGAAGAAATGACAAAGATTTTGATGGGTCCCCCAAAGCATCCATTTGTAAAGAATATCTGTTTTAAAATCATCTCAAATGTGCCACCTACCCCATGATGTAAACCCTATATGTTTAGGGATCTCATATGTTCCTAGATCCCCACACCATGGATCCCATATGTCCATGGAGCTAAAAACCAAGGGATGCCATATGTCCCACACTTGGATGCCATATGTCCAAGATATGTCTAAGGATCCCATATGTCCTTAGATCCTACAAACTAATGGACTAAGTGATCCCATATGTCACTAGTCCCCCACACTAAAAACAAAAGGATCATCACATGGAGGGGAGGTGTTGAGATATCCATCCTCTACCCTTTTGTACTCACATGAATCCACTTTATCCCACATGCAAGGGCCTTCTCACAAGCTCTCATGTACTCTCATGCAAGTTCCATTTATCCCACATAGGAAGTACTTTGCCCTCTTCTCCATATAAGGAGGGCCTTACTTCTCCTCTCCTCATTTCACTCATACACTACCATGAGGCTCTCTCCTTGAGGTGCAAGCTCCATGCTTCATTTGTAAGTTACTCCTTTCTAATTTAGTAGATTTCTATTTCATTTCAACATCATGTTGTTTCTTGTGTATTTTGATCCGCCATAGTTCTTTTATGTTATTAGTTGTATACCATGTTTCTCAACACTATTAACCTTGTTCAAAAGTAATAAATATTTTATATAAGTGTTCTATCGCTCATCTCCTAGCCACTTGCCATAAGATACATCTTACTAATTCCTCTACAACAGACCTCCACCTCATATAGCCCGTAAATACATTTCACGAGTGATTTCAAGAACACAATTGATTCATGGTAACTTTTTCTTTTTTGTTCCTTTTTTTTGTTTTTCTTATTTTCATTTTTTCTCATATTTTTGTTTTTCTTTTATCATATTGGAGTAACAATTAATGTACTCCTTCATGTATCTCTCATTTCTTTCTTCATAAATTTTTTGTTAGAGGGAAAAGGCTTAATCCCTATTCAAAGCAGAGGTTCAAGAGGCAAGCTATAGTGGGAACTAAGATCTCCTTAGCCAAATGTTTTAGAAACTAAGACAACCTACCTATCTAAAATAAGATTACTTCTACTAGGAGTTGCAAGTCAAGTTTTCCCCTCTCATATCCTCATAACAACCATAGAGTCTGTAATTCCTATCTTTCCCTCACATACATTCCTACTTTAGTTTTGAATTCTTTGCATCATAATTTTAATAACCTTCCTTACATATCAGAAGAATGTACACATCAAATCATGAACTGTGTAAAAAGAAATTATCTAAACAACTAAAAAATAAGTCAAGTTCAGAACTGTTTCAGTTGATTAATTTTGTTCAACTCCAATGTTGCTTGTCATCCAAACATTTCTTTAATTGCCGGCATAAATAACTCTTGTTTTTTCTTAAAAGTTTTCAAAGTTGTTTTTGATTTTTTCATATTTTGTTCAATTTGTTTAATGATGTTATCAATCATCATATTTTATTCTTTGTTTATGCTCTTCTCTTCATCAAGCTCTTTAGGTTTACTGTGACTTGTTTCTTCATTCTTAATCTCATACCCTTATTTAATTTTCAATTTATTTACTTTATTTTGATAAAATAATGTATCATTTTCTAAAAGATCAAGATCACTTGTGATATAATAGTTATCGTGTTTCTTCATCACTTGTATTAATTGTTCGTCTTCTTGCTTTATATTTTCTTGCTCATTTCCCTCAAGTTTTTGGTTTCCTCAAGTTTTTGATTCATCAACTATTTTCTCTTGATTATTAATCAATATCTTAGTTTTTGGTTAACATTCTCATCATTTGTATGTTTCTTTGGTCTCCATTGATATGTTTGTATCATTGTTAATTTTTTGATTTTGCTTTTGTTTGCTCGAAAAGTTCTTTCATTCCTCCACAACCTAAGTTTAAGTGTAAAGGGACATGAGCATGGCCATGATATATTTTCTTTCCAGTTTGACAAACTATTTGATATTTGCATGTGTTGGGTGTGTGTAGAAGTGCAAGAGACACACGAGAAGCACACACAAGGAGTACAAACATAGCAAGACACACGAAGAAGACGATGGCTAGAATAGCTCTCTCTATTGATGATAAACTGAACTCAAGTAAGAGTTGAATAATATTCCTAAGTACAAAGTACCACCACATATGAGAGTATCAAGTATGTGCTAACATGGGGAAAAAATCTCTAGCCCGCACTAGAGTAAAAAGTGCCCATGTATAGGGAAAAGGTTCAGATCAAAGCTACTCGAGGAACACAGAAGTGTAACAAACCCCCCTGGAGCGAATGATGTGAACACATACAGGGAGTGACAGATCAACCCCCACAAGGTAATAAGCCTAAAGCTTTGTGAAAAGCTTCAAACTTTTCCAGTGGAAGATCTTTGGTGAATATGTCTGCCACATTATCTTGTGTAGGCACATATACCAAATCAATATCTCGTGCATGAAGGCGCTCTCTCACATAGTGATAATGCACCTCAATATGTTTGGTCTATGCATGAAACACTGGATTTCGTGCAACAAAGCACTCTGACTATCAGTGAGAATATGCGTAGCAGCATCAATCTCCATGCAAAGATCCATCAATAGGTGTCTCAACCATATACACTCCACTATAGTTGTGAAAATTGCCTTGTACTCAGCTTCACAACTCGATGTCGCCATTGTAGGTTGCTTCTTACCCAACCAAGATATGCATCAATCCCCAAGGAAAAAGCAATTACCACTAGTGGACATGTGAGTATCATAACAACCACCCCAATCACTATCTGTAAAAGCATGCAAGCATGGCTGAATATCTCTACCATAAAAGAGACTTAAGCTCAAAGTGCCTCGGAGATATCTAAACACACGTTTCACCGCTTGCCAATGCGTAGTGCCATGGCTATGCATGAATTGACTCAACTGGGAAACTGCATACTATAGATCCGGCCTTGTGTTGCATGCATATATAAGACATCCCACAACTTGCTGATAAGGAGAGGTGTCAAATGCATCACTGGAATCCTCAACTGAGAACGTGAATCCTGTCTCAATTGGTGTGGAAACTGGCTTGCAATCCTCAAAGTCAAAATGCTGAAGTAGATTTTCAACATACTTTGCTTGATGCATAACAATTCCCCCCTCAACGGATACAAAATAGATGCCAAGATAGTAGCTCAAAAGACCAAGATAAGTGACATCAAAAGTATGCTGCAATCAACCATAAGAATTTCAAGTTTTGCATCACATGACCAGTCAAGAGTATTGTCATCGACATAAAGACGAAGCACTATAAGATCAGCCCCATTTTTGCGTACATAGAGTGCGCTTTCAATTGAACTACATGTGAAGCCAAGAGCAACCAAGTGCTTATGTATTTTGTCATACCATGCATGTGGAGCTTGCTTGAGACCATACAAAGCTTTATGCAAGGGATAAACCATATGCTCTTTCCCTTTCATAGCAAATCCAGGAGGTTGCTTCACATAAATCTCTTCTTGGAAATCACCATTCAAGAAGGTTGTTTTTATGTCCAACTGATGCACTTTCCAACCTCGATGGGCAGCCAATGCAACCATGGTATGAATGGTAGTCATGCGTGAAGTAGGTGCAAAAGTTTCCTCATAGTCAATGCCATATTGTTGCGCATATCCTTTGGCAACCAATCAAGCTTTGTAGCGATCAATGCTAGCATAAGATTTTCTCTTAATCTTGTAAACCCACTTTGTACCAATGGCATTCTTTCCTTTTGGCAATTCACATTACTCCCAAGTACCATTCCTATGTATGGAATCCATTCTTTATTGCATAGCACACATCCATTGTGGATCATCACATGCATCTTCAAAAGAAAGTGGCTCTTCATTACATGCTATAGTAATAACAGAATAATCCACAAAATTACTATGCATGATGAGAGCTTGATCTTGTTCTACCAAGTAAAGGTGCACTCAATTTGCTGTCATGCAAAGTTTGTTTCAGCCACTTTGGCATAGTTTGTGCACTCTTGATAGACATGCGTTCATTATGTAAAACATCTTCAATATGTACATCATGCGTGGGCTGAATTTCATGCTCGTTTTTAGCCATATTTTGATGCAAATGTTCAGCCATATGTGGCTAGAAATTTCCAACAGTTGATATAATTTTTGGATGAAAAATTTAAGCCATGTTTGGCTTGAAATTCTCTACATTTTCAACATATTTTGCTGGAATTTTTCAGCCCTTTGAGCCTCAGTTGGCTACGCTACATGGCCATAGTCAAGCGCACCATTTTGGAACAAAGGCATGAGTGTATCGAACACATCGTGTGAGCTAACTATTGGCTATTTTTTGCATTCAAGTAGAGGGAAAGCTGAATTTTCAGCCAATACCATATCTCGAATCACAATAATTGTGTTTTTCAATGGATGATACAAACGATATCCCTTACTTTCAACACTATAACCAAAAAATATACATTTCTTTCCCTTGTCATCAAGTTTTTGACGTTGTTGTGATGGCACAAGAGCATATGCCAAACAACCAAACACACGCATATGACTAACCATAGGCTTATGACCATTCCAACCCTCATAAGGAGTGATGACTCTCAATGCTTTTGTAGGGCAGCAATTCAACACATAATTTTCAAACATGACTGCTTCCATCCAAAACTTATCACGAAGATGCTTTTCTTTAACTATACATCGTGCCATTTCAAGTAGAGTTCTATTTTTACGCTCAGCAACACCATTTTGCTGAGGTGTATATGACACCCTATATTGGTGTGAATACCTCTTTCACAAAGAAAAGAATTAAACTCATGTGACATGTATTCGCCACCACGATCCGTGCGTAGAGTCAAAAGCTTTTGCGAAAACATTTTCAGCCATAGCTAAAAATGCTTTGAAGCAAGAAAATACCTCATTCTTTGCTTTCATAGGATACACCCATGTATGGGGGGTAGCATCATCAATGAAGGTAACAAAGTATACATGCTTCCCAAAAGATGGATTCTTGATGGAACCACATACATCGCTATGAACAAGCTGCAATTTTCTTGTAGTGTGTGTGTGACTATCTTTTGGAAAAGAAGCACGATGCATTTTTCCAAGGATGCAACTTCACATGCATGCTTTTCTATGGACTCAAGTGTAGGCAAACCAATAACCATGTCCTTCTTTTGCAAGTAAGCAAACTATTGAAGTTCAAGTGACCAGAACGAGCATGCCAAAGCTCCATTTCAACCATGGAAGAAGTATTAGCAACTAAGGTATTCGAGCCAGCCCTCTTGTATGTATCCATGCGATACAAACCATTACATAATGTACTTGACATCACGATAACATCGCCATTGCTGAAATCATGAACCATACACTTATCATCAACAAAGTGTACATGAAGTCCAGCTTTGGCAACCAAAGGAACTGAAATTAAGTTCTTCTTGATACTGGGCACATACAATGCATTTTCCAAGAGAATCACACCTCCATTTGCAGCCGTAAGCTCGATTTTGCCTACTGCAATGATAGGATAAGAGGCATTGTTTGCACACACTACATGTCCTCCTTCAGCCATACATACATCCTCAAGTTGCTTCCTCAAGTATGCAACACGTGCTTCATTACGCACGGCATACAAAGAAGCAAGAGTGTCCCATGCCTGTCATGATGTAGAACATGACCGAATGTGTGGAACTATATAACGCTTCACAGAAAGCGCAATCAAAGCATGAGCTTGAGCATCTTTTCCATCCCATCTATGCTACTCTTGTGTAGGTGGAGAAGGACAAACCATTGCACTCGAAGAAGAAGCTCCATCTGTGACAATAGACTCTGGAGTAGAAGCACCTCCCGATCTTCGATCTACATCTGCCACTATGTTCCAAAGTTGTTTTGCAACAAGAACATACTTCATCATGTAAGACCACATTGGATAGTTGGTCCCATCAAGCTTATGGTCAGTTTGAAGCATGCCAAACAAGTCATTGTTGCCTGCCATTTCACAAAAGAACAAGAATGTGATAAAATCTTCACTTCGATGAAAGCTGAAATGAATGCTGAAATTTCAGCTCACAGACCATCACTCTGATGGCGATTCTTACTACACGAATGGCTTTGAAATAGGGGTAGAACCCCAGCGCACCTAAAACCCAGCGCACCTGGTGGAAAAGTTTCTTGGCTGCTCAAATTCACAGTTCTATTCTCCGAAGTCGATTTGCACCGTTAAAGTGAGCACGCACCAGGACGCAAAAAACCGAAACTTGAGAAGGAGCTTAACCTGCTCTGATACCACTGTTGGGTGTGTGTAGAAGTGCAAGAGACACACGAGAAGCACACACAAGGAGTACAAACGCAACAAGACACATGAAGAAGACGATGGCTAGAATAGCTCTCTCTATTGATGATAAACTGAACTGAAGTAAGAGTTGAATAATATCCCTAAGTACAAAGTACCACCACATATGAAAGTATCAAGTATGTGGTAACATGGGGGAAAAACCTCTAGCCAGTACTAGAGTAAAAAGTACCAATGTATAGGGAAAAGGTTCACATCAAAGCTACTCGAGGAACACATAAGTATAACAACATGCATGTTCAAAGGTAATACAATTATCATAGGTATGACCTATCTAGTCACACCAAAAACATCAAATACTGTGTTTGTTAACTCTATTTGATTTTGTAGGTATCATGTTAGATAATCTGTAGTCCTTCAATCACTTTTGAATCTCTAAACAAAAGCTTAGATATCTTCATAGAGAGTCAACAGTAAAGTGAGTATCGAAAACCTTCCAAGAGGAAGACTTATTTCATATTACATTTCACAAAAAACAAAAGGTTACTCACGATTGCAAAACAAAACAAATTAAAAACCACAAAACGCAAGGTATTGCATGAACAATTCTTTTAAATTGAAATAATTGTGCGCATTATATTTCCTACATGTAGAATCTTTATCTTCAAAGTGATGTGATATCATGAATGAATATTCACATCAATCTTCCAGATAGAGCAAACATTTTGATGAGTGATTGTAGAAACGGGTGAGAAACAATTTCATGCTTGGTTGCCATAACTTTATAGATTCAGAATAGTACGTCATCACGCAAAAAGAAAAATTTCAAATGCTACCCTTTAATAGTACTTCTCATAGCATAAGAGGAAAGTAGTATGCTGAGAGGAAAAAGGTGATAGAACTGTGAAAGTTTATAAAAGAAAAAGACAGGGTCTTAATAAAAAACCGATGCGCAGAAAAAGCATTCATGGACAAATATTCTCATAAGAGCCTCACAAATTATTGATCAAGTTTACCTCTAAACAAAATTCATTCCTCAAAACAGTCGATAGTTAAAGTTGGTCCTTGGGAGATTTGTCATTAATAATTAACAAACTGCTCCTCCATTCTACACATCAAACAATGAAGAAACCTTCCTAGAATGACATGTTACAGTCAATATCTCTCTTATGGTAGCTTCTGTGCACATCTTATTTTCCAGCCGATCGTCCGAGTAGCTCTCATCAACAAAACAACGAGGTTGTTAACTATTCCAGCAGAAAAATATACTCTCCTCTATATCAATATCAGCACTGCCAAATCAGCCCACTTCGGAATCTGTCGCCAGTCAGAGAGAGAGAGAGAGAGAGAAAGCAAAAGCTATTGTTGCTCTCAGTTGTCGCGAGACTCCAAAAGCGACGTTGTGCCCTCCATGCGGTTCATTGCAGAAAAGAAACTTCCTTAATCCATCATGCATATCCATTTGTAATCACAATATGCACACACGTATTAGTATGTACACGTATTTCAAGTTTTATTATTCTATTGTTTTAACTATTTTATTTTTCGTTTTCTTTGTTATTTCTATTTTGTTACTTTTATTTTGGAATTGTATGGATTTATACACACTTGTATATCACATGCATACATTTATTGACACACAAAAATGTATGTACATACATCAACCACATGTCATATGCTTGCACCTGAATGCATTTAATCACCCACATGATTAGTAGATGCACTCACACAATTATGGATGCACACATGTATATATTACCTATTTTAACTATTTCATTTATTCATCTTTAATTTACAGGTACATTTTCAATAAAGTTTTTCATCGACTCTTTTCAATGTGCACGTTCTCCCACATTATCATAACCAAATGAATTTTTGATAAATTACAAATGACCTCATCAAATACTCATTGTTCTCAAATATTTAGTATCAAAGTGAAGATGGTTTCAATCCAATTGCACTACACCTGCGTATCATCCTCAATGGACCAACCCAACAATTTGCTTTTTATAAACAATCAACACACATTTATATTCTCATGCACACAATAAGGTCATTAAAATAGGTTATATTTACAGGATTCAAATGAAAGTGTGAATGCATATTTCCATCTTCTTCAGCTTGCAAATACTCAAGAGATGGTTTAGTCAAATTAGAAGCTCATATATAATATAATTTTGAGAATTTGTATGTAACCATATTGGAAGAAAACACTTTAATAAATTTTTCCATTATTTCTTTAAAAAAAGGGAGAGAGGATCTCTGCGACAATGGGAGAGAGAGAGAGAGAGGCAGAGAGAG
>CM035431.1:55129874-55312374 GCA_020310875.1 Ceratopteris richardii | reverse complement strand
TTATCTAAAACTCCAAGAAGATGGCCCAAAAGAAGTCGGGATACATGCTCCTTATATAGTGAGAAGTGTGCCCCTAAAATCCAGGAACTACCTTTCCAAATCAGCCTCCTAAATTGGAGGACTTATTTGAGATGGGTTGGGGAGTGGTTGAGTGACTTTTCTTAATGGAATCGCATGGATTTTTGCTTCTTTTCATTGCTCCACATGTCCATGATTGATTTCCCATGAAATTGCACCTTGAAGCTTAGTGTTTAACACTCCCCCTCAAGTTTCAATTTTTTCATCTTGATCCAAGCTCCTTCATGTTGATGCATTGCTTGACCTTTGAAATATTCATTCCATCCAAAGCCTTTGTAAACATGTCAACAATGTGGTCCTTGGTACCAATATGATGTACTAAAACTTCCTTGGATGTCACCTTTTCCCTTTATGAAGTGATAATGCACTTCAATATGCTTGGTTCTAGCATGGCAGATAGGATCTAATGCTAGATGAATGCTACTCGTATTTTAACAAAAGGTTGGATATGTGTCAACTTGTAAATTAAGCTCCATAAATACCTTCTTAATCCATGTTAGCTCACATATGACTTGAGACAAAACTCTACACTCAGCCTCTGTAGAAGATAGTGCCATTGTGGGTTGCTTCTTTGAAATCCATGAGATAATCTTGCTACCTAGCATGACTAGGTAACCAATTCTACTCCTTCCATCTTCCTTTGAACCAGACCAATCAGCATTCGAGTAAGCTTTGACTTGCATAGCATCATCAAAGGAGTAGATCAATCCTTCATTTATAGTGCCCTTGAGGTACTGTAACATTCTTCTTGCTGCTTGCAAGTGTGTAGTCCTTGGACTATGCATAAACTATGATAACACTCCAACTCCATATGCTATGTCGGGCCTATTTATTGTGGAATAATTGAAAGAGCCTACAATAGATCAATACAGAGATACATCCTCTAATGGTTCTCCATCAATGGAGCTTGTCATGAAATCAACTTCCATGGGATTTGAAATAGGCTTGTAATGTAGCATACCAAATCTCTCAAGTAGTTCTAGAATATACTTCCTTTGTATGAGCATAATACCTTCTTCTTTGCGTATAACTACAATGACAATAAAATACCAAGAATCTCAAAGATCATAGATCCTAAACTCCTTTCCAAGATTTTCCTTGATCTCCTCAATGTCGTTTGTACCAGTACCTCTAATGATAACATAATCTAGATACATACATATGTAGACTACAAGTTTTCCTCTTTGTTTGATGAAGAGAGATGGATCCACCTGACATTGATTGTAACCACATTTGATCAAATAGTCCACCAATCTTTGGTTCCAAGCCCTTGGAGATTGCTTTAGGCCATAAAGTGCCTTGTTCCACCTACAAACATGATGGAGAAACGTTTTATGAACAAACGTGGTTGTTCCATGTATATATATTCCTCTAGGTCTCCATTGACAAATGCATGCTTGATATCCAATTCGAAGAGCTTCCATCCTTTTCTTGCAGCCATTGTAGTGAGTTTCCTAATTGTGCTCATCTTTGCCACGGGGTTGAATGTCCCTTCAAGTCCACTCCATAGGTTTCTGCAAAACCCTAGGCCACCAATCTTGCTTTGAACCTAGAAATAGATATGTTGAGCCCATAAAAGTCATAATGGTCAAAGTCAACTGTAGTCAAAGTTAACCATAGCCAAATTCAAAAGTCAAAGTCAAAATGGTCAAAGTCAACATGGGCAAAGTCAAAGTGTTCGAAGTGCAGGTGTCAAAGTGCATACGTAGTGCACAATTAATTGGTTCACAAAGGGTAAAATTGCAGAAAGTTGGTTGCAGGTTGTAGAGGTATTTCTGTAATTTCTCTAAGGTTCAAAGTGTTTTTAAAAGTGGTTTTGAAGGTTTAGGTGAACCCCCTCTTAGGTGCACAAGTGAAGAATTAAAAGGAAAATGTGAAGGTAAGCGGAAGCATACGCAGAAGTGAAAGAATGGCCCCCCAATTAAAATTTTTGTTTTAGTCTAAAGTCACTGCAAGACAAAACAAGGATTCATTGGCTATCACTTTTGGAGATTATCTTGGGACATCAAAGTGAGCACCAAGATACTCTAGCAATTAGGAGCGTACATGAATCGGCACTCAAATCAAGGCAAGGACTATTCTTGGACTATGCAAGGTGAGCATAGTCTAAGCTAGGAAGAGAGAGAAGTTCAAGAGACACAGAGTGTGTGACACAGAGAAGTGAGGTGCAATGCGTGCATGAAGAGTGACTAAAGAAGTGTGCAGAGAAGTGCTAAGCTAGTCACACAAGGATCCCAAGGTCCCATTGAGGCTGTGCACGTGCCAACAAAAGGTGTCCATCACTCCCCTTATTGGAAGTTTGGTGCAAGGTGGGCACAAGTGCATGCTTGGAGAAGGTGGAGGTCTGGTGTAGAGAAGGCCGACAACAACAAGACCCTTGGGTATTTGGTATTTTGTGATTGATCACTCTATGTGATTTTGCACAGAAGCATTGGATTGTATTGTGCATCACCATTGTATTTGTCTTCTTATAATCAATTGACAAAGGCTTCTAGTGTGTATCTTTCTTCTTGTCTTTCCCTTTTCTCCTACAAACACTCAAATCCCTTCTTTTCCAAGAATCCCCCAACAAAATTTGGCATGCGCGGTGGGACCCCAACAAGATTTGAGCATAGGAGAAGAAATACTGCAATGTGGGGAAGCATTATTCAAGTGCCGACAGTACTACTTCATTGGGTTCAGAGGTAAATATTCTTATCAATTATCTCATACTAAGAGGATTATGAACAGCTCATGATCACAACCCGGTCCCAAACATTGAGGGTCACCTGCAAAGCAACAAGAAGGAAGTCAGTTAGAAGATGCTCAAGTCCACTGTCTTCAACCTCATCAGTAAAGAGCATGGCAGGCCATGTAGATTTGGAAACCCTACTATCAAGATTAAATATAAACTTTTCTTCTTTCAAAGGCTTAGCTTAGGAAGATCCGAACGAGCATATTAGGAGGTTTTTAGCAGTATGCAAAAAAAGAGGCTTGATGGGAAGAGAGGATGCCTTTTTGATACTCTTCCATGCCACATTAGAAGGGTAAGCAGATAAATGGTTCAGTGAGTTATGTTGAAAACCATTTCACCACTTGGGACTTAATGAAAGATGCATTCAAAATTCAATTCCAACATGGAAATGCTACAGAGATCATCATAGAGGAATTTGAAAACTTGAGACTGGTTCTAGGTGAGAAGTTTCTAGAATTTGTAACTAGGGCCAAGGCACTAATGGCTAAGTTGCTAGATCCTCCACATGATTTTTTTATTAAGAAATGGTTAGCTAAGCCCCTTCCAATGACCACACAATGTAAAATCAAGGAATTAGTGTTGCAAAGAGCCTCCATAGAGGAGTTCATCAACACAGCTACACGATTGGAGCAAATAAGGCAACCATATGGAGCAATTTACTCTCAACTACCCTATTCTACAGAAATGGAGGATCCAGTAATCCATCTAAGGGAAGAGCTGGATGGCTTAAAAAGGAATAAGACCCATAAAGAGGAGGAGAATGTTGTTACTCAGTTGAGGATGGAGATTGAGGCATTGAAGCTACAAAAGGAGGAGGAATACCAAGCAGAAGAACTGGCTCAACTGCGATAGGAGTTGCAGGAACTCAAAGGGGGTGGCATCAAAAGTGGGCTATGGTGTACCATGTGCAACAAGAAAGGTCATGTAGTAAGTGAATGTCCTCTGTTAAGTGTAAGTTACCAATTATGTAGGACAGCTGGTCATGAGGCCCAGGAATGTGAATCAAGAGGAATGCATGCAACAACATATTGGACACAAGGAGGAGCCCTACCACCAGCAAATGTGATGGCGACTGCACCGAATCAAGGTAACAATTACAACCATAGAGATAGGGATAACTTTGGAAATGGGACAAGGAGGACAGTTATTTGTTTCAAATGTGGAGAATGTGGGCATAATCAAAGTAGGTGCACTCTACCAGAAAATGCCCCTCTTTGCATGAACTGCCCAAAGGCTAGAGACCACTATACTAATTGTTGTCCTAAAAACCAAGCATCTTCATCTGGGCCCCACATTCAAATGATTTCTGTGTGCAAAGAAGAAATGGTAGATCAAGCTAGGGTGCCATCACCATCTACCAAGGTGGTGCGATTAGAAGAAATTGAATCTTTTACAATGCAGAAAAGAAGCAAGGGGAAGGCTCAAGTGGAAATAGGTCAAGAATCAATGATTAATGGATTGAACAAAGATAAAGTTGCATCTGAAGACAAAGCCACCACATGTGCATATACAAGGCAAAAACAAAATTTCATAGGTACTAGTCATGCCATTGGACATGCATTCAACAGGGCTCATGATAAGTCAATTGGAGCCCATGCTCTTAAGAAATCAGAAGCTTCCAGACTACTCAAGTCCATGAAAAAGGAGATCAATATTTTTTATTTAATAAAGATGGATGGGAAGTTCAAGTCAGAACTCTTGCAGATAATTGATGAAATGTCCACAATAAGTTTAGTGGCAAAGGCTGCTGTTATGCATTAAAGATAAAGGTGTAGGGGAAGCACCCCTCACAGATTATAAGAGCCCTCGGCTAACAGTCTCTATCAAAGGTCATGAGTTTCAAGGAGTTATTGTGGATGGTGGTTCTAGCATTAACTTGATGCCTAAATATACCATGAAAAAGATTGGACTACACCCTTCAAAACTTTAAAACTTCACTCTTACACTAGCAGACCAAAGCATAGTAAAGCCTATGCAAGTGGTCCGTAGAGTCCCATTCAAGGTACATGGTACCATCTTTAACTTCGATTTTGTTGTTTTAAGGCAGCCATAGGTAGAAGGAAGTTTCCCCCTGTTAATTGGGAGACCTTGGTTAAGGCATGCCAATGTGCTACATGATTGGGGTAAGGACACAATGTGGGTAAAGCAAGAGGGAAAAGAGTTGCAGGAGATATTTTTAGAAGAAGGTCCAGACAATCAAAGACATACTAGCATGATGCAGACAATTGGTATTTGTATGGAAGAAGAATTGTTGGACAACCCAGAAGCAGATCTATTTGAAGCAGCAAATTTATATCAAGATGAAAACATGTTGGCTTTGCTCCATGCAAAAGACCCATCTTCCTGCTATGGAGTTTTTCCAAACTCAAGTAGAGAGGAAGCATATGAAGAAAAGGAGGACATCATTCAGGTTATTGACTCGAGTGAGAGAGTCCCAATCAAAGGCCATAGAAGAGAGAAGAAAAAAAAAGCCCTTAAGTGCAGCAGTGATGAAGCTACTTCAAATCCTATATCAAGGGCTAGTTTGTTATGGATGCTCGTATGGATATCATCTGTTATGTCAATTTTTATGATAGTAAGTGCAGGGCTTTACAAAGAGGTGCAAGGAGTACCTGAAAGTCTTTGGAAACAGAGGGTTCCATTGGATGAAGAAGTTGGAATAGTAAAAATGAGTTTTTGCAGATTAAGTTATAAAGTTGCTGAAACAAAGATACAAAAAATGCAGTATGGAGGAGATAATATTTTACTGAAGGATTGAGGGTGGCCCTATCTGATGGTCAACGTGCCCAACAAGAGGACGAAACAAATGAAGTGCAGTACAATTGGAGATTATGGAGGAGTTTTTCTAAGTCAACATATCAAGGCTCAAGGCCTATCATCAACACAACTGAAGCTTTATGGATCACCTAGAACCTGCAAAATTTATCCGGATTGTACATAGCCTTCTCATGTCCTTTTTGCTTACGTTTTAGTAGTTTTTATCCATTTTCATGCTCGTTCTTTGTGTTTTTAGCAAATTTAGCAACCCTTTCATTGCCCTTTGCATAAGTACAATTTTTGGGAATTTTTGGGAATTTTTGGGAATTTTTCTAGCATTTTTCATCCTTTTCAAATGTCATTTTCTTGCCAAATTAGAGGAGTAAAGAAAGCTCTCTATGGTTGTGAGTGAGACAATTGGCCTAGATCTCTAGGGAATTTTCTTAGAATTTTTAGAGAATTTTTTTGAATTTTTTTGAATTTTTTTTGCATGTTTTTTTGGATTTTTTCAGGATTCTTCTCCAATTTTGGATATTTTCCAAAACAAAAAAGGGCCCCATGGATTTTTTTTTGGAAAAAAAGAAAGAATCACGAAAAAAAACCTCCCTCTCTCTCTCTCTCTCTCTCTCTCTCTCTCTCTCTCTCCCCGTCCCCCCTGCCCCCCCTTCCCGATTTATTTATTTTTTATATATTTTTTAATATTTTATATTTTGTATTTTGTTTATTTTATTTTTTTTAATATTATATTTATTTATTTTTATTTTTTGTTTATTTATGTTGATTTTTTTATTTTATGCGTGCTCAAAAAAAATGAGAGAAAAATTTTCCTTTTTTATTTATAAATAATTAAAAATAGATTTTTTTTTTCTTTTTCATGGTTCAAAAGTTTTGGCTCTGGATCGCGTCTCGGATGGCCATTTTTTTCAAAAGGGGGGTCATTTCGATGTATTTTGGCACCTCTAAATTCATTTTTTTCCTTAAGTTTTCCAAATCCCACCTTTTCTCTAACTTTTGGTCAAAAACCACATGTTTTGAGCACATTTATCATATGTTTTTATTTAACCACATGGTCCACATGGTCTATTCTCACTTTGTTTTACCTTATGTCTCAAAATTATCCATATGCACCCTTGCTAGCTCTACTGTTTGATCATTTCGGCCCTCTCTAGACCACATAATCCTACTCCCTCACCCTCCCTTTACCCTCTTGCTAGCCCCATCCTTACCCCTCCTTGCCCTATCCATCTAAGCCCCCTCAGCCCTCCCTTCCCCCTCCTTTCTATCCTCCCATTGCCCTCCTTTGCTTTTCCATGAAAAAATCCTATTTTTGGGTTCTTCTCTGGTGTTTGTTCTCTCCTGCTTCTGATGGACTTGGTAGCTGCTCAGGTGTCCTTTTGAAAATTTGCAACACAAGAATCATGGTGTCATATCTGCTCAGAGTTTTGGATGTAGCTCTCCGGGACGGAGAGCACATTAGGTGGTGGGCAATTCTTGAGCCCATAAAAGTCATAATGGTCAAAGTCAACTACAGACAAAGTCAACCATAGTCAAAGTCAAAAGATCAAAGTCAAACGGATCAAAGTCAACAAGTTCAAGGTCAAAGTCAACATGGGCAAAGTCAAAGTGTTCGAAGTGGAGGTGTCAAAGTACACAGGTAGTGCACAATTAATTGGTTCACAAAGGGTAAAATAGCAAAAAGTTCGTTGTAGGTTGCAGAGGTATTTCTGTAATTTCTCTAAGGTTCAAAGTGTTTTTAAAAGTGGCTTGGAAGGTTCAGGTGAACCCTCTCTTAGGTGCAGAAGTGAAGAATTAAAAGGCAAAATGTGAAGGTATGTAAAGCGATAGCATACGCAGAAGTGAAAGTATGCCGCCCCAATTAAAATTTTTGTTTTAGTCTAAAGTCACTATAGGAAAAAACAGGGATTCCTTGGCTGACCACTTTTGGAGACAATCTTAAGACATGAAAGTGAGCACCAAGATACTCTAGTAGTTAGGAGCGTACGTGAATCAACACTCAAATCAAGGCAAGGACTATTGTTGGACTAAGCAACGTGAGCATAGTCTAAGCTAGGAAGAGAGAGAAGTGCAAGAGACACAGTGTGCGACACAGAGAAGTGAAGTGCAAGGTGTGCATGAAGAGTGACTAAAGAAATGTGCAAAGAAGTGCTAAGCTAGTCCCCCAAGGATCCCAAGGTCCCATTGAAGTTGTGCGCGTGTCGAGAGAAGGTGTCCATCCCTCGCCCTTATTGGAAGCTTGGTGCAAGGTGTGCACAAGTGCAGGCTTAGAGAAGGTGGAGGTCTGGTGCAGAGAAGGCTGGCAGCAACAAGACCCTTGGGTATTTGGTATTTTGTGATTGAGCACTCTGTGGGATTTTGCATAGAAGCATTGGATTGTATTTTGCATCACCATTGTATTTGTCTTCTTATAATCAATTGACATAGGCTTTCAGTGTGTATCTTTCTTCTTGTCTTTCCCTTTTCTCCTACAGACACTCAAATCCCTTCTTGTCCAAGAAGCCCCCAACAAGATCCATCTAGTTTCCTCTTCACTTTATACAAACACTTATTACGTATTACCTCATGTTCTCCTTCTTGGGCAATATATTCCATGATTGATTCTCCTCAAGTCGTCAATCTCTTCTTGCATTGCCTCTTTCCATTCAGTGTACCTATTTTGCATCTTCATGACAAACCCGTTCATGATATTCTATTACTTTGTTCATATATGCATAATGAGTTGCCATGTAAGAATCATAAATAAACCTTTGAGTTGGATACTTAACCGTAGAATACTTCCTTACTTCACCTTTTGGAGGAATAAACCTCCTTTGCCTTGGGTACTTGATCTCTTTCTTTGATTTGGCTTCTTTCTCCATTATGTGTCCATCATCTTCAACTTCATTACCTTCTTCATCCAACTCCACCAATGTTGCTTTGCCTTTGTTGATTGATTGTGCTTGAGAGCTTGATGAAGATCTCCCCCTCCATTGTGAGGTCATGCTTGAACTATCTTCATTGATGGAACACCTTGGGCTACTTAGTTCTAGGTTTATTTGTTCTTCACCATGTCCATGCTTTTCTTGTTCATATTCTTGCATACAATCATATAGGCTGAGAAGAACTTTTCCCACAATTATGACTTGTGCGAACTGAGACTAGTCTTACTGAAGAATAGGATAATGTGGAAGAAGTTGTTAGAGGGTACATTGAAAAACAAAGAACTTTGTCTAAATTTATGCAGAGTTTGCATGAGGATGCGCAGGAAGAACAAACACAGACTCTTCAACAACCTGTACAAAATCCTCAAGTGAACCCACCAATGCCAAAGGATGTTGTGATGACTAGTACAATGGAAGACATATTTAGGAAATTCAGTGACCTTAGGATCCAAAGTGTGAAACGAATGATTGAGTCCCAAGCTTCACACGCACCAAGAATCAAAACTCAAAAAGCCCCTGAAATTAAGAGGTGCATTTGGTGTGACTCTCCTGAGCATAACAGGTACTCATGTGAGAGTTTTAAAGAAGATCTAGCTAAAAACCTAGTCTTTATAAAGGAGAAGATAATCTATGATGTGAAGACGGGGGAAAAGATTAATATAAAATTTGGAAGAGGGGGAATGAAAGTATTTTTCCGAGGTACTTCGAGCAATTTTTCTTCAATATCTAATATTACAACATATGCGTGTCAAGTGATATAAGATAATGGAGAGATAGAATCCTGGGATAGAGTAATGAAGTCTCTTGATCAGGGAAAGATGCATCAAGAGGTTCTGAAATCAGCAGGGAATGAAATTAGCAGAGTAACTAGGTGGAAAGATCCAGTCGATATGCTTTCCGTAGTTACATATTTATGCTCACCGATGGAGCACGAGACAATAGTAGAAGAGAAAAGGAGAAAAGTTAGTGAGGGTGAGGAATGGAAGAGAAGGATAAGATGACAGGTAGATATGGAGCAAAATCAACAACCTTGGACACACCAAAATCAAAGACCCTGAGCAAATCAATCAACCCAAACAAATCCACCAACACTAGCACCAAGTCAGCCAAGTCAAATTCCAAATCAAAATCAGTAGCCTGTTTCTAACGAGCCATAAACTTTGAGTCCTACCAATGATCTTCCTCAAGATCAGGAAATGAAACCCACAAAGAAAGGCCAAAGAAGAGTTAAGAATCCTTCTTACATGCTTAAGTCACATATTGAGCGAGCGACGGATCTAAAACAAGTCCTTGAAAAGTGCATTCTGGATAGTGTGATTGAATCCAAACTCGGGGAATTGTTAGGGATAGCAAAGAGATAATTCTTAGAGGTGATTATGGACCTTCTAAGATGCAAGCGACAACCAACAACTGATAGCCAAGAAGTTGAAAGAATGGAAGAAGATCTACCTACTCATACATTGCAAGCACAAGTTCAAGAAGAAAGAAATATGATTGATCAAATTGAATGTATTGCACAGCCTTGTGCACATGAAGAAATGTTTTTGGATAGGAATACTTCTGAAACTGTTCCATCAAGCCACTATTCAAAGGACCATTGGGTCCTAGCTACGACGGAGACATTGGTGAAATTGGAGAGGGTTAACTCTCCTATGGTTGCCCTAATTGACCATGGATCAGAGATCAACCTTATGTCTAAAGATCTCTACCAAAAAGGGAAATGTATGATTGATATGTAGCCAGGCTGGAGGATTCGGGCAGCAAATACGATGCTATGGGAGCTTTTTGGAGCATGCCCACAGATACAAGTTACAATTGGTGATGTGAGTTACTATCAAAACTTTTATGTTCAAGACCATTCTAGCTACTTGTTGATTTTAGGGCAGTCATACATTACTACCTTGAGGATGGAGACAAGAGTCTTGGAGGATGGATCGGCCTATGCACGAATCCGAAGCAAGGATGGAAAGAAGGCAGTCCAGTTTATGATGGTTTGTGTAGACCATATCATCAGTAGAACTTCTCTTCGAACAAGGCCTATTCGTGAAGATTTTGAAGATCAAAGTTTTTAAATGAAGCTTTCATAAATCGGGACTATGAAAGCTTAAATGATAAAAGGTTCCCTAGTGTACATATTTTTAAATCTAGTTTTTTAGCACTTTCTTCAACAAGTTCATTTAAATTTTGTGTGTTTTCTGAACTTAGCAATGGCAAAAACAATATGTGTCAGACATCCAAAGTAATTTCTATGGATGCAAAATACTCGATATCGATGAAAAGATTTTCGGTGTCTTTGATGAAATTTCATTCACTAATACATTGTTTGATATTCAAGAGTTAGTTAATGGAAAACGAGATGATTATATGATCCATGCTCACTATAATTCTATGTATAAAGAAATAGCAAAGTTTGAACAAAGTGAAAATGATAAAGAATTTTTTGTCGAAACAAAATATAAAACAATTGAGAAAAAAGTAAAACCACGGGCAATTCCACTTCCATATTATAGTAACCAACTTACAGATAGTGTGAAAAAGTAGCCACCTCTTAGAGATAAGAGGAGAAAAGGTCATGAAGTTACTAAAGAAGCACTCAAGAAGATTTAGATAGGAGGAGATGACTTCCTTAACAAAGAGGAATAGAGAGAATTTTTTCAGATGATAGGTAGACATGGGAAAGCTTTTTCTTTTGATTCCCAGGAGATAGGTTGTGTAGATCCTTTGGTGGTGGCACCAATTATCATATTCACATTTCCACATATACCATGGAATCTCCGATCGATTCTGGTACCAAAAGCTCACATTTCAAAGCTAATAGACCTTTTGAATGAAAAGATTAGAATGGGGATTCTTGAGCCATCAAGTGCTCCCTATTCTAACCATTGGTTCAGAGTACCAAACAAAAATGGGTCATTGAGATTTACTCAGGATCTACAGCCACTAAACAAGGTGACAATTAGAAATATGGGAACTGTACCAGTTGTAGATGACTATGCTGAAGCTTTCTCAGGAAGATCCATCTATTCAATGGGGGATCTGCATTCTGGATATGAGGGTTAGCAAATGCAACATAAGAGGCTATGTGGTTATATAGATTTGGGATTACATTCTTATACGAGAATGATTCTTGTAGATAACACTAGTTCACTTCATTTGGCTGCTTATTCTATGTATCATGCAAGGACTAAGCACATTGAAGTGGACTACACTATGTGAGAGAAACTCTACTTAGAAAGGACATCCAACTATTCTATTTATCTACAAATCCACAATGTGCACATATGCTAACAAAATCTTTGGATGGAACTAAGATGCACATATTCAAGATGATGATTGGTTTGAAAGAAATCAAGGAGAAATGAGGGGGATCTATTGGTGCAAATGAGTGCAATCCTACATACTTGGACAATTAGTATTCACTTCACATAATCAGATGAAGTCACACATGACTATTCCATTGTAAAAAAAGCAATTTACTTTTATCCTTGTAAAAGTGCATATGTAAGTTGCACTGCTCTCACGTGAAGTTTCAAAGAATCAAATTATGAATCATTTGGTAGGTGATTGATGAGAAAGCAAGTCCTAAAGTTTAGGATTCACTTTATGGTAAAAGCCTAAATTTGACTTCAAAAATGGCTCCAACTCTAGCTATAAAAGATGGACCAAACTCCCAGGTGCAAAGTAGCCCAACTCAGAGATCATTTGAGAGGGATCTATAGTGTTTAGTGAGCTCATTCCATAGCTCTATCACTACCCTCACATTGTGCAATCATACATTGCCAACATCCCTGGGACTCTGTGATGTAATACATATACATTGATCATATCTCATTCTCTCTTCTTTGTCATACCAAATACAGACCAGTGAATTCTTAGACTTGTTTCTCAGTGCCTAGTTGATCATTTGATGTGATTTAAAGTGGTATAGATTCCACATATTGTCTTTTTTTATTAATAAAAAATTTCATTATCATTGCTTTACTCAATCTCTAGATATATCTAAGACTCTGCTCACTTCTCTACTTACTGTAGAAGCCCAAAAACATTGGAATGGTCATCTAAGTTACTAAGCATAATTCTCTGAGTAAACTTAAGCATTTCAAGTGAAATGACATGCGATTGGTAGCTATATAAGTTAATTAGATACTCCAAAAAGGAATTTGATCAATTGCTAGCATGTTGAGAGAACTATTCATTTTACTAAACATGTGTAGAGACCAAGATAGCAAGTCTTAGTTCATAGTTGAATTTTCTACTCATATGTTTTGATCCATTGATTAGAGGATCATACTCTAAAGAATTTAGGTGATTATATGTGATTCTTGGGAAGCACAAGGGGTCTATATTAAACTCCTTAACTTGCTCTTGGCGGGTGTGAAGTAGGTATTTGCAGAACCACTTCATCTCTCGAATCTATCCACCATATCCTCCAACACAAATAGTGTTTTTGTTTTGCAAATTTGAAAGTAAAACATGGAAAGAATTTGAGATGTGAATAATCACCTTGATCATGCTAAATCTGAAAGGATTTTGTTTGAGTAGAATGCTCAATTTGTGCAATCAGGACTAGCATTTTTATTCCACCAAGATTTAGAGCCAAAGGGATTAGAAGGAGAACCATTATCAATGAAAGACGTAAAAAAGCTATATCCAAATTATTTTGTCCGTGATGTTCTCTTTCAGGTCACAAGAAGGGCAAAAGAAATAGAACCATTATAGTTTTTCGACTTATAACATAAAGGATTAGCAAAAATTCTACTTCGACGCTTTGTGCAAGTTGAGAGATCATTACAAAATAATAATCAAGTAGCACTATATTTCATTTAGAATGTTTTCTATACAAGATATTCTTCATTGACAAGTAGATTCGGATGATCACCCGAAGAATGTAGGTATAGGTTTGGGTCATCCTCAAAATTAGTAGAATTTTGTTATTAAAGAAACAAAGGCCCTCTTCCTTGAAAGTGGCCCTACATTTTGCTACCTAATGAACATAACCTTTTCCAAGATTTATCATCACAAGGAGCAAAATCATACAATGAAGGATTAACATATCCTCAATTACAAAGAACGATTGATGATCAACAAAAGAAGATTAATGATTTGGAAAATTGCGTGGAAAATTTACAAATATCTCTTGATGCATATGAGAAAAGATATGGAAGACTCTCAAAGGCATCATCATCTTTTGATCCATTCAATAACAATGAATTATTCAATCCATAAAACATTGAATACACAAGATTCTTTTTGTAATCAAAGATATCTAACCAAAGCCATCGATTTTGTAATTGAATCTAACCAATGTATTCAGAGTACATCATTTTCTTCATTTTGAATATCATCATCCATTACAAGCAACATGTCATCTATTTCTTCCATGTCTGAACCATCGTTGTGAGCTACATGTAAATCATGACCACTCCATGAATCATTTCTTAAACTTTCATGAGTTTGAAATTCTCCAAACGTTTGTTGTGTTACTATAGGAGCTATCTTGGTTGGGGCATGTAAAAGATTCATATTACAAAAAACATATACCAAATCATTGGCACGTGATACACTTAATCGATTTCTTCGTTTCAAATGAAGAAAATCATATGCACGTGAGTTACATTCACGACTGCTGCTTGAAGCTATTACTGAAAGCACTCTAATAGCTATATGTTGCAACTTTGCTCCTTCATCTCTATACTCTTTCCACCATATAGGAGGTGGATGCTTTTGAGTCACTTTAATGTGTCATAAATCTCCAAAAAATCCTTCTTGATTTACATAAGCTACTCTCTAGTGAAATGCATCTCAACCATCTGTACCTAGAATTAATAACTAACATGTAGTTTTGAAATTTTCCAAGACTTCCTTGTTTGACGCTTGACCATTGAGTTGAACTGTTGGATCTAGGACCAAAGCTATTCCATGTAAATGAGTATGCATTTGCATCCATCTTTTCTCTACTAATTATACAATCTGTGTTTTTTCTAGTAATGAAGATTGATTAAAGTATCTCACTTTTTGAATAGCTTCTAACATAATCCAATAAAAATTTCCTATCACAAACTCATCAGTATCAACAATTCATAAAGGTTCCACAAAAGGTTAGTGATACTAATGCTTTTTTCAAGCTTATGCCAAACATTTTGAGATTGTATTAGAGACATACACTTCAAAGTGCAACTCCATAAGAAGGATACTTATCTTTCCATGCCCCCATCTTCAATCAGTAATCATTTCTACAAGAGTTAGCTTGACTTCCAATAATCCAATGAGTACAATATATGTAGTTGCAAATCGTCAGATATGAAGTGATTTATTAGGATGTTTTGAACAAAAGAGCAAATATGAAATTTTATGCTCTCTTATAAATTTGACCACATGATTTGTATCTAATAAAGTATTTTTAATGAACGATAATCTACCTATACCTTTTAATATTAGATTTAGTGTATGAGTTTCACATGTAACCCAAGTAATGACTTCATACTTGTTATGAATTGCTGATGGAGAGTGTTAATCTCCAAAAGAAAAAGTTATCCTTGATGTTAGAGCACCTCTATATGAAGAACAACTCAAAACCTCAACCAATTTTGGAAGACCAATGCCAAATTATCAAACTTTGAACTAACTGTGAAGAAACTAATTAATCAGAAAAGTCTGTTGTACTTAATTCACTTATTGACTCATCAAATGTGTAAACTTTTCAATGAAAATTTATACAACGTGTATTCTAATGTTTATGCACCTTCTCCAAGCTAAAGCTCTCTAAACGATTCAGTAGATCTTGAGATTCACATCAAACAATGTACCTATGTCTGGAACTATTCTTTTGTATAGTGGACTTTGACACCTGCAACTTCTAATGCATGGTTCTCCCAAAGTAGACCTTGTTTCTTCAAATGCTTTTAGCCACAAGTAGCCTACATTGCAACCTAAACAATGAGTTCTTATATACTCAAAACTTTACACTCTGGAGGGAGATCTGATCAAAACATTAACCATCGGGATTGCACCTATTCCTGACTTCACTTCTTCACATTTACACATGTAAATGTTCCTACTTAAACTTCTCTCAGCCTGATTACAATTAGACTCTCAAAACTTGTATAGAGGTCACTCAACTATAGAATTAGACTTGTACAAAAGCATTTATCAAGAAGACAAACATAGAAGGAGCACTGAGCAAAAAAGCGAGGTGAAACTTTCTTCTATTCTCATGAAAAAACTAATTTGATGAGTCACATTCATTCATCACATACGTTCTTCTTCTACTCATCTATACTTGGTCTATATCTCTCCTCTCCCATTTGTCCTGACTCTATACTTGTATATATAGGCATATATGTACAAACACATCACCATTACAAAGGTGTAAGTGAACTAATTTTAAGCTTAATGTACATGTATATACAAGTCTTCATTTTCTAACCATGCACTAATCTTCAAGCTTTAGAATTTGATCTTTGCTTTTTTATTTGACTTAAATCCTTGTCCAAATCATCAATCGTTGATTTTCCTCCACCAACAGCTCCCCCTCAATCATCAGTTGTGATTTTCTCCATCTTCTTTATACCTGCCATTTCTTTGAACCTTTGTAACTTAGGTCCATCCAAGCTTTTGGTTAACATACAATCTGATCTTTTGTTGAAGTATGTATAACTTCAATTTCTTTATCAATCACCTTCTCTCTCAAGAAATTATATTGAATCTCAATATTTTTAGTCCTCGCATGAAACACGGGGTTAGCAGCTAGATGCAATGAGCTCATATTATCTCCACAAATAGTGGGTGTACTCTGAATGATGACAAATCTCTTCATAAGAGTCTTTAACCATATAACCTCCTTTGCAGCTTCAACCATACCTTTATACTCTGCTTCTGTGGATGAAAAAGCAACTGTAAGTTGCTTCTTAGAACACCAAGAGATTAACTTATCTCCCACATAACATAGATACCCATAGGTTGATCTCCTATCATCAGGATTACCTGTCGAATTTGTATCACTATATATCTTGATGTTTGTATCTGATGTGAATCTATAATACAAAACTTCTTTGAGTGTACCCTTAATGTATCTTAGCACCCTTTTTCCTTCGATCCAATATTCTTTCCTAGGACAATGCATGAATTGGGACAACACTCCAACTACATATGACAAATCACGCCTACTTAACGTAGCGTAGATTAAACTACCAACCAGACTTTGATATAGCTTCATGCCCTTGAATTCTTCTCCTCCATATCTGCTCAATTTGTGATTCACCTCCATTGGAGTAGGTGCTGCTCTGCAATCTTCCATTTTAAACTTGATTAGCAAGTTCTTCAAATACCTTTCTTGAGTCACATATACTCCATGTTTAGTATATGAAATCTCCATGCCCAAGAGATATGACAAGTCTCCCAAGTCACTAATCTTGAATGCTTTCTCCATTTGCATCTTAAGACTTTGTATGCCCTTCTCATCTATACGTGTAAGATTTATGTCATCAACATATATGCACATGTAAATGAACCCATCATCACTTGCTTTAACAAGCAAGCTACTATGTGCCTCAAACACTTGGAAACCAAGCTCTTTCAAGAACTTCATGTCTGTAGTTCCATGCCCTTGGGGCCTGCTTCAAACCATAGAAAGCTCTGTTGAGCTTACATACATACTCTGGACATCTTGTATCTTTGAAACCTTCTAGTTGCTCCATGAAAACATCATCTGAAATGTAAGCATTTAGAAAAGCATTCTTCACATCTAATTGACATAGCTTCCAACCTTTACATGCAGCAATAGCTATGAAAGTCCTTATAGTTTTCATCTTCGCCACAGGACTATAAGACTCATCAAAATCTATACCATATGTCTGGGCATACCCTTTCACAACATGACTAGCTTTATATCTAGACACACTTCCATTTGCATACCTCTTTGTCTTGTAGATCCATTTGCATCCAATGATCTTCTGACTATTTGGCTTAGGAACCAAATCCCAAGTCTCATTTTCCATTAATGCATCATACTCCTCTTGCATAGCTTTCTGCCAATTTTCCTTATCTTTTGCATCTTCATATGTAGAAGGGTCTTCCTTTGTTTTCATCGTGTAAGCATAATTTTAGTGATAAAAAATGAAGTATCATAGCTATACCTTGTAGGTTGACATTTGTGCCTTGATGATCTTCTGAGTTCTCCACTTTTTGAAGTTTTTGGTTCATCACATTTTGGATCAAACCTTGACTTCAAATAGTGCTTCATTTTTCTCTTCTTCATCAAATATTTGAACCTTTGATTTACCTTTCTTCTGGTTCAATGTCTCTTCATCACCTGCATTAATATGAATTGTACCTGCATACCAAGTACCTTTCTCATCAAATGTAACATCTTTTGACACAAGGAATCACTTTGTGGATGGACTCCACAATCTATAACCCATCTTCTTATCATCATAACCAATAAACACATACTTTTCAGCCTTTGGTTCCAATTTATGCCTCAAGTAAGATGGCACATATGCATCAGCCAAACATCCAAATACTTTGTAATGATCTAAGGTAGGTCTTTTACCCCACCATGCCTCATAAGGTGTGATACCCTGCAAAGCTTTACATGGTAGCCTATTAACCAAGTATGTAGTTGTATTTACACCCTCAGCCCACAAATCATTAGGACAATTTTCTCTTTCATCATTGATCTTGCAAATTGAACAAGAGTTCTATTTCTCCTTTTTGCTACACCATTTTGTTGAGGAGAGCACCTGCAAGTAACTTACCTTTTTATACTTGCATTCCACAAGTAATCACTGAACTCACGAGAGAAATACTCGCCCCCTCCATGTGACCTTAGTCTCTTCAATTTTTGTCTTGAAACTCTTTCTGCATACACATGGTAATGTTTAAATGTATTGAACACCTCTGATTTATCTTTGGTCACATATATAATGATCTACGTGAACATAAATCACATAATATCTTGAACAATTAATACTAAAGTCCTTTGATGGTCACCACACATCTGTATGTACCAATTCAAGCTTCTCAGAATACATGAAACCATGCTTATTATATGATTGCTTATGAGCCTTACCTAACTGACATGCTTCATATCTGTATGTCATGTGTTGACGTGCAACATTAGGTAATCCAAGCACTGAACCATTATTGACCATATCCTTACTACCTCTTTCATTGAAATGTCCAAGCCTTTTATGCGAAAGATCTAACTTAGAGATCATATGTCCTCCATAAGTGAAGAAGGCATGACCAACATTGCCTTAAATCTTCAATGTGAATAGCCTTCCTTCTTTCTTTTGTGAAAAAATTTGTTCATACCCATTGCTAGGGTCTTCCACAAAAAATCCATCATTATTGAACGTTACTTCATATCCTTTCTCTACAATTTGCCCTACACTTATCAGATTCTCTCGGATTGTAGGAACATACAAAACCTTACTCAGAAGAGTGCTTCCATCCTTGGCCTTTACTGATCCAATGGGCTTCACACTATGCTTTGTATTATCACCTGTTTGAACTACATGATTACTCACCTTATTCTCCAAATCAATCATCAAAGCTATGTTGCCACTCAGATGATCGCTACACCCTGAATCAATGTAGAAGGCTCTTTGATCTTCACTTTGTATTTCATAAGTTGCATTCATAATTAAGGTTGAATCCTCTTTGTGATCTGAAGCATAGTTGTAGTAGGTATTGTTCTAGGATTGACGTGTACCAATATATCAGTGTCTTGATTAAAGCATCCTAACACATAATTGCTTGTACAAAAGAGATGCTCTTTTATTGAAGTTGCATTTCCTCCATAATGATTTCCACAACCATTGCATTGTATTGTGGAGTTTGTTTTACCCTCTTGATGAATAATCACATATGACCATTCCTTTTCCTTTCCCATAGTGCTTGCTTTATGAAGACTTTATATTTACAAAAAGACAACATAAATCAAGATCAAATAAGATATACATTCCACTATATATATATATATATATATATATATATATATATATATATATATATATATATATATATATATATATATATATATATATATATATATATATATATATATATATATATATAGATATATATATATATATAAACTACTCTAAATCTCTCTTAAATTTTTTAAATTGATTAATTCATGTAGTTAAATTTTCTATCTATTAAGGTTCTCAATCATACACACACATAGTATTGTGAAGTAAAAATCAATGTCGTGTCAAAAAACCACACTAGATTATAGCTCTAAGTCATACACACACATACCATTTGAAGTAAGAATCAATGTTGAGTCAAACAATTACACTAGATTTTAATTTTCATGAATCATACACACATATAGTTACACATACTATTGTGAAGTAAGAATCCATGTTGATTCAAACAATTACAATATATTCTAATTCTCAATCATACACACACATACACATAGACATACTATTGTGAAATAAGAATCAAGATTGCGCAATCAATCACAATATATTTTTATTTTAAAAAATACACACACATACAATTACATATACTATTGTGAAGTAAGAACTAATGATGAGTGAAACAATTACAATAGATTTTAATTCTCAACCATACACACATACAATTACACATACTATTGTGAAATAAGAATCAATATAAAGTTAGAGAATTAAAATAAACTCTTATTCTCAATCATACACCCACATACAATTATAGATACTATTGTGAAGTAAAAATCATTGTTGATTCAAACAATCACAATAGATTTTAAAGTCCCAATCATATACACATACACTTACACATACTATTGTGAACTAAGAATCAGTGTTGAATCAGACAATCACCGCAGAGTTTTATTCACAATTACAGACTCATATGTACGTACACATACTATTAGATGAAACTTTGTTGGATCCTTTTACAGTTCAAGGATCTGAGAAGGTATTAGTAAGTGTACATGACAAAGACATGTTAGAGACCTAGAAAGTTCTAGTTCACTTATTAATACCTTCTCAATCCTTGAATTATAAAAAACAAGATGAAAACTTTTCCAACACATAAAATAGTTGTTAATCCACACACACACACATACACATGCACATACACAATCACATTAGATTTTCACTCACAATCGTATGACATACACGCACATACACATACTATTGTGAAGTAATAATCAATATTGATTCAAGAAATCATAATACATTTTTACTCACAATCATACACATGCATACATGTATTATTGTGAAGTAAGAATAAATGTTGAGTCAAACAATCAAATTAGTTTTTAACTCACAAAAAAAAATATTTTTCTTTATGGATTTAATACTAAGATACTTAATATTTCTAACAAGACCTTATACCTTATTCTATGTACGACACTGTAAGTTCATGAAAAACAAAGTAAATCTTATGAAAAATGACTCTGTATGTATTCGTTTATAAAAGAATATTCAATTAAATTATTTTCGCTCAAAAAACTATTCAATGGAAAGTGCTTTTGATAAAAAAAAAGCATCAAAATTCCATTAAAAAAGTATTCAGTCATGTCTAAATAAGCTGACATGGCACTGAATAATTTGGTCAAATAATAAGGGTTTGCCATAAAATTCTATAATTATTCACAAAATTATTCAATTGGTGAGTAACAACTAATGCAACCTAGGGGAGAATTTTGAGGCTTTCCACAAAGCATTGGGCTTAATTCTTTTTGTGGATTGATTGCACATAGCTTGGCACTTCCTTATACATGAGTGCTAGGTCCTTGTTCACAACATCACTGCTAGGCGGGATATGTTGATATATTTAGGTAGTGATGTGTGTGAACACACTAGGAATATCGGGGCACTTTTTTTCCTCTTTAGGAGATTTTTTCCCCTCGGCTTGTATGTATGGCTATAACCCTAATGGTTCACATTCTCTTGTTAATACATTCACTATTGTGTGTTGAGCTCCACGCTTCTTCTTTCTTGTGTTGTTCACATGCTTCCGCAGACCTCAAAATCGAACAAAGGAAAGTTAAAGAAATCCAATATGAGGGACATAACAATGTGGTTTTTATGGAAGTTAGATGTAAAAGGACAATAGTCCCCAAAGTTCATGCAAGGATGATCTCTCTAGCTCAATCCTTGAAACAAACATCTTTGGTATTTTGGAAAAGGAGGTGCATCTCTTAGACTACCCGGGTATAATTCTTCAATAATTGTTGAAGGAGAAAACCATATAGAATTGCTCTCCAAGCAAACAAGGCAATCAAGAAAAGAAAAATCAAGTAGACAACATTGATAGTGAGAGTTTGATTATTTGATATATGATTCCAAATCAAGTTTGGACATCTTTTGAATTGGTTGTGTGCGGAAAATGGAAAAACCAAGTTGGGCTCCCTTGGCCCCCTAAAAGGAGATTTAATATGATAGGAAGCTTGAACTTCAAGAAGAAGAGAAAAAGGTAAAAGCAAGAAAAAGAGAGAAAAGTCCCTTACTAACAAACACCTCAATCTTTGAAGATTATTTTTGTTTTGCACAATATTCGAGGGCTATCAGACCCTCAAGAACAATTGTGTTGGGAAAATGGCTTTGAGATAAAAGTGTGAACCTACACCTCATCTACCTCGAGGATAACAAATTGGACTCTTTTTGAATTTAGAAGAGAATTAAAACTATTTTGGTGTCTCACTTGTGGTTCACAACTCACATTTTCAAGGGAGTGGTGGTGTGGCTTTAGGCTTTAGACCTAAATTGTAACCGTGTTTGGTGGAGACTAGAGTGGATCCAAACCCTCGATGGGTTGCTACGCCTTTTAAGGGCCATATCCCCTTAACCATTGTCATCATGTATGCGCCTAATCTAGATCCCAAAATACTAATTGCTTAGAATGCTTTGCATGCTCAGGCCTCTAAGGTCATCCTATGTGGGGGCATTAATATGGTAGAAGCTCAATCTTATAGATGGGAACGAAGGTGGCGGATTATTGATGGCATGTAAAAGGGCATTTGGGACCACGTTAAAATCCATGTAGACATGGTGGAAGTCAAAGATGAGCATTGCTTCACATGGTCAAATCTCTACCTGGGGACTCATTTGTAAAAATCTAGACTTGACATAGGTTATATTACATGGGGACTGATTTGTAAAAATCTAGACTTGACATAGGTTATATTCTAAACATGCATCGAGAATTTCAACATCCATGTCTCTCGGTCCAAGAGTTGGAAGTAAGCTTCAAGCGTTTGGTTACTAATTGTTATTGAGGCATTTCTTGTGATTAATTCTTATTGAGACCCACCCCACTTCCACTACAACAGATCGATGGTATACCGAGGCTTTTACCGAGGAAAATGAACGTGGCTTTATTTGCCGTGACACCGGTGTAAAGGTTGGTATACACGTCGGTACCAAAGCATCGGTATAAGCGTCGGTATATGCATCGGTATATGCGTCGGTATAAGCATCGGTAATACCAGTGCCCATACTGTTGCCCTTACCGAGGCCTCTGCTGGGTATACTATCGCCTATACCATCGCTTCCTGGGTGTACCGATGCTTATTCCGATGACATTACTGGGAGTACCGTCGCGTATACCGACGATCATACCTGCAAATTTTTTTTTGGGTAGAGTGTGTTGTCTTTTGCTACAACAACATTACCATGATGTTGCTTAACAAAAGACAATACACTCTGCACAAAAAAAGCCGAGTACATATGATGTGTACTCTAATGTCAACCAAAATATGATTTCATGAAACAGAGTATTATTGGACACAAAAGAGATAATCAGAATGAACCATGAACCATGTACAAAAGAAGTTATTTATTTCAATAATGAAGCATGTACAAGAGTGTGGCAAACCACTGTCATATATGACGCTTTTACAAAAAGTGGCAAAGCAATGCATTGCCATATGAAATCAAATACAAAATTGTGGTGTTCCACTGCCATACACATGCAAAGAACGTTCCATATCAACAGTCTTGCAACAAAGAACATTAATGGAATAAGATAAATTCAAATGAAACAAACAACAAGTAAAAATCAAGTTTATAAATTAATTACCTCATCGCAAAGGCTCCCATGAAATGACCGCACCGCGTCCCTCCAAGTCCTCCAATAGTGCAATCAACCCATGATGATATCCGTAAGACTCCTCCGTTCGTGTTGGAGGATGGCCCATTGCCAGCTCCTGAAACAAATATACAAAAGATTAGAGGACATACATGAGAAATTTAACACAAATAAATTCAATAAATGAAATGGTACTTACAAACTCATGACGCATCGTGTCATATCTGCCGCTACCCAAATGTGACGGTCCAACTGTATCTAAACGTGTGGCTGTGGCATCTCGCTGCTGGCGATATCGGTCAGGAGTCTCCTGCTGCTTGTCATGAATCACCTCCCACTCCTCAACATCTAACCATAGAGGCTTTGGTAAGCCTGCTCTAAAAGCATCACGAGCCTCGGATCGTTGATGGGATATAACCTCACGTGCGGTGTGCAGAATCCACTCTGAACTGACAAGAGACTGTCCATCGACTGGTTGAAACTCGTAATAAATCATCTGTGTAATATAATTCTTTCGATCCTTATCCTGTTCACTACATTTCAGCATGATAGAGTGTCTAAACTGGATGGAGCAAAGCTGTCGTATGTGTGCACGCATTGCTTTTCCAACCGCATCCATCATTGGAGCTCCATCTCGGATAATATACACCTTGGTGTCATCATGGTCATGAGCACCCCAAGGTGTACGTGGTGTTCCACGTGGTGTACTGCATGGCGTACCTACATCTTAGGTACTCGTCCTAGGAGTAGAAGCAGGCAACACAATCTCCATCGCACTACCTCCACAACAGCCGCCTCCTCCGCCTCGAGACCTACCTGTAGATCCACTTATAGAACCTCTTGCTCCAGAGCGTGACCTCGATCTATGAGATGGGCCAGAACCTCTATCGCGCTGAGGTGTCGAACGCACATGTCTACTAGTAGACCCAATAGGAGATGGCTGAAAAGATGGTCGTGGTGGAGTCACAAAGCTAGGAGACATACCTCCTACGAGAGTAGCACCACCCGCAGGAGTGACACCGGCAGGAGTGACACCGGCGGGAGTGAGGCCAGCACGAGTGAGGCCGATAGGAGTAAGGCCGCCAGGAGTGAGGCCGGGAGGAGTGCTACCACGAGCGATCCAAACTATGATGCAGCGGCCATATACGCCGAGGAACCTGAGAGATGAACTCCAAAAATTGCTCCTCTGTCATGGAATGTGGAGTGACTGGAGGACTGTCTCTAATCGTGCTCTGTAATAAAAGAACTCAAATAGTTAGCATGTGATAATAAAAGTAATATAGAGAATAAACAAAAAAAAACAAAAATTAGTACGTACAAGTGTTTTATTCAAAAGTCCTCTAGTCTAGCATTCTCTTGAAGATCCGATGCACTGAGAATATCTATCTCTATATTGATGGCTTCTAAATCGCTTGCTATGCAGGTTTCTTCCTGATCATCGTCTATTGCTTCATCTTCTCGAACAATGACCTCTTCTTCTCGAACAATGATCTCTTCCTCTGCGACTATCGAATGAACCTCTGAGTCCACTAGAGATGGACTTTCTTCTACATCTATGTTCTCAAAAATTTGTCTACTACATGGAGCGACTTGTAAATCAAATAGCCACTCTGGTTTGTTTGAATCTGGTATAAAAACAACTTGCTCACAGTGTTCGGGAAGTACAAATGTATCCCTTTCATCTGTCCATAATCTTGTGGAGTCGACTTGAAGCAAACCGCTTTTATCCCGTCTCACTGTTGCGTTTCTTCCAGAGGTGACTACTTTGAATCATTTCACATCAAAAACAAATTAATCAAACTTTCTGAAAGATAGTTTCAAGATGTCTTGAATCACACCACAATAATCTAGCTCACCTTCTAGAGCATTACCATCTCTTCCACTCACTCTACTTTTTTGCAAAAAATTCACCATCACTTGAGTATCAAAAGTAGACCTATTTTGATTGATTCATGCGATTCGAAAGTGTCGTCCATGAGACCATAGTGCACCATATTTAATATACTTCCAATCACATCCTTTTGCGAGGTCTTCTTCTTCTTCTTCTGAGATATCTTCACCCGCTGCCTTTGCTTGTGAAACCGCTGTATCTAGCCATCTGCTCATTGGAAAAAATGGAAGAGGTCGAAGACTTTGTGGAAGAGGCAAAAATCTAGTGGAACGGTTTCTTCGAAACTGAGCTCTTTCCTTTGCGTTAATTTCCTTGGCAAGCTCATACCTTTCTAACCACTTTTGCATAGGCTCAGAGTTAACTATGCAAAACTTCATTGCCTTCTCTCTGAAAGATGCATCCATTTTTCTTTGCAATCCTTTCCCTTATGGTTCATCGCCTACGAGATGAACATCTTCATCGTAGCTCCATAAGCGAGGCATTTTGGGATCCGACATACGTAGAAACTCAGTTATGAATACAGGAGATTCTTGTACAAGCCATCCCTCTGCCATGCTACACTGTGGACGTGCTCTCTGTCGAACAAACCCTTTTAATGTCTTCATAAGGCGCTCTAAGAAGAACATCCATCGACTATGGATAGTTCCTGCTATTGCAACTTCATCTACCACATGAACCAGTAAATGAAGTTGAATAGTGAGAATACTTGTGGGAAAGTATTTCTCTACCATACAAACAGCCTCGATAGCATTGAGTTTCGCACTCTCTATGCTATCTCTATTTATCTCTTTAGAAGATATCCACCGTACTAAATGAAAGACAATCTTTTAGGGCTACAGGGAGCACAAATTGTAAAAACTTGTGCCAATCATGAGACTTGAGTCCTGCAAGATCGTCGTTTTGTGTGAAAGCAGTCTTTAGACACCTCATGCACCCAATAGGTGTTTGAAACTCTAAAATTGTTTGCTTCACTTGTTGCTCTTCCATCCTGCGAAGCACCCAAGAAGCTCTTGGTAACGATACTGTTCCGTTGGGCTTAGTAATTGCCCACAACTCTCGCATACGACCTCACTCTTCTAAGTCCTCCCTTTGTGCTTTGCTTTCTTTCTTTCCGATCAGAGGTTTCCAAAGAATCTCTCCCACATTATTAAAAATATGCATCGGCTCCACCAAATGATTGATCAACAATTCACTCCAATATAGGAGTTCATGAAAAATGGACAACCGTTTCATGCCAGCAACTGGATTTTTTTAATCCCACAGTTGTTTCTAATTGCTAGCTTTCATTTGGTGTTGTGCTTGTCGACCAATTTATCCTTCACGTAAAATATGTCCATCAGGCAAATATCTATGATGTCCTTCATAGACAGTTTTATGTAGTGCTTTGGAATAGCGTGCTTCGAGTCGTGGTCTGCATAAAGGACAAGCATGGTAACCCGAAATCAATAAACCTGAACATTCACCATAACCAAGCCAATCATGCATTGTCCACATAAGTATGCCTTGCACTTGCCCGTCTCGTCTTCTTATAGGTTGAGACATGTCACAGTCAGTAATCCCATCGCATAAAATGTGCAGTTCTTCCACAAGTGGTGCAAGATATACATCCATGGTTTTTACCTTATACTTACCTGGTACAATAAGAGCTAATAATAAATGACCTTTCTTTGTGGCCAACCATGGTGGGATATTATAATTGACCAAACATACAGGCCATGTGCTCCATGAAGAAGTGTGTAATCCAAATGGATTCACTCCATCCATAGCTAGGCCTAGACGTATGGACCGAGGGTCACTAGGAAACTCTGGCCACTTACTATCTATGTGCTTCCAAGCATCAGAGTCAGCAGGCACTCACATTACATTATCTGTAGACCTGCTCTTTGTATGCCATGACATTAACTCAGCTTTAGATTTGCATCTAAACATGTTCTTAATTCATGGAATGAAAAAAAAGTGGTGAAGAACCTTTGCGGGGATTGCTTCGCCTACAACGTCTTCTCTAAATCTATTTGCTCCACACTTTGGACATACGTGGAGATGCTCATACTCATTCCGAAAGAGAATGCAATCATTCGGACAAGCATGAATTTTAGTATAATCCATTCCAACGGATTGTAAAAGTTTTTTTGCATCTCCACGTGTTGGAGGCATGTCATTGCCCTCTGGAAAAAATTGATCTTTAAGAAGCCTACAATAAGCAATTAAAACGATATTAGTAAATAAAGTTATTGTGATACAACAATGAAAGTCAATTTGTTCTCCACTTACCTGAACAATTCAGTGACACTACTATCTGACCATCCATAAATGGATTGCATATTGAGATTCGTGAGTTCGCATGTTTTCATATTCTTCATCGATTTCTGATCGTGGAATTTCTGTTGTGTATGTATGCATATGTGTATATATGTGTGTGTATGTATGTGTGTATGCATGTGTGTAAATTTGTATGTATGTGTATGCATGTATGTGTGTATATGTGTGTGTATGTAAGCATGCATGTGTGTATAGCTGTGTGTATGTAAGCATGCATGTGTGTACATAGATGGAATTGCGTTCTCACCAATATAGATAATAGACATACTTATGAGAAGGGCATGTAGCTCAACTTGGCATGGTGGGTCAAGGTGATCAACACATTTCGCATTTCATTTGTTATCTTTTTCTTGGTTTCTTGGAGATTGAAAGTCAAAGACTTAGTGTAATTGGAAAGAACTTCCAAGAATTTCCTTTGGATGGGTGATTCCAATAGGCGAGGCATGCCTAAACCCAAATTGTGTTAACCAAAAATATTTGGGTGGTTTGGGCATTTTGAAGGTGGGGGGATGGAAAATACATCGGAAATTAGAAACTTGTATGGCAAAATCTATTCTCAAAACTAAATCTTCTTTTATGCTTGTGGGACGTCCTAAGTGGAAGTAGCATGATCCACTCACTTTGTTTTGTTCTCCTTTTTGATGCATATGAGGGGATCATACTTAGTTTACTCCTTGTGGATGGGTTGGAACAAGGTTAAACTACACATCAAGCTCAATGAGTATTGTAAGTGGAATGCTAGGACTAGAAGAAATGATTCTATTTGGTTTCCTATTTGGGAAATCAAAGAAGTTGGCTAGGGAAACCTCCAAAGGGCAAAGAAATTGTCGAACAAAGGCTTTTATGATTGGAAACATCTTTGGGGATTAAGAGTGAAGACACCATGTTATATTTGAGGACATATGCCCAATTAGGAGAGTTGATTATGAAGACTAGTTCCCATTAAGATAGAGAATCAATTCTTGGAAGAAATCAAACACTCACTTGCTTCTTGGGCATGATCCCTTCTAGATTGAAGGGCTAAGATGGATCAACACTAATAAATTGGATAAGGTGGTCAGTGTCCAGAAGAACCTAGAGTTTCATATCTCCCTTTACAATAGATGGTGCCTAAAGTGCACCTGTATCAAATGGAAATTTATGTTCGAGGACTTATGGCATCCTCTCATTAAGAATAAAAATTTGATTCTTATATGGAAAATTCTCCACACTAGAATTCAAACCAATGAGAAACCTAATAAAATATATGGGGCATCATTGTGGTGTAAGCACTAGCTCAGGGGTATGAAAAACATTGGTCACCTCTTCTTTTTGTTCCCTAAGATTCACTCGGTCTAGCAAGCTCTTGTGAAGATTTTGAATTGATAGACTCAAATCAAGTAAAATCAAGTGTTACTTGGAGAAGTGATTGATCTCTTGATTGCCTTATGGAATGCTATTAGGGGCAAGCTTTTTGGAAGGTATGGAAAAAGAGATGTGTGAATAACTTTGAGGATCCCAAAAGGATGATGGATTGATAAATCTCTTGGTCACCAAAGTAGAAGAATATGTAATTGTAAGAAGTCCCCTCTGTAATAAAGTAAGTCTATGATCTAAGTCCGGTCCGATCGGTTTAGACAAATCTCAAAATGGACACAATTTGGTCACTCATGTATGGCCAAAGATCTCAAGACTAAACTTAAACATAAGTTCATGTGCTCTCCTAACCAAGTAAACCACTTCGCCTAGTGGTTAATCTCAAGGTTGTGAAGGAGTAGGTCTTGGGTTCAATCCCCATGGGGAGCATGGGGAGAGAGTTAATCTAAAGGTTCTAAAGGAGTAGGTCTTGGGTTCAATCCCCATGGGGAGCATTGGGATAGAGTTTCGCCCAAGGAGCTCTTCAGCCTTCTAACTCAAGTTAGCATGAGTTAACTTGGGTCTAGCGAGACTTTACTTGAGTGTCCATGACAACAACCTTTAGTGGACTCTAGTGGAAGGTACTAAGGTAGTGATCGAGATCACTCCAACCACTATTAGACTCTAGTGGAAGATATTAAAGGAGTGGAGGAGATTGCACATGCACATGTGGATTCTAGCTACATTCGTGGTCCTCATTGATTTCATAATTCGTTGGGAGGAGTGTCATCTCTCTAGCATGTGATGGTCATAATTCTTAGTTTCTTAAATTGTTATGAGAACCAAAGATTTCATGGAATCGTTGTGATGACTTCATCATCTTCATCTTTGTAGATCAACTCGAATTGAGATTTTTTCTAGAATTCCAGTTCTCCTCGCGTACAATCTTCTTGAAGACTTCCATTTTTCCTTCTTGGAGTTATCCAATATTGAAAAAGATTTAAGCTATCTAGAGAGGAGGCAGCCCAGGCTCAAACCCCCAACATGCAGAAGAGCAAATCTCTCCTCTTCATAAGGGAGCAAGGCACATACGTGATGCACTTTGCTCTGCATTCAATCAAGACCTGTTACAAGCAGCACTACATAACTCTTTGCATCATAAAGAAAAAAGGTACACTAGTTCTCCTAGGTGAACAAAGATGGGATTTGAACCTCAAACCTCTATGAACAAAGGAGTTGTTATACACCAAGCAACTTTATCCATTCAATGTTCCATTCTATGGACGGGCAATCCCTTTTGTAGTAATAGAAGCGCACACATCAAAATGAAATAGCTATGGTAACAAAAAAGGATTGCTTCGGCTGCTATCTCTATGATGCACAAGCATTGAGGATTAGGATTTGAAGCCGAAACCTCCCTATTCAAAGGCTAACTAAGGAGCTAATTGTGCTTTGATGAGAGTGATCCAAAGAATTACATTGATTTAAGTGATTGTTTTGTCCTCTATTATAGAGAGATATACATAGAGGGAGAGAGAAAGAGAGAGAGAGAGAGAGAGAGATGAGAGAGAGAGAGAGAAATGAAAGAGAGAGAGAGGGAGAGATTAAAGAGAGAGATAAAGAGAGAGAGAGATAGAGAGAGAGAAAGAGAGAGAGAGAGAGATATATATACATACACACACATGTAAACTCGTGTATATGCATGCATACATACACACATGCACATGCATACATACAGACATATACATACACACACATGCGTATACACACATACATACCCATATGCATACACATACACTCTCACATGCACACACACATAAGGGACACACATATACATACACACATACACACATATTCATACATACAATTTTTCACACATACACACATATATACACACACTCACGTGCATACATACACACATGTACATACACAGACATAGACATACACATGCATATGCATACATACATACACACACATATAACTACATGCATGGACACACATATCAATACACGCACATACATACACATATGGACACACATATACTTACATGCATATACACACACACAAAAGAGGCACAAATATACACAGACATACACATACACACACATTTACATACACATATATACACATACACACATACACACATACACATACACATATACACATACACACATTGACACATATATACATATGCATACACACATATACACATTCACACACATATACATACACACATGCACACATATACATGTTTTAGAATTGGGGTTTCAGGACTAGGGTTTTAGGGTCTTTACAAACATACACACATGCATATACACATATACACACACATATATATACACATCCATACATGTGCATACACATAGAAACATGTCACATATACATGCACACATATACATGTTTTAGGTTAGGGGTTTTTGGCTTTCACATACATACGCATATGCATACAGACAAATACACATATACACACATATACACATAGACATACACACACACACACACATATATATATATATATATACATATATATATATATGTCTGTGTGTGTGTGTGTGTTTTAGGGTGAGGGATTTATGATTAGGGTTTTCGGCTTTTACATACATACACACATGCATACACACATATACACACACATAGAAATACACACACACATATACATACACACATGCACACATATACGTGTTTTAGAATTGGGGTTTTAAGATTTGGGTTTTAGGGTTTTACATATATACACACATGCATATACACATATACACATACACATATATATACATGTTTATAGGAATATACACATACACACACGTCACATATACATGCACAAATACTTACATATACATGTTTGAGGGTTAGGGTTTTAGGATAAGGAGATTTGGCTTTTATGTACATACACACATGCATCCACATAAATACACATATATGCACATATACACATACATATATGTATACACATACCTACACACATACACATGTTTTAGTTCTAGGTCCTAACGATTATGGTTTTACGGTTCCTATATACATACACATATGCATACACACATATACACATACACACGCAAATCGTACATGCATACACACACATACACATACACATACACATACACATACACATACACATACACATATACATACACATACACACATGTCACATATACATACACACATGTCACATATACATACACACATATACATGTTTTAGGGTTAGGGTTTTGGGATTTGGGTTTCTAGCTTTTACATACATACACACACACATATATATATATATATATATATATATATATATATATATATATATATATATATATATATATATATATATATATGTGTGTGTGTGTGTGTATATGCATACACACATATACACATATACATGTTTTAGATCTAGATCTTTAGGATTAGGGTTTTAGGCCTTTTACATACGTACACATATGCATGCACACATATACACACACATATATATACACATGCATACACACACATACACATAGACACACATCACATATATGTACACACATACACACATATACATGATTTAGGGTTAGGGTTTTAGGATTAGGGTTTTTGGCTTTGACATACATACACACATGCATAGACACATATACACATACACACACACACACACATACATATATATATATATATATATATATATATATATATATATATATATATATATATATATATACATACATACATACATACATACATACATACATACACACACACATATACATGTTTTAGTTCTAGGTCTTCAGGATTAGGGTTTTAGGGTTTTTACATACATACACATGCATACACACATATACACATACACACACATATGCATATACACATGCAAAAATATACACACATATAATCATACACGTATATTCTCACATGCATACATGCACATACACATACACACACAAAACATATACATAGACACACACACACACACATATACATGTTTTAATGTTAAGGTTTTAGGATTAGGGTTTTTTGCTTCTATATGCATACACACATGCATACACATATACACATGCACATAAATAAATAAATAAATATATATATATATATATATATATATATATATATATATATATATATATATATATATATATATATATATATATATATATATATATATATATATATATATATATATATATATATATATATAGATGCATAGACACATATACATGTTTTAGGTCTAGGTCTTTAGGATTAAGGTTTTAGAGTTTTTTATACATACACGTATGCATACACACATATACACATACACACATACACACATATACATACACACATATACACATACATATATATATACATATGCATACATGTACTTACACATACACACACATCACAGATACATACACACTTCCACACATTTCTTCAAGGCAAGTACCATTTCTTTATGAGCCTTAGAATGCATCAGAGGAATGAAATTAAGAAGAGAGGGTAGAGAACAGCCTAGGCTGGATGTCTATAAGCTCCAAGATACCATATGACCATGTGCGAAGCATTAGGTGTACATTCCCATAGAATAATTGATCCACATCCTTTTGTGACCCTAGAGGTGGGACAAGAAAATAGTACAAGGACTACAAGGGCCTTGATTGACTCAGGTGCAACCAAAAGTGCAGTTAGAATTTCTTACTATCAAGAATTGCAATTAAGCAACAATCCTATAGACACATATCTCATAGGATTGGGAGGTGTAAAAACCCCTTATGGGCCAGATGGAGTTTCCCCTCTACATTCAAGATATTCTTATGACAGTGAAGGTGCTAGTCTCTCAAGATGAGGATGTCACTGAACCTCTTGTCTTGGGTCAAGATTGGATCTACAATCATGCAGTCAACCTAAACCTAAGAAGTGGACTTGTTTAGGCCTCGGTAAATCAAAATCTCATTAGCATTGAGTTAGAAAATCAAGCACTCAAGGAACTAGGAAAGGCACCAACTCCTTGCCCTTCCAGGAGTACACATGAAGATAACAATGATATTCTTGTCCAAAAATCTATGATGAAGAAGGATGATGTTCTCAACTAAGAAGTAAAGGATCTGATGGAACTCCCTTCTTTTCCAAAAGTGGTCGAAAAGAAGTACCAAAAGCATAGGAAGCAGACCGTCTACATTCATAGGCAATGGAGAGCGCAAAGCAAGAGGACTCAAAATGTGAAGCAGAGCTGGATATGCAAGGCTGAACAACCCTCTACTCTAGTGACACATCCCCAATGGTGCACCAAACCAACTACTCAACAAGGATTACACAGAAAGAGTGTTCCATAATTCTCCCAAAACCCTCTACTCTAGTGACACATCCCCAATGGTGCACCAAACCAACTGCTCAACAAGGATTACACAGAAAGAGTGTTCCATAATTCTTTTTGGGTTTCAAAGTGGTCGATGATGACTTACCCCAATGCAAAATAAATATGGTTTCCTAAGACTTGATTACTAGCACAAATCACTGCACAAAAGCTCATACACTCAAAGCACCATTCACAATCATTCACATCATACACTTCAGAGCAAACTTTTGCATTTCAACACTCCACATGTGCGGTCACACTTAGAACTTCTTGGAAATGGGTACCTAAAAAGTCCCACATCCAAGAAGACATGATTCAAAAACATGGTAAGACCATAGCAGCCAAAAGAAACCATTACACACAAAATATTTGGAGAGTAAAACCTTGTATCAAACCACCTGACCCAAGTTTGTGAATCCATTCACACCAAAATAGATGCATTTCCAATACCATGCATAGCTAGAGTATGCATCTAGGAACAAACCACTAACTTACTAACTAACACTCAAAAGCCACAAGAAACATCTCACTTACTAATGTAGTAACCACTTCAATAGCATGTCGGTACTCTAGATGCAATGCTAATATGACTTTCGTCTTCCAACAGATAAACATAACATGGCTAATGTAGCAGGAACGAACTCTCAAGAAGGAAAGAGCCAGCAAGTGGTTGATATTGAGAGTTCACTTATCATGCCCGAAATAATTGGAAGACCAGAGGAATTCCAAGCAATTGAGATTATACCTATATAGGATCCCCCAAACAGCTATACCATGCTTGTTGGCAAAGCTTTCCATTGGTTTAGTGAAGTCATATGACCTTTGCGAGAAGGATCATACCTCTAGGAGTGAGATTTGGAATTCAATGGAAAGCAAGGCAAGTACCATTTCTTTATGAGAAAATTTGAAATTTTCATAATTTGTAGAGCTCATTTCAGCCTCCAAAATGGCCTAGGAACCTAATTTCTAACTAGGCCAGACACTAGGTCAAGACATGGCCAAAACCTAGTAAAAAACTATAAAACGAGCTAGAGAACTCATTTTTGAGGTTAGCTTGTTAGAGTTTTGAGCTATTGTAAGAGACTTTTTGAGCAATACAAATAACTCCATTGTTCCCCTCTTTGTTCTTGCCTTGTGTGTACATGTGTGTGTATGTGTGTACATGCTTGTGTGATTCTCACTCATGCACTTGTGCCTTCACTTGCTCATAGTCATCATACTGGTCCTCACATCTACACAGATTGACAATTATGAGGTGGATCTCCTAACATTTAAATATCCGTATGCAGTGTGATTGATACCTTGATGATGCATCTATGGTCAGTTTTATTTGAACCTTGCTCTATGGTCAAGCATTATCATGGTTCACCCCAATCTTGGAGAAGGATATGGCACTACGTCATAAGTATGAGGGGTTTCTTTGAGAGCTCATTGCTACGTTTGGAAATTTAGACATGAGTCAATCAACAGAAACAAAAATCTTGAAGCTACATCAAGGTGACAGCCCTACCTCTACCGATGCATCAAAATTTAGGCAAATGATATGGGATCTCACTTGGCACGAAGATTAGTTCGTAAGCCAATTTGAATGGGGTCTAAGAGAGGGTGTGAAGGACCTTCTACTCATAGTGCCAGAGCTTAAAACATTGAATCAATACATGACCCAATCCATTCAATGTGATAACAACCTTTTTGAAAGGAAAGAAGAAAAACAAGTACAAGGAAGATTTTGATAATGGAAACCCTTCCAACACACTCCTATAGAAGAGCTTATACCTAAACCTATGCAAATAGACATAGCTACATTCAAGCCTCTAACCCCACAAGAGAAAGAGAGAACTGGAGATAACAAGTTATGCTTCTATTCTGGAAAACCCTAACCATAGTGTAGTTAATTGTCCAAACAAGAGAAAAAACTCTAGAGTTGTAGTCAAACTTGTCCAATCGAGAAATGAGGAACTCGAGTTGTAAAGGGCATTGTATAGATGGACCATGATATAAGAAAGGGTCTCATAATTCCAGCAACACCCATAGAACATATCTTGCCTCTCTCAATTTAATCAAGCCTAAGAAGAAACTTAGATTTAGGAGTCTCCTCATCTTTTATCTATTAAGTATTGGTTAAGAAACATAAGGTTCTACTGATTCAGAAGAACAAACCACTAGTAGCTAAAGTAGAAGATGGATGACCTCTAGCATCTCAGAATATTACCTTGGAAGCCACACACCATTAAGAGTGCACCTTGATGACCACAATTCCCACATAAGTTTCAATGTAATATCAAGTCCAACAAATCCTTTTATCATTGGAATGCCTTGTTTAAAGAAACATAATCCAGACATCAATTGGGAGAAGAATAAAATCACTCATCGAGATATCCATAAGAACCCAACATATATAGGAGCAAAAGCCTTCATGCATTCAGTAAGAAAGGAGCCGACATAGATGATCTATGCCATACCCACTCAAGAATCCAAGAAAGATGATTGAGTGGAACTACCCAACCAATACCAACCATTTGAACATGTTTTTGAAACGAAATAAAGTCACTATAAAGAACACATACCCTCTACCACCAATATCAGAGCTCTTGGAACACCTTGGAAAAGAAAACTTCTTCACAAAGATTGACCTTGGAGAATCTTACAATCTTATCAGGATCAGAGAAGGCGAGGGATGGAAGACAATATTTTAAGCAAGGTATGGGCATTTTGAATCTATAGTTATGCCATTTAGTCTCAAACATATGCGAGTTGTCTTCCAATATATGATGAATGATAACTTTCAAGAATATTTAGATGAATTTGTGCTAAAATATGATAGATCCATTCTTTTGCGATCCAATGAATTCAATTGTTGCCCCCTCTTCGCGAGCCCCCACACAGAGTCTTGCGTTCCTTTTTCCTCCCAGCCATCGCTCGAGCTGTTGTTCTCGACTCTCTCTGCTACCATTGTGGAGTAATTTCACATAAGAATTCCATGTGTCATTCTCTATCAAACCCCCATATAAATATCATGTGACATTTCCTTCCCCTTGAAAATATTTTCGTGCTCGAAAATGTAGATGAAATGTCCATAATGGTAGAAGAAAGTGCTCGGACACCCCTGAACCCCATGTACTCAATGTACATGGTCATCTGTGTGTGTTGTTTCCCTGTATCCTTCCCCTTAAGAAGTCTCATATGAGATCATCTCAAACGTGGGAAACCATCTGACTCGTGCCTACTATCTCCCATATACACTCAACTTCCAAATTATCACTCCCATAACATATAACATCACCAAAATGACCTAAATCCATATGATGTATCCCCTATGGAGTAATAATATAAAAAGAAAGTGTAAATTACCAATCTCATAAGCTTCACCATACTGTAATGGAGATAATAAACCATAGAGTCCTATGAAATATAGAACAAAGTCCCATAACAAGTGAATCCAAACCCATCTAAGACTAAATGATAGATTGCCTTCATAACACTCCAGGTCTTCCTAACCTTGAGTGTACTCACAAGTAAAAGTTTCCTCTAAACTACCTTGTGACTATGCAATTCCATCATCTAGCTCATATATAAGAATTTATTGATAGTAAAATGCAATCTCTACATTTCACCAACCAAGAAGTCTGTGGTTTGTCATTCTTTTCCTTTGGACTTAGTTCTATTGGAAGAGCATCTATTGGCACTAGTGCAAACTCAAAAATTTCTCTTCCGTGTAGTTTTCCATATGAATGCAGAAAGCATTCCCTTTGATATTCAGATTATCCCTAAGTACCGATCCTCCTAATTGATGTTTACACATCATGCTCATGATGTAACACCAACTAAGAGTTTGGGACCCCAATAGGTTAGATGTATCCCTGTCTCCTAGAAACCCTAAAGAGAAGAGTCATACTCAACTCCCAGTCTCACTAATGTCAATGACTAGATCATCTCATATCGTCAAGGACCATCACTCGAAATAACATAACTACTTCTCGCTAAAGTCTACAAGTGACACTCAATCTAACCATCATGATTAACTGATCTCCCTTTTGTCTTTGATAGAAGAGTGCCACTTCTATCTAGACAACCTAAAAGTGAGAAAGTGAAACTCTCTCTCTCTCTCTCTCTATTCAATCTCTTCTAAGGAAAAGAGATCTAACAGTGGAACCTATTCCACTTTCCCTTTCCCTTTGAAAGAGATTCTGTTGAATCCATTTACTCTGCTCATAACTGAGAACATGTACGTAAGTTCTCCATGTTTTCCTTCAGAAGTAGTGGAGAAAGAGACCCCCATGTGAAGGAAAATTACATTGAAAAGTAGACTAAATGAATTCCTTCTAAAATAAATACTAAGAGATGTTTCCTAAACACCTCTCTATCTAAAAGAAAACATACTCTATTCTTCTCCTATGAAGAAATCATGTTTTTCTTTCCTTCTTTCTCTCTCAAAGAGTAGGAGCTAAAGTGAGACCACTGAACTAAAGTGAGATCTCTCATGGATCTCTGAGCTGATTTCCACTTTCTCCTTTCCTTATTAGTCCTCTCTTCCATAACTAATGCATAATCCCTCATTACATATATTCCTATGAAGATGGAGAACAAATATCCCCTAACTAATGAAGGTGTATGTAGTGAAGAGTGGAGAAAATAAATTCCCCATAAGGGTCAAAACCCTCTACTAAAACGGTCAATAATGATGTGATATGATACCGTAAACACATGTGTATCCATAATAAAGAACTACCTCTACCAATCATACTCTGTGCATGGATCTATACGATCCAATCAAACTGATGGAATTATCCTTCCTAAAAACCTGAAAATGCGTTTGTGATACCAATGGTGATAAAATCACCCATCACATTCTCTACTAGAAGAATAGGTCTTCCCTAATCTTAGATCTTTGAAGGATAATTCCTAATCCTAAGGAGATGTCTACTAAGAGCTCTCCTCTGATCTAGTGAGACATGACGGCATGAATGATGAGTCCTTTTCTCCCTGGCCATAGAAGAAGAGTGCTCAAAGGGAAGTCATTTCCACCGTCCCATACCAGTGAAAATTTCCTCCAATTCACGGTGTCATACCTACACTAAATCGAATATATATTCCATATATATGGAATGGAATATCTAGGTGGACTCTAAGGAATCCCATATCATAAACTGATATCAGTGGACTCAAATGAGTCCCATATCCTTGAACTAGTATAGTTTGGTTCTAGTCAATAAGTGACAATGGATATCCCTTTCTATTCCAAACTAACTTGCTCCTAGGTACCAAGACTGAGTCTGAGTACCTCTTTGTAGATCCTGATATACATATATGTATTGGGTACCCCAACTATTTCTTACTAAGGGATCTAGCTAGTGCCATACATGTGGCCTTCCTAACCATCACTCGAATGACATAAGCACCCATCGATCTTATCTCATGGGACCCATCTCGGAGATCCCATCTAATTCATTTCCTTAGTAGTGAAGCAGAAATGCTTCAATACTTGCTCAAGTGATGTGCATGAGTGAAACTAGTCAGTCTTTGGGTATTCATCATGATACCCCATAGTCTCCTAATCATACTGTGAGACTCTTGTGAAGATAAGTAAATCTTCACTACTTTGGAGATTATCATAAATATATCTCCCTTTCCTGTATGCAACTTCCTAAAACCTATAGGATTGCTTGTGCACATTACTAATGGTGAAGGTGTAGCTCCTTCCCTTAGGAATCCTATGGTCTAAATCCATAAGGATTATGTGTAGGGATCCTGTTACTACTGAAGTTGCCTTATGTATAATACTCTGATGGTACTAATTCCATCAAATAAATGCTTAGAAGCATGCTAATACCTTAGTGATTTTTGCAGGAAAGGCATGTTACCATGTCACAACATTCTTACCTTAAGGCAAGTGCATATATAACGCCATGCGGTAGGAAAAATTTCGGTAGCTTTTCCTCAAGAAATGGAATCCCAAAACAAAATTTAACCATAAGCTCAGTGGCACACAGGCCACCCAACAACATAGGGCTTGACAGGCCCATGGCATGCATGCCATAAACTCATATATGGACTCCATAACCTACAAAACATAAAAACAAAATTCTAGCAACAATTCTCTGTGTTGCATAGCCATGTAGTTTCTGCAATCCTCTTTCCTGCAAACAATCCAAAAGTGTACTTCTTGCCTATTGATACATACTTTTAGAATTTAAACAATGATCAACATTTGATGTATGCAATTCAATCTATGCATGTACATACAAAACATGCCATAACATAAAGTAAAATGCATGAAAGCATAAGGCATACGTCCCTGAATGATTTGGTATTGGAATTGCATGCATCCAATCCTTCTTGATGAGCTTCAAGATCTCTACACCCTTCTCCTCAGGTCCTAACATAAGCTTTGAAGTTTCCGAAAACATCGGATCACTTTCCAAAACATAAAGCATGGTCAGGTGACTACCAAAATAATGCAAATTTAGTCAAAAAATGCATTTGTAATCCTTCTTTAGACCTGCAAAACCCACTTTAGGACCTGCAAATGATCATAAACTGAAGTATATAGCACGTGCAAAGAGCTCGAAGTGAAATTACTTCAATCACCTTCCCAGTTTGTAAGATATGGCTCCCGGAAGGTAGTTTCCAAAAACTGTTCAGATTTTGCAGACCTATTCCGACCTACCAGAATACATGTTTTCCAAGATTTCTTTCAATAAATTGAAAGTAGAACTTGTGCTCTCTGAAACGAGCCATAGCACGTCCAATTTTGAGTTTTTTAGCCCAAGATATGGCCTTTCCAAGCGGGACATGCCAAACTAGTGGACTGTTGGAGGGGCTGGAAGAAGTGTAAGAATGTGATTTTTAGGGTGCCCTAAAGCATTCTCCAATCATGCAAATCCTAAAATTCTCTCCATAACCTCAGAGAGTGGTATATGAAGATGCTTGGGCCTATTTTCACCCTTCCAAAAATCCTCCTTTGTTGCATGCTAATTTGATCCCCAAAAGAGGCCTAAATCAAGATTTTTACTTTTATGCAAAAACTTAAATGGGAGCTTTTAGCAAGCTTCTAATCCACTTTAAATTTGGATTTCTCTTTGATTTTCTTAATCTCCATGGTAATACATACACCAATAATTATGTATGTATACTCTAATCCATGGAAAACTTATTAAATGGTCTTTTTTCTTACTCCCAAAAGTGGAGTTCGGCTAAAATTAACACCTGAATTTTTTTCCAAAAAGTGCGGGAAGGGGATCTTTGAGGAACTAAAACTCCTCCTTAACTTATCATTTTGATGAATCTAATGATTCTCCTATGAAGTCCATACACCATACTCTCTGTATATATACTTTTTCCCATCCATCCATAGCCATTGCACCTCTTTTTCCCTCTTCCAAAATGAGAATTTCTCAAATTGAGGTGCTGAATTTTATTCTCAAACTGTGATGGAAGGGGGTTTTGTGGAGCTTCAATCTCCCATCAAACTGAGGTATCTTTTGGATTTCTTAATCTTATATGGAGGCCAATACACTACGCTATAGATATGCATGGTTTTTACTACCAATCTATGAAAAACACCTCTTTTCCTCTTCCCAAAATGGCTACTTATCCAAAATAGCTCCTAAAATTTATGTAAAAATCATAAAAAATAGGCTACTTTCGAGGTGCCTAAAACTTCTAGTTTCTTTTATTTTGAGGGGATCCTTGACTTGATATGAGAGTATATACCTCATACTCTCCATACACATAATTTCTCCTCAAAAGTTTTGCCCAACGCCCATCCTTTCTCTTCTCAAAGAGTCAGATATTTCCAAAATTGAAATGAAAATACTTATACATGGAAAGTTCACCTCCACATAGATTTGATATATTATGAACATCTTTTTTCCACATGATTGAGATGCTTCTCCAATCTCCTTCCTTTCTGGTATCTTTTGTTAATAAATACTCTAGCCACTTTTCGAAAAAAAGAAACACTCATGATGTTCATGAATATAATTTTCCACAACTATATTCCCAATGACTGGAGAAAGTGTCCAACATATCTTGAGGGAGGGAGAAAAGAGGATTCATTTCTCCTCCTCGCCTATTTCTTAGACTACAGCTCACGGGCGCCAGCTCTGAGTTCAAATATAATATATAAGACATGTACCTTTCACCAAGAATTTGTGGCTCACTGGATAGAGTAGATGCCTGCCACAATAGCCATGCAGGTTCGATTCCCATCTCCTACACAACAGGAAAACGGCTGGATCTTTTTGCTTTGATACCAGTGATAGATCCATTCTTTTGCGATCCAATGAATTCAATTGTTGCCGCCTCGTAGGGAGCACCCACATAGAGTCTTGTATTCCTTTTTCCTTCCAGCCATCACCCCAGTTGTTGTTGTCGACTCTCTCTCCTACCATTGTGGAGTAATTTCACATAAGAATGCCATGTGTCATTCTCTATCAAACCCCCATATAAATATCATGTGAAAAAATACCTCGATTATATCTTGATATTCTCCAAAAATCTAGACCATCACGAATGTCATGTAAAGGTAGTCCTAGAGAAGCTAAGAGAAAAATGATTATATGCAAAGTTGGAGAAGTGCTCTTTCCATCAGCTAGAACTGGAATTTTTAGGATACATTGTATCATATCAAAGAATGTTTATGGACCATCCCAGCACCTTGGTGTGCTCGAGATGTACATTGTTTTCTAGGGTATTCCAATTTTTATAGGATATTCATCAGAGATTACTCCAAAATAGTGACACGGCTTACCAAGATTATAGGAAATACGAAATTCTCATGAAATGAAGATGTAGAGAAAGCCTTTTAGATCTTGAAATCATCAATCACTAGTGCTCCAATTCTAGTTCACCCTGATTCTATCAATCCTTTTTTCTTAGAGAGAGAGATGCATCAGACTTTGCCTTGGTGGTAATCCTATCCCAACATGGGGGTGATGGATACCTACATCGAGTTGCAAATCATTCAAGGAAATTTTTTTTCTCTAGAGATTAACTATGAAATCCATGACAAAGAAATTCTTGTGATAGTAGATGCGTTTGATACCTAGTGTCACCGTCTACAAGATGAAGCTGATAAAAGTATTGTATACACAGATCATAAGAGTTTAGAGTACTTTATGACTACCCTCATCCTCAATAGAAGGCAATCATGGTGGAGTAACTTTCTACCTAGGTTTGATTTTGGCATCAAGTATTTTCTAGGGTACCAACAATATTAATTAGATCCCTTATCGAGAAGATCTTATCTTGCACCGAAGAAAGGTGAAGAGGCTTTTGATAAAAAAAGAAAGTGTATTACTCAAGCTTGAATATCTCTAGTTAGTAGTAATATCTTCAAAGCATCAAGAGGATTCTACCTTGATCCCTTTGATTCTTGAGACTTTACCAAAGGATGAATTGTCTTGTAACATCAAGAAAAAAAATTCAAGAATTTCATTGTCATGAAGTAAACGAATTCCAAGAAATGATGGGTTACAATTCTATAAGAACCTATTATACATCCCTAAAGGAAAGCCCAAGATCCAAGTACTTTAACAACGTCATGACAACCTTGCAGTAGAACATTTTTGAGTAAATAAAACAATAGAGCTCATATCAAGGGATTTTTGCTGGCCTTCAATGTTGAAAAAGGTCAAAGAATATATCCAAACCTATGAAACATGCAATAGATCTAAGGTACTATGACATATCGGACCTTACAATCTTTACCTATTTTAGAAAGGCCATGGGCTTCATTATCTATGTATTTCATCATAGATTTACCAAAGTCGGATATGTACGATGCCATTTTTGTCATAGTGGATAGATTTACAAAGATGGCACACTTCATTCCAACTACAAAGGCAATCACACGTGCAGCCACTGCCATACATTTTCTCAAACACATTTCTACGCTTCATGGATTCCCTCATGATATTGTCAGCGATCGAGGTCCACAGTTCATATCTAGCTTTTGGAAAAGTCTTTGCAAGCTCCTTTGAGTTCAAATCGAACTCTTTATAGGGAATCATCCACAAACTAATGGAAAAATAGAACGAGCGAACCAAGTATTAGAATAGTATCTCTGTTGTACCACCAACTATCATCAAAATGATTGGTTTGAGCTCTTACCCTTTGTAGAGTTTGCATTTAACAATAGTATTCATACATCTACCAACAAAACTCCTTTCTTTACAAATTATGGACAACACCCAAGGAATGATATAAAAACTCTCAAACCATGTCGAGAACCTAGCTGCTAGAGATAAGGCCCACTACCTCATGGATATGCACAAAGAACTCAAGGATGAGATCCATGGAGCTCAAGAACAATATAAGTATTATGCAAATGAGCATCATGTTCAAACTCCATCCTAACACATTGGCGATAAAGTGTGGTTCCTTAGAAATAATTTTTAGACTTCAAGGCCTTGTGCAAAGCTAGACATTCATAGATTCGGTCCCTTCACCATCTTGGTAGAGATTAACTAAGTCACTTTCAAGCTTTTGTTACCAAGTACCATGAGAGTATATCTAGTTTTCCATGTTTCCATGTTGGAGCCATATCACAATTCATCATTGAGAGGGGAGAGACATAATCTTTCACCACCTATTGAGATTGATGATCATGAAGAATTCAAAGTCGAGCATGTCCAAGATTCGAGAATATCCTAAGGAAGATTATAGTACCTTATTGATTGGAAAGTGTATGACATTAGTGATCAAACTTGGGAACCTGTAGAGAACCTTCAGAGAGCACCTATCCAAGTTTGATAATTTCAAAAGAAAAATCCAATGAATATGAGACTAGAGGACATGAATCCTCCTCATGGAACTCATTTCTTAAGGGTGAAGATGTCATGGACAAAGGAAACCATCCCAAATCTCAAATTCCATGTGATTTTCTATATCTCATGTTTGGTTCAGAATTTGGGGAGACTAATGCCAAACCCCTAAGATCAACTTTCTACTTGCTAGATTCTAGCATCTAGATGTCTTGTTTGGATTGTTGACATCATCAATGATATCATCTGATCATAACCACCTTTGAACTGCCTTTTATGACAGCCCTTGAATAGCTATATAAGGAGGGTTTGGCCACATACATCCTTAGTCTTGCCAATGACAGTGTTGGGAGCTCAACGAGTCGCAATATGCAAGTAAGTAATTTCCAAGTTCCTGTTCAAGTTCTAGGCTTCTGCCTTGTTCATTCTTGTCTAGTCTAGTATCTTGGGCATCCTATTATTCCCAATTGTAATCTCATAGTATGAGATCCTTTTAAGTAAATTATTGTATATAGTTCATCTCCCTGAACGGAGTTCTTGTAATCCAGATACCTTATTTCATACCTACGATCCCAAGTTGTGGGATCTTGTGTTTCATCTCTAGTCGAGTTATCCATAGCTATCAGTCTCGGGTTGTGGGACTTCTCGAATAAACTACATATTCTTGTATTATTTCCCCTATATGGATGATCTTGTAATCGAAACTATAATTCCGAAATCTTGTGTAGTCTAGTTAGAGAACACAATCCAGTGCTCCCTTGACATAATCAAATGTTCTATGTATAATTAAATATATAAGAAATCAAGTTTTTAAGATTAAAATTAGTATATATTATTAGATATGTAAAGAACTAGGTCTCTATGATAAATATTAGTATACATAATTAATTAGATTAAGGTTTCAAGATTAAGATTAGTATATACAATTAAATGTCCTAACATATCCACATGGTATAACATGGCATCTTTGGATCCACAAGAGAGAATGGCATATCCTTGCACTCAAGGCAAGTATCAAATTTTACGTAAATGATAGATTTGTATTCCACATGTTCGAGAATATGCATCTTTTGATGGAGATCAGCTTCAAAACCTATGCTACTAGTTGCATGGTTCCCCATGTGAGCAGGTTGACTGACATGGCATTGCACCATCTACCACCTGTGGGTAGAAGAGAACTAAGAGGAAGGTAGGAGGACAAGGTATTGACTGCATTACATAGATTGAACATATGGAAGAATGGCTTGAGGCATTTCATGACATGGACAAAGATCATGATGATTGATAAGATATCATGGTTTCTATGGAAATGACAAAATCTTAACGATTAGAAGCTAAAAAAGAAAAATAGAATATACAAAGACTATCCGGTTTACCACTCTACACTCGGGTGAAGATATCTGTATCACATTTGTTGGTGGCAATGCTCAATCTTCAATCCATTTATGGATGGTCAGAAAGTAGTGTCACTGAATTTTTCACGTAAGCAGATTTGAAATAAACTTTCATTGCTATATCAAAATAAGTTTATTTACCAATATCATTATAATTACTTATACCTTGTGGGCATTTGAAAGATCAATTTCTTCTAGATGGAAATGATATGCCTCCTGTTGGAGTTAGACGTCTGTAGAAGCACGCGAACAACACAAGGAAGAAGAAGAAGCTTTGAGCACAAACACACTATACTGAATGTATTACTAGAGAATGTACAAAGATAAGTAGCCCATTAGGGCAATAGGCGTATATACAAGCCGGGGGAAAAAAACCTCCTAAAGAGGGAAAAAAGTGCCCCGGCGGTCCTAGTGTGTTCACACACATCACTACCTAAATATATCAACAAATCCCCCCTGGGAGTGATGCGGTGAACAAGGAGCTGGCACTCATGTATAAGGAAGTGCCAAGCTATGTGGAAATCACTCCACAAAAGGAAGTAGGCCCAAAGCTTTGTGGAAAGCTTCAAACTTCTCCCTAGGCAGAGCCTTCGTGAAAAGGTCTGCAATGTTCTCCTGCGTGGGCACATATTCCAAGCTGATCTCCCCAGCAGAGAACCTCTCCCTGACATAGTGATAATGCACCTCAATGTGCTTAGTGCGAGCATGGAACATAGGGTTCCTCGCAACTGCCAATGTGCTCTGACTGTCACTGAAGATGGTGGTGGCAGAAGACTGACCAACACCCAAATCAGCCATAAGGCGTCTGAGCCACACACACTCAACAGGCGCTGTGAAAGCTGCCCTATACTCAGCCTCACAACTAGAAGTGGCCACAGTAGGCTGCTTCTTGCTCAACCAAGATATACATGAGCTACCAAGCATAAAGCAAAAACCACTGGTGGACACACAAGTGTCATAGCAACCAGCCCAATCTGAGTCAGAAAAAGCATGCAAATCTAGCGGTAGTGATCCCCCCTTGGGATAAAACAACCCAAGTAGCCGAGTACCACTCAAGCAGTGAAAGATGCGCTTAACCGCCTTCCAATGTGTGACTCCTGGGCAATGCATAAACCTGCTCATCTGTGAGACAGCAAACTGAATATCTGGCCGAGTAATGCATAAGTAAATCAAGCATCCAACAGCCTGCTGATAGAGAACAACATCAAATGCATCTCCAGCATCATGAAGACTCAATCGTAAACCTGTCTCCATAGGAGCGGCAATAGGCTTACAGTCTTCAAGGCCAATAGGCTGCAATAATGTGTCAATATATTTCGTTTGACACAAAGCCATTCCACCATCAACTTGCATAAACTGAATGCCCAAATAGTGATGCAAATGCCCCAAACCAGACATCTCAAATGAGGCATGCAAATAAGCCTTAAAATCAGCAATATGCTTCTCAATAGGACCAGTGAGCACCATGTCATCAACATAGACAACAATTATCAGAAGCACATCATTAGCACGCTTAACATATAAGGTGCTTTTAGTTGGACTGTTCACAAAACCATGTGCAACCAGATAGGCATGTATCTTCTCATACCAAGCACGTGGTGCTTGCTTTAAACCATATAATGCCTTCTTTGACCTGCACACCTGGTTTTCATGCCCTTTCTGCACAAAGCCACGGGGCTGAAAAACATACACTTCTTCATGCAAGTCACCATTCAGAAATGCTGTTTTAATGTCCAACTGATGTACATTCCAACCATGATGGGCTGCAAGTGCACAAATGCTCCGAACAGTAGTCATACGGCATGTAGGTGCAAAGGTCTCATCAAAATCAATGCCTCTTTCCTGCGCATAACCCTTTGCAACAAGCCTAGCCTTATACCTGTCAATTGTACCATCAGGTTTACGCTTCAGCTTGTATACCCACTTAGTGCCAATGGCCTTCTTGCCAGGAGGCAAGTCACATAAAGACCATGTACCATTCTTCATTATAGCATCATATTCACATTGCATGGCAGCCATCTAATTTTCTGAATTTTGTGCTTCATCAAAAGAAACAGGCTCATTCTCATCACAGAGACTAAACGCAGCCATAGCATAGCAATCTGATGCAAAGGAGGCACTATGAGAGCCTGAACGAGTATGATATGACAAAGGTGCATCTAATTTGCTATCACGCAAAGTCTGCACCAACCATTTTGGCATAGTTTTTGCCTGCTCAATATCAGCTCTCTCATCAACAAGTGCATCATGTAAATCTGCATCAGAAATAGAATGATATGCATCATCATATGAAACCTGCAAAGGCTGAGAAGTTTCCTCATTAGGACCAGCACTAGACTGTCCACCTGTAAAAAGAGGCATCAACGTATCATACATGTCTTTGAAGCTAACAGATGTCTCCTTAGTACATGAAAGCAATGGCTGAATACATCTTCCACAAAGACAACATCACGGCTAACCAGAATGCGTTTAGTCTGTGGATGATACAGATGATAGCCATTACTTTCAGAATTGTACCCAACAAAAATACATTTTACTGCCTTATCATCCAATTTTCTGCGATGTTGTTCAGGCACTAATGCATATGCCAAACAACCAAAAACATGCAGATGAGCAACAGATGGCTTGCGGTCATGCCAAGCCTCATATGGAGTGATAGACTGCAGTGCTTTAGTGGGACACCTGTTCAGTACATATGTTGCACACATGACAGCCTGAAGCAAGAAACTATGTGGTAAAGCCTGACTCTTGACCATGCACCTCGCCATCTCCATGAGTGACTTGTTCTTTTGTTTAGCAACTCCATTCTGTTGAGGTGTATACAGCACTGTACACTGGTGTTTTATCCCACGTTCAGCTAGAAATGCATTAAAATCAGAAGACATATATTCCCCCCCTCGATCAGAATGGAGGGTGCCCATTTTACATGCTGACAGATTTTCAGCCAAAACCAAAAACTGTTTAAAGCACATGAACACTTCGGACTTTGCTTTGAGTGGATATACCCATGCATGCCTGGAGAAATCATCAATGAAAGTCAGGAAGTAAAGGTAATTCCCAAAAGAGGGTGTCTGCATAGGACCACAGACATCACTATGTACAAGCTGCAATTTCTGCATAGCCCGAACTGAACCATCTTTTGGAAAGGAGGAACGCTGCATTTTGCCCAAAATACAGCCTTCACATACATGCTTTCTAGGTGTGTCAAGATTGGGCAAAGAAGACACCATATCAGATTTCTACAGGCGTAGCAAACTAGCAAAATTCAGATGACCAAAGAGTGCATGCCAAGGCTTTGCATCTGACATAGCCTGAGAATCATGAACTGCACATGCCGAATCATTCACAGATCTTTCATAGTCTATGAGCTTATACAGCCCAGGACATAAAAGGCCAGAAGCAATAATCACATCTCCATTTGATAGATCATGAACTGTACACCTGTCATCAATGAATTTCACAACCAAGCCAATCTTGGCTAATGCAAAAACTAATAACAGATTCTTCTTGATCCCTTGCACAAATAAGGCATCTGACAAGGTGAAAGAACTACCATCAGCAGTAGTCAGAATGATCTTACCAACTCCCATAACAAGATAAGAGGAGTTGTTGGCGAATGTGACAGTATTCCCTGTAGGGGCAGGCTCGAGTGAAGAGAAGAAACTGTGCTGCGAGGTAATATGTTTGGTCGCCCCACTGTCAAAGTACCAAACATCTGAGTCCACTGCAGACATGCACTACTCATGAGAAGATGGGTCAAAACTGCAAACAGTAGTAAACGCCCATTCTTCTTCCTGCACAAGATTAGCAGACTCTATTTTTGGTGTAGACGCTTCTGCAACAACCATTCCAGCCTCCTTTTTCTTTGCCTCTTTTGCAGCCAATTTTGGACAGTTCTTTATGATATGATCATTCCCTTTACAGTACTTGCAAAACAATTTTTGCTTTTCTGATTTCTTCTCATCTTTATCCTGGTTCTTCGAATGTGCAGCATTTGCAGATTTCTGCTTACTAGTAGAAGAGCTCCATTTTCCTTTGCCCTTCTGACTAGCCAGGAAAGCTTGATCTGCAACACGCATAATGAACCTGTTCTGCCTGGATTGATCTTCCTGCAATAGAACAGAGACTAACTCCTCAAATGATAAGGCATTCGGATTGCCTTTCATCATCAACCGAAGAGTAGAAGCAAAACTCTAATATGAATCAGGAAGACCATTCAGAATGGTCTGCACAAGTGAGCTATCTAGTATAACCTCATCAGCAGAAATCAACTGTTCCTTCAAATCTTTGATCTTCGTTAGGAAACTGTCCATAGAATCACCTTCATTCATGTGCTCACTCTCCAACTGTTTTCGGAGGTAAGCAACACGAGCCTCATTCCTAGCTTGGTACAATGTGGTAAGTGTATCCCAAGCATCCCTAGCTGTTCTGCAAGAGCGAATATGAGGAATAATGGCACGTTTGACAGACAAAGCTATCAATGCATGTGCCTGGGCATCTCTGCCATCCCAACGAATTTGCTCTATAGTAGGTGCAACAGAAACAGCAGCACGAACAGGAATCTGCGGAATATCATCTTCGACACCATCTTCATCAGCTCCAGCACCTGTATTTGTAGTACCTGTCGTTACAGGTGTAACAGGACGTCTTTCAACACCCTGCACAATGTTCCACAATCCTTTTGCAACCAAAACATGTCGCATCATATAAGCCCATAATGGGTAGTTGGTACCATCCAACTTATCCTCAACAGCCAACATACGGAATACATCACTGCTTTCAGCCATGGCCGGTGACTAAAATACCTTGATGCAGAAAATTGACTGTATCTCAAAAAGTTGAACAGAACTACCCAAATGAGTTCTGCTAGACCTGTAGCAGACTTCGAGATGCTTAAACTGGCAAACAGAAACTGGTATATACCTTTGGCACAAAAAGATGAAATATCCTGCATAAGCGCTGCGATAATGCGTTCGAAAACATGCTGAGTATGCTCATCAAAATTCATGCGATTTTGAGACTGCAAACGGAGGAGTGTCGACGGTGCCCTAGATGAAGCGACGACCTGCTCTGATACCAATTGTTGGAGTTAGACGTCTGTAGAAGCACGCGAACAGCACAAGGAAGAAGAAGAAGCTTTGAGCACAAACACACTATATTGAATGTATTACTAGACAATGTACAAAGATAAGTAGCCCATTAGGGCAATGGGCGTATATACAAGCCGGGGGAAAAAAACCTCCTAAAGAGGGAAAAAAGTGCCCCGGCGGTCCTAATGTGTTCACACACATCACTACCTAAATATATCAACACCTCCAACACATGGAGATGCAAGAAAATGTTTATAGTCCATGGGGTTGGACTACACCAAGCTACATGCTTGTCTGAATGATTTCTTTCTATTTTGCAACGAGTATGAGTGCCTCCATATATGTACGAAGTGTGGAGAAAAAAGGTTTAAAGAAGACCTTTTGGATGAAGTAGTCCTTGCAAAGGTTGTTTGTCACTTTCGTATCATTCCAAGAATGAAGAGCATGTTCAGATGCAAATCCATAGCTCACCTAATGTCATGGCATATAAAGAGATGGCATTCGAAAATGTCAAAGATCAATGGATCACTCCTCCCAGTAAAACTTGCTTTCAGTTGATTTGATCTTGTAATCACAACATTTGAGCAACTCCTTGCCAAATCAAGTGACTCCTAGGGCACGAAAAGGATATGTCATTGAAGTCTTGTCCACCACAAAGGGAACATTTACACCATTGAGCGACACCATAAATTTAATTATGGTTGATGTTAGTCCATATTTCGTGGTGGAGATCAATTTCCAACATAAGAACTAGTTTTTTTTCCTATGAGACAATGCCATTGATCAATGAATTTAAAATCCCATGGTATATGGAAATAGCTCAAACACACCTTCTATTAAAGCACATATGAAAATTAGGTTCTTCTTGATCCTCACCATCTTATCAAGTTTTTCTTGTTGTTCCACCATAACTCTTCAACCCATGGGGGATCATGATCGAGAAGTAGGCGATTCTTTGAATTTTCCAAAGTATTGATTTTATGTCTTAATGGCACCATTTTTCATAGTCAACTTTCATAGCCAAGTCAATCTCTTCAAATCTACCCAAATCTAAGCGACTGTTTTCTCTTTCTATTCGAAAAAGATTTCCACATACAAAAGATCTTTTCTTTCACGTTTTTTGTTAAAGTTCTATTTTATTGAATTACTTTATTTATGTTTTGTTTAATTACTTTGTTTTTATGTAATATTGTTTCCATTTTACATTTAAAAAAGCATTGGGTTTCACTCTATAGTGTTACATACATATCACATATCACATCGTTTCACATGCACATACAAACATTGAGATGGATACACATGATACTCACACATGCACACATATGAAATACACAAATAGATACACAAACGCATATTTTACACGTACACATGGAAACACATTCACATACATGTTTTCACACACCACATCGATGCAAACATGCCTACCTTGTTTCACATTATAAACACACACACATCTACACATTCACATGAAATATATTTTAAGACACACACTTACGCAGACATATAACTCTCTATATGTAGGCACAAATCAATCTGATCTTAATTATACAATCCTAGCTGAAAGCATGATCTTAATGATAGAATCCTAGGTGAAAAGATATTAGAGAGTTTATTAGAACTCATGTGAAAGATTTTAGAGTTAGCTCCTGTTTCAAAGAGCATAACTCAACGACATCGTTCCATTCAATCGAGAGCAGCTCAAAACGGATGTAAAGGTTATCAATCATTGGAAGATTGTGCGTTCTTCTTTAGCAAAAAAACAGGATCTCCTCCTATGAAGACAAGCGTGTACAATAGCTCCATAATTGTATAAATGTATCCGCTTTCTTCAATGAATCAAGCAGAGTCTTGACTTTTATTTTCACATGTATTCTACATAGCTTTTTTTTTTTTGAGAAAACAGGAAAATTAGATTAAAGGAAGATTGTACAATCTGTGCAAGGGGCAAGAGCCACAGGCACCCAAGGATTACAGGAATGAGGCCATGTCAAGCCTTTGGGCTGAGTACACAGTAGATATAATGTTCCTCCATTTGGAGAATTTATAGGCTTTTAAAAGTTCAAACATACTCTCCTTGTGGTTACGAGGACTAGAGATACAATGAATACATTTATCAGTGGCATTCTTGAGTATTCTAGGAAGAGAATTCAGGAAATTCCTATTTCCATTACAGAAAACTTGATTATTTCTTCTAGACCATATAAGCCATAGTATATGGCTTCTCCAAATGTTCCATAATAAGACATCCATATTTTTGCAGCAACCAATGATGGTAGAATCCTGGCTGAGACCCGGGTACCCTCTGGATGAGAGATATTACTCCACAATGACCCAATACTTCTTAGCATGATTACATTCAAAGAAAAGGTGGATAACATCTTCCTCCTTGCCACAGAAGGTACAAGGACCTCCATTATTCATAATTTTCTTGACTCTGGGACCAATCCACAGACCATTATGACGCATTAACCACTGAAGATAAGATTGCTTGATATGATCTGGGAAGACCCACAGAGATTTAAACCTGTAGGCCCACTGTTTGGCAGACCAATTACAAGACCATGTGCTATTGAGCTTGGGCACAATTTGATTTATTCTGCCTTTAGCCTTCTTAAACTCTTTAAGAATGCAACCAACAACTCCAACAAGGCTGACCTTCTTCCTATGGCAACCTTCCAACTTCTCGACCAGCAGATGTTTATGGGCCTCCAAGACCTGCATACAAGAAGCAGAGATGTCAGAATGATTAAGAAGCTCTTGCTCAAACATTACCTCCCTATTTCATGTAAGGTCCATCCAGGCTTTAAAACCAGCTTTATGGCACTTGTGTTCTTTGATTGACATGGCACTCTTATTCTAGTGAGCAATCCATCCGTACCATCGAGATTCCTGCCAAAAAAACTCAGAGGAACTAATCAACTCCCCTTTAGGAGTAAAACCAGTTTTGGCTCTAAACCAGGCATTCGAGAACCTGTTAACAAGCTGGCTACCAACAGCACTTATGGGTATAGGGGAAACTATAATATCCCACAGATTGATATTTTTCCAAGCCTTATAATTTGAGATGTAGAATTTAGAAAGGTTTCTTTGAATAAGCATAGCCGAAACATCACTAGAGTCAATACTTCTTAAGATCCACTTAGCAGCTAGATTATCTGCCATTTTGGTGGGGCATAAAATCCCCAACCCCCCTTGGGATTTAGGGAGGCAGCATATGTCCCAAGAAACTTTAGCAACTTTTTGGTGGAGAGAGTTAACCCCCCATAGAAACCTCCTAGCCAGAGAAATAGCCTATCTAATCTGCTTTTTGGAGGGAGACCAGCAAGCTAAGAAGAAAACTAGTTTAGGAAGAACATAATGATTTAAAATAAAACATCTATGGGCAAGGGAGTTGTGAGAATCATACCAAAAAAATAAATGCTTTTTGAATTTTTCAATAACCCAGTCCCATCTTTGGGTCAGATAGATATTAAACCCCATAGGTATGCCAAGCAGCCGGAAAACTTCACCATCCTTGATAACATTACAACTAAGGCTGGTAATACTTTTAGGAATAGAGTTAGAGGAAGATTTAAAACGAGTTTTACTATGGTTGACTTTGGCGCCACTGACAACACAAAATAGATCCAGACATTCAAGAAAAACCTTTAACGAGTCATTGTCAGCTTTAAGGACCACGTTCGTATCATCAGCGAACATTTGCAAGCAAAGGGGGGAAGGGGAGTTAGGAATTTCAACGCCTTTAATCAGACCTCTATCTAAAGCATCCTTGACAAGCCACCCTAGAGAGTCACTAGCAATAGCAAACAGAAGGGGAGCTAGGGGGCATCCCTGCCTAATAGATCTGGGCAACTTGAAGGGGTCAAACAGGTGCCCATTTATAGCCACCCTAGCATAGGCATTACCAAAAAGAGTGCTAACAGATTGAATGAACCTCTTCCCAAGCCCCAAATCATGCAAGTGTTGAAGAATAAAGTCCCATTCAATTATGTCATAAGCCTTGTCAAAGTCAATTTTAAGAAAGTAATGATCCTCACCGATTTCCAAGGCATAATCCATACCTTCCCATAAAGATATTATAGCATCAAGAATGAAATACCCTTGATAAAACCTTTCTGTTCAGGAAGGATAAGGAATCTCATCAAAGGGCTAAGTCTTCTAGCAATGGTGTTGGAAGCAGCCAGAGGCATAGACGACACGGAAGCATGTAACGACAAAGCAGGGAGCCAGTCGAATCGTTTTTCAAATAATTATGTTTTCAAATACTTTCCAAAAACCTCCAACAATGATTTTTATCACTATTGTAACATATGTAACATAGAAAATCCCATTTTGTAATCCATAGCTCCATTTTGTGCAAGCCGAGGAGTCCTCGAGCTTGAGGAGCTTAGGTAGAATGCGCGTACCAATTTTCGCTATTTTTAGATACCGTTTACCCTTCCAAATAGCATCTAGGACCTAATTTTTAACTATGCCGGTCACTAGATGTGAAACCGGTCAAAACTAGTCTAGAAACTATAAAAAGAGCTAGAGAGCTCATTTTTAAGGGTGGTTAGTGTTGGCTAGTGTGAGCTTAGAGCTATTTTGAGCTTGTAATAGTGTTCTTGAGTAATAGAGCTAATTTCCCACCTTCCATTGTGTCTTGCTTGTCTCTTCGTAGTGTGTGTGCATGCGTGTGTGCATTTCTATGCTTCTCACCTTCACTCTCACTTCATCTCACATTCACGATCTTCATATCAATCCTATCTCTTCCGCGGATTGACATTAAGGAGGTGGAGCTTCTTAACGTGGTTCTCACCATTGTGCTAGAGCAACACCAAATTTGGCGCCGTTGCCGGGGAATCGAGTCTAGGACGAATGTGTGATGGTAAGAGTATAGCAAGAAGTGGCGTTGGAAGGTAAAAGTTTCAGTTTTTGTTGTTGTTTTTACTTAGTTTTTAGTGTTTTTCACCTCCCCCACACTCCATCTTCATCACCGCATCATCATCTTCATCTCCAAAAAAATCAGAAAATTCACCATATCCACCCATTCTCCTCATTTCCCCTCATTTGTGCATGCAAGAGAGTGAGAGAGAACTTTTGTGCTTGTGTGTACTTTTGTTTTCTTGAGTTTTCTTGCAGGTACAGAGCTCTAGTGCATCAGGAAAGCTTGGAAAAGGTAAAATTTTCAGTTTCTGTCAGAAATTTCTGACTGTGTCAGACCATCGCGATGGTCTGCAAAGTTCGGATTTTGAGGAAGGCGAGTTCACCACCGTGTAGGCGACCCTTGCGTGTGTAGGAATCCATAGCTGCATCTCAAAAAATCACTGTTTGGTGGACCATCACGATGGTCTCTGACCATCGCGATTGTGTCACACCATCGCGATTGGCTCACGCCATCGCGACGGCTTGGCCGGACCATCGCGACGGTCTCTGACCATCGCGATTGTGTCACGCCATCGCGATTGGCTCACGCCATCGCGCCGACGGTGCCACGTGGCAATTCAGACCATCGCGACGGTGCACTTCAGACCATCGCGACACTTCAAAAATTCAGACCATCGCGATTGGCTCACGCCATCGCCCCCAGACCATCGCGATTGGCTCACGCCATCGTGCTCAGACCATCGTGATTGGCTCACGCCATCGCGTTCAGACCATCACGACGGTTCACTTTGGACCATCGCGATTGTCCACGATTGACCGTTGACTAACGCCATCGCGACGGTCCCATTTCACGCCATCACGACGGTCCCATTTCACGCCATCGCGACGGTGCATTTTCACGCCATCGCGATTGTGCAAATCCAGACCATCGCGATTGTGCATTTTCACGCCATCGCGACGGTGCACTTTCACGCCATCGCGACGGTGCACTTTCACGCCATCGCGACAGTCCCAAACCATCACGATTGTCTCAGACCATCGCGATTATGCACCCCCATCGCAAATTTTAGGGTTTCATTTTTTGGCCAATTTTGGGGCTATTTTTGGGAAATTTTTGGGTGATTAAACTAATAGGAGACCCCTTAGCTCATATTTGGAGAAAAACCTGTTTGTCAGTTTTTACCCCCCAGGGCTTGAACGGTCATAACTTTTTCATCCGAAGTCCGTTTTTTGAGCTTAATAGCTCGTTAGAAAGCTCTTGACGAGTACTACGTGACCTCAACTGTTTTTTCTTAAAGGATACATCTATTTTTAGACAAGCTATTTTGAGGTTGACCTAGTTTGGGACTAGAAAGCGAGGGGGCAAACATTGAAAAGTTGGGCAAAAAGGGAAGGGACTTAAAAGGTGTATGTACTTAAGTGCTTGATCATCCAATTGTGAATTTGTCTAATATTGAATTTTTCCAGGTCTAGCAAGGGCAATCAAAGGCAACCAAAGCAAGGCAGTGAAGGGCATAAAGCTTGGGAAGCACGGCTTCTTGGGCATCAGAGCAACCAGAAAAGCTGACTCGAGGTTGGAAGATTACTCAACCCCCTCAGTCAATTCTTAGCTTAGGCTAAACGGTAGTGTTGTGGATTAATGACGATAGGAACGCCTCAAGTTCAAGATATTTAATTCTTTCAAGTCCGAGACTAAAGTAAAGGTGTGTGACACGAAAACCTAAAGGAAAGAACATAAGTCTGACGGAACGAGAACTCAAAATTATAACGGAAAGTCAAATTCCTGACGCATATAGTAAGACAAGAATCTAAAGAAATCTAAAAAGAATCAAGACAATAATAACAAAGAATCGGTGACGATCTGAGTGTGTACTGAGTGTGCAAGGAAGAAAATTAATGAACCTTAGATCGGGCAAACATATAGGCAAGTCAGACCGGCGAAGCCTTAGATCATCAGAGGCAAGTGTAAGAACTACTGCACGATTGTGGGCTCAACAGTTGAACACTAGTTACCCCTACGAAAGCTCAGACACTAGTGATTCAGAAATGGCATTTAGCACAGAAAGACCAGAAGAAGGGTCGAATGTAGCCTATTTAGAAAAGCCAGAAGGACCCTATAGGACACAACTAGAGTTTCTCCGAACCAACCGATTAGGTGCTCGCATCTATGAGGATGGTTTGCGAAGGCAAGTGGTGCAAATGCACAACCCCGATCAACCCATTGGATTGGAACATCCAGTGGTGAAATTCGAGAGAGACGCGTACATAGACAAGGAAGGAACGATGTACATCTTAAGTACGCAGCCAAACAATACGAATGAGTTTGGCGTGATTCAGCCAGAGACGGAAGCAAAATCTCAAGGAAAAGAACCATTAGAAGAGCCTAGAACACCTAGAGGGAAATCTGTACTGACACGAGTACTAATCCCAGATTGGATCCCTCAGGACAACAGAAGCATAGAGTTGTTTGTAAATAAAGAAACTGATGAAGCCTTTTGGAGATACAAGACCGAAGTACTTAGTGAGGTAGGTATCATCACTATATACGAGTTCAAGGACCCGGATACACCTGGAAAGGTTGTATACCTGGATGAGAGAGTCTTTGTGGTACCTAACCGCGCTAAAAACACATACACATGAAGAGGTGAATTGGTATTCCCTCCATCTAGAACAAACATGAATACAAGTCAACAAGGGGCAGGAACATCCTCAGCCCATGGAAATCAAAGAGAGGGAAATAAAGAGAGACCGGAAGTAAGTTTCACTCATCCCATAGGGAGAGATAGAACAACCACGGACACTAATAGAGCTGATAGACAAAGAGATCATGGAGTACTAGGTGGTAGAGATGATTTTCCTCTACCCAGACCACGTGAACACGCAAGAACATTGAGACCCACGCAATTAGTAAAATCAATGAAGAATTACTTTGATGGGACAGGAGATCCCTATGACCACGTCGCAGAATTCAAGCAAGTACTAAGAGCCGAACAAGTTGAAGACATGTTCACGCAATATAATGCATTTGGACTAACGTTAAAGAATACAGCTTTAACCTGGTTCCAACCTTTGCAACAAAGGCAATTTAGAGACATCCATCACTTTTTAGAGTCATTCATCACCGAATTCTCTAAAAGTGGGATTAGACATGACACGTCTTCGTTGATTCATAGCTTTAAACAGACCCCTCAAGAAACAATTAGACTGGCAGGACGTAGGTTTAGACAATATGTTGAACGATGTCCAATGCAAGAGCTACCCTCACAAGCCAAGCAAGTGTCATTGTTTCTAGATGGCTTGTTGAGCTCTAAACTACGCTCCTATGTGTACCTAAAAGAACCCAGAACGCTAGAGCAATGTGTAAGAATTTGTATAGACATTGAGGACAACTTAGGAGACGAGTTGGAACTCTCAAAGGTCTATAAGGACTCAGACTGTTCATCTCTAGCATCCACAAAATTGTCTAGCTCGATAGAGGACCTAGCAGAAAAAGTGGCTCAGAAACTAGGAGTTTCTAGTAAACCTAGGGTGCTAACTAACAAGCGTTGTTACACCTGTGGTGGTGACCATATGGCAAATGTGTGTCCCAATGCACCACAACCACAAGCCAACCCTAGTGGCCAATATTGTACAATTGAGAGAAGATACACGAATCATACGGCTCAGGACTGCCCATACAACAAACAAACCGTGAGACAGAACTACCCGCAAGCATACCCGCAGCCAGGTAGGTATCAAGGCCAATACAATGCTCAGCCTTATTACTATAGGCCTCCTCAGAACTACCCATACCAGGCTCAACAGAGACCTCAACCTGTCTTAGCTCAGTAGCCACCCCCACCAGCGAATGTCATCTCAGTCAAATACGCTGCTGCAGAAGAGAACCTAAGTAGGGCCTTAGTGCCTTCTTCACCTTTGATCACAGAGAGTGATCCACACTCAAACAGTTTTGACTCTACGCATGTAGATAGTCCACCCGCATATTACACAGAGTCACCAGAACACGTAGAAACATATCATTATGATAGTCCACCAGTGGAACCTAGTTGGGAGCCTGACTATGCTAATGTGATGTACACAAACCCAAATCCACGGCCCCAAGTAAGACAACAGAGACCACAGGGCCCTAGAGGACCATGCTTTAGGTGCCAAGGAGATCATTTCATAAAGGATTGTCCACATCCCTCGATAGCAGGACAATCACAGTACTATAACATCCAAGGCTTTTGTGCCGATTGTGGCAAAGAGCACATAATCAAAGATTGTCCTAAGAACCCTGTTAATGCTTCGAAGGTGACACCCATCAATGTGATAGGTATTGTAAATAACGCAGATGGATCCAACCCTACATACGTGCCTATCCAAGCTATAACAAGAGCCCAGGCGCTCTTACAGAACCAACAGCTTAATCAGGAGAAAGTAGTCGGAACCAGTGAAGTTGCAGAATCCAGTAGTAAAAAGACGAAATCTTGGAAAGATTCTAGAGAAAGGATAAAGAGAAAATGGAGTAAAAAGATAAGTGAGTTGGAAGGAAGTTTGAAGGAATCTAGAGACAAAATCCAAGAATTGACTTCACAGGACTTGAATCAAGAGAATCCAGCTCAGAAATCAGGATCAGTTTTAGCGGAACCCATCCCAGAAAATCTAGACATGATGTTTCGTGCATATCAGGCTAGATTAAAAGAGGGACCTTAGGTAGCTGAAATGAGCAAAAACTACCCTCGAGCTGATCTAGAAATTGAGAGAACTAAACTTTGCATGAAGATGGTAGAACTAGCACAAGCTTTGTTCGAAGCCTCTAGATATCTTAATTGGAATAACATGGCAAAACCGGAATTACACTTTCAAGGACTAATGGAGAGGCTAGAATATTTGATAGAGAGCAAAGAGAAAAAGGATCAGCCTAGGAACCCTATTGTCCCAGAGACAGAGGAAAGGAATGCACCATCCCTTTCTCAAGTACCCAACACAGAAAGTCAAGACAACTTGTCTTCCATACATAAATATTCACATGAATTTTTGAGAGAAATCCAAGAAGAGAAATGGAGAAAAGAACAAGGAACTCATCCTCCTATTCAAGAAATAGATGACTTGCAGGAGCAATTTCCCCAAGACATTCCCTCTATTTATGATGATGTAGAGGAAGAACAACTGAGTGAACACACAAGATTTGAATCTAATTCTTTACAAGAATTACCTCAGTTCACAGGACCTTGGGAAGCAAAGTCTATCAGTATGAGAGCACCCACGATAATAGTGAGGAATGAAGAATCAGTAATCCCTAGAAACACGGAAGTGATCAAGAACACTAAAGTACAATGTAATCTCACTCTAGAGGAGTTGCTGAAGATAAAACCAGAATTGTGGAAACATGTAGCAAATCAATTCCCCGAGCTTGCTACTACTCCCTCACGAATAGGAGCACAAAATAAGGTACCAGAGATACCCATAGAAAAGATCGGAGATGTAAGCGAAGGAGAGGAAGGTAACACTTATCTTCCAATAACCCATCAGGGCTACACCACGAAAGCCATCTTAGATTCAGGAGCCGGAGTAGCCATTGCTACCACCGCTTTATGGAAACGTTGGGGTAAGCCAGCATTGAGACCCACCAGGATGAAGCTACAAATGGCTGACGGACACATAGAAAAACCATTAGGCTTACTAGAAGGCATATCTCTCACCACTTGTGGTGTAGAATTTGAGCATACTTTTGCCATTTGTGACTTTGCAAAAAACCATGCTTATGAGATGATATTGGGACGACCATTCATGCGTCAGTTGCAAATTGTACAAGATTGGGGAACTAATTCTTTGTACTTGCAACATTTAGGAGTGACTACCAAAGTCAATCTTAAAGACTATTCACATGGAGATGTACCCCCAATACAATGGGACACCATCCATAAAACACCAGTAGAGACGGAATCCGTGCACTCTTTGGAGTCAGATCCTTCTTGGTTGCATGAGGATACTCATTTATGGGTGTGTAAAGTAGCCAAACAAGAGGAAGAAAGGTTAGAAGCCAGGACCTTAGGTGCAGAACAACATCCACGAACCCTTCAAGATCCAGCTTACGCACCTGTAGTATTCCCAGACGAAGAGTTTGAACCCCATGGTTGGGCAGAAATCCTAGCAACCATGGATGTAGCCATCAATGAAGAACAATGGACACCCCACTGTGACGAGGATGGCTATGACATTTCAGTTTTCACGATAGAGCCAATCATGTGTGATGCAATTTTAGAAGAGTGTGAACCTAACACTGATGCATTTGAGGATGCAAGCGATTTCGATTTAGAATCAATTATCATGGATTCTCCCTTTGCATCAGAGGAAGAATAATTTTTCGAAGTAGAAACTCACACTCAGAGACACGAGGAAATTACGAATGAGGTGAGGTTAGCCACTCAAGTGACTACTAAGAGTGAAGGCAAGAAAAGAAAGAAGAAAGAAACCATGTCAGAAAAAGAAGAATCTTTATTTGAAGTACCCGAGAATTTCAAGAAATATGAAATCGAAGATAGAAGAATCATGGTACGAATGCCTAATAGAAAGGCGAATGACGGACAAGTATATGATAACCGCGAGAAAACCAAGAAAATAATCGTTGCTATAGAAGGAGAAGAAGAAAAATGTACATACATAGGGCATGATTTGACAACTGAAGAAGAAGAAGAGCTAGTTGCCCTATTGCGCGAATATAGAGATGTTTTTGCGTGGAGTTACAAAGATTTGAAAGGAGTAGATCCAGATATATGCTCTCATAGAATCCCTATGACTCCAGATGCAAAACCTACGAAACAGAAACCGTACACGTACAATGATAACTACGCTACGAAGATTAAAGAGGAGATAGATCGCTTGATAGAAGCAGGATTCATTTACGAAATTGAGCATACCGAATGGGTATCACCCATTGTGGTTGTGCCCAAGAAGAATGGAAAATTGCGTGTGTGTATTAACCTTAAAAAAGTTAATGCCGCAACGATTAGAGATAGTTATCCTCTTCCTATCACGGAACATCTATTGGAAAGAGTTGCGGGCAAGGAAGTTTACAGCTTTCTTGATGGTTTTTCAGGTTATAATCAAGTAGCCATTGCTCCAGAGGACCAACACAAGATGGCATTTGCCACTGAATGGGGCATATTTGCATTTCGTGTAATGCCATTTGGCTTAACAAATGCACCCGCCACTTTCCAGCGACTCATGTGTCATGTTTTTAAGGAATTCTTACGCAAGAGTTTGGAAGTATATGTCGATGACATATGTGCTCATTCTAATATTAGGCAGACGCATATCCCAGAGTTAAGGCAAATATTTGACAAATGTCGAGAATATCAGGTTTGTTTGAACCCAGAAAAGTGCGTTTTCATGGTCAGACAAGGCAAAATTCTAGGACACATTGTGTCAAAAAATGGAATCTCTACGGATGAAGAAAAGGTGAAGGTAATTGCAGAATTACCTAGACCAACTAATGTGAAAGAGGTACAAGCATTTATGGGCCATTGCGGTTATTATAGGAGATTCATACACATGTATGCAATCATAGCCAAGCCTTTGTACTCTCTTTTAACCAATTTTGAATGGACAGAGGAATGTGAAAAGTCATTCAACGAACTTAAAAGACGTTTGTGCTCAGCACCTATATTGACAACCCCAGATTGGAGTAAGCCATTCCATGTACATGTGGATGCATCCAATTATGCCATAGGATGTGTGTTAGCACAACCCACGAATGAAGGTAACATAGATCTCCCCATAGCTTACGCGAGCAGACAATTGAACGCAGCAGAAAGAAATTACACCACGACGGAACGAGAAGGGTTAGGGATGATCTACGCAGTAAAGAAGTTTAGGCACTACTTGTTGGCCAATAAGTTCAAGTTCTTTACAGATCATCAAGCCCTATTGTACTTAGTCAACAAGCCATGTAACACAGGACGACTAATACGTTGGTTTCTATTACTCATGGAGTATGATTTTGAAGTCGTAGTCAGGAAAGGAAAGACACATCTTAGAGCTGACCACCTTTCAAGATTAACCTCAGGAGAAGCTCCTCAAGGAGTAGCGGATGATCTACCAGATGCATACTTGTTTAATCTTGAGATAGCACCACAATGGGCTAAGCCTATAGTCCCCATTCTCACATATGGACCCAAGAATCCTAGGATAAAGATAAAAGAAGGAGAGATTACCAAGTCTCAGAGATACCAAATAATGGCAGGAAGCATATATAAACAGGATAATCAAAAGATTCTTGCTTGTTGTGTAGATGAATCAGAACATGTGAATTGGTTGCAATTAGCACATGTAGGTGCACTAAAGCAACATCATTCAAAACATCGAACATTACAGACTCTGCATAGACTAGGAGTATATTGGCCTACGATGGAAGCAGACGTCTACAGGTTGTGTAAAGAATGCCACGTTTGTTGTGAAAGACCACCAGTAGAGCATGCTACATTGTATCATGTGTCTCTCACACCAGACTGGAGTGAACAATTAGTGACATACTTGAGGACGAAGACATTCCCTCAAGGAATGACTTTAGCACGACAACGCAGTCTAGAGCAGGAAGCTCAAGATTATTCACTTATTGGCGATAACCTATACAAAAGAGGACGAGATGGATATCTAAGACAATGTGTTCATGAGAGCGATTATCTGAGCATACTAGAGACTGCACATCAAGGTGTTGCAGGAGGTCATTTTGGACCCGATAGGATAATCAAAGCCATCCTCTTTGCAGGATTATGGTGGCCCACTCTTCACATGGATGCTCATACCTATGTAAAGAGATGTGATGTGTGCCAAAGAACTCAGTTTCCTACTCGCAGAGATGAAATGCCATTGAAACCCATGATGGGCGGACGTGCATTTTCAAAGTGGGGTATAGACTTTGTAGGACCCTTTAACCCCCCTGCAAAAGGTACACATGCGGAATACATTATTGTTGCCACAGACTATCTTACGAAATGGGTAGAGGCAAAAGCCACGAAAAATAATGATGCACACACAACTGCAAAATTCTTATTTGAGAATGTCTTTACAAGATATGGACTGCCTATAGAGTTAGTGAGCGATCGAGGCACTCACTTTCTAAACCAAGTCATTGAATATCTGTTACAAGATTTTATGGTGATTCACAAGAAATCCGCACCATATCATCCTCAGGCCAATGGTCAGGCTGAAAGCACTAATAAGATCCTTTGTAACGTACTGACGAAACTCGTGAACAACAAACGTTCAGATTGGGACAAACAGCTACACCACGCTGTTTGGGCATATCGAGTGGCCTACAAGACCGTACTCAATGCAACTCCCTTTCATATGGTTTTTGGTCAGAATGCTGTGCTCCCTTTGGACTTCTTGATACCGACCCTTAAGGTTGCACAAGAACATCAGTGGACCGGCCATGAATTATCAACAAGGATAATGGACTTGGAACGATTAGGAGAAACCAGGCTAAAGGCAGCAGCAGGAATATATGCAGCGAAGAAGCGACAGAAAGCATATTTTGATGCACATGTGAAAGATAAAGGCCTAAAAGAAGGAGATTTAGTTCTAGTATATACGCTAAAGCAACACGCACGTAAGCTAGAAAAGCGAGGTTATGGACCTATGATCATTAACAGACTCTCAACAAGTGGAGCAGTACAGTTAGCCACTTTAGAAGGAGGTATAATGCCTAATTATATTAGTGGCTGTAGAGTCAAGCTATATCAGGAACCTTTTACTGAGGATATGCTTAGACGACTCACGTTGGCAAAGAAGCGTAAGGAGGAAGAAAATAGAATACGAGCGGAAGCTCAGGCAGAAGCAATAGAACGCATTAAACGCATGAAGTTAAGAAGACAAGGACTAGGGAGAGAACATTATAACCATCTGGAAACTACACCCAGATATCCCATGGCCATGTGTCAAGTAAAGTCAACCACTCGTCCTAGTATAGTGGACAGGAGACCATTCATTACAGTCAGGCTAGAGCACGACAACCCTTGCCAAGAGCTCAGGGCTTTAATTGACTCAGGTGCTGCGACTAGTGCGATTAGATGGTCCCACTATAAGGATTCAGGAATAGAAATGCGGCCAATTGAGGCATACCTCATAGGCCTAGGAGGCATGGAAACCCCTTGCATGGGTGAGGTGGACCTTCCTATCCTCATTAAGGATGTGACCATGACAGCGAAGCTACTAGTGTGCCATGATGACGACCTGATAGAACCCCTAATCCTTGGCCAAGATTGGCTATACGATCACTCGGTGGACCTGAATCTTAGACAAGGCTCCTTACAGATTGGAACCTTAGAACAGAAGCGAGTGATACCACTTGACTTCCCTAATGGAATTCCGATTGAGGTTTGTAACCCTAGACCCTATGAAATGCATGCGACGGAAGACCGGAAGATCTTGGGTCAGACCAGTCACGTTACGTCTACACCAACCCACTCGGGCTTGGCTATGGACAATTGTCAATCAGAAGAACGACAGTAGATCTTCCCTGGGGCTTCCTGCAAACTAGAAGGGGCAGCTACCCAACCGCTAGGGCAGTTGAACACAATCAGCGGTCAGGTGGGTTGCATCAGCGGCCAAATGAGCACCACACCCTGCGGTGCTCATCCTTCCAAACTTGTTGCGGACTGGCCTAGATTAACGATAAATAACGAATCACTTCCTAATGGGCAGGTCACGCAAGTGTTGGATCTCCCTTCTTTTCCAAAGCAGAGCGTCCATTGGACCTCTCAAATTCAACCCCGAACGAGTCAACCACAACAGAGGAACCCAGACCGACGACATCACCAGACAAGGCAAAGAAAGCAGCAGTATCAACATCACAGAACAAGTGGCACAAAACAAATATGGGTGCCAAAAGGACAGCAACCACAGGCTATTGGCAACACTGCAGACGAGAACAGGATAAAGTTGCAACAGAAGCTGAGTTTGCATCCAAAGTCCCCTCGATCTTCTTCTACACGTACCAGTACTCGACAGATTTGGATCGCCAAGAAATATCTTATCCATAGACCCACACCCATTCAGATTTGGGTACCCAAACCATGTATTATAGCCCAACCCTCTAGCCATGTAATATATCCCCCTCAGAAATCTTTTCATCCTTCAATACCACCAAACCCAATACCGCTTTTTGTCCCTCAGCAAAAACACACCACCCACTCAAAGACTCTTAGGAAATGGATACCGAAACGTATCCAGACGTCTTCTTGTACCATCGTATCTAACAATTCTCCCACCCCGTTTAAACTCCACCCTTGTACTAATTCACCCTCAACCAAACCTTGTATAAATTCATACACCCAAACCCCACATCATGCATAATAACGGCTCATCAAGAAATGTATGCATAATCTGCCCATGTAGGTGTCTAGAGACCTGCATTAGTTTTACAAATAATCATTGCATAAATCACTTCACGACGCTTGGCTACACGGGTTACACATCGGTTATGGAAAGGCATTGCGGTCTCACCTTAATGGGATCATAATTAATTTCCATACTAATGTGTTAATCTTTTGTAGCAGACCTTTTCCATTAGCTCATCACTCATCATGCAAACCGAAGCAGGACCATCGGAAGCAGGCCCCAGCGTAGCAGCGGTGCCCCTCAATGTTTTACGAGCAGAATCCCACCCGACCGCTCCACCGCCAGAGTTCCAAGGATTTCCGGGACCCATGCCAATCGATAACCCACCTATGGGATACACAGAGAAGATACACCGTAACTCTCATTGGTTCCAAGGCCTAGCAGGACCATTAGCTGATGCTGACTTCATTTTTGAAGCAAATATGACATTTGATGACCGCACATGGGGCAAGTATCAGTTCTTCTCAAGAGAATTCAAAGGCCTATAGAACACCCAGGATTTAACTCATGTTTGGGCCAGAGCCGGCTTCACGGAGTATTTCAGTGATCCTCTGCCCAAACCTAACTTTTATAGGTGTTATTACTTAATCACCACTTTGCTGGCCTCAGAGAATAAGGACATCCCAGGAACCTTTATTTTGCCTTCTTTAGTGGATGATCCACCTTACAAAAGATTTTATCTTTCGAAGGATTTAATCAGGGCTGCCATCAAGATTCATGGAACACACACTCCAACGGAGAAAGAACGGCTAGTCCCAGAGCAGATGAAGCGTGGTGACATAACTAAGTGGGAGGATATTTCTGCTATAACACCTGAGCTATCTAAGCCATTACGGATATGCATGCAGCACTTTGCTTTCCCAGCTCAGGATCGTTTTACCATGCCCCACAAGAGAATCTGGTTTGGATTGTACTTAGCATGTACTGGACCGCAAACAGTTGATCTAGCCAGCTGGATCATTGATCAGCTCTATTTGGCACAACATAGATGGGTGCGAAAGAAGGTAATCAATGGATGTTGCGCCCTCACAAGGATCATATATATGTGCTTGGCATATGATTTACCCATAGAGCGTGCCATGACCAGTGAGGAACTGAAAGCATTCAAAGGGACCACTAGGAGGGCTAGAAAGTCTAGCAAAGGCAGAGCCGGAAAGCGGATGAGAGGTACTATCCCGTGCCTACAAGTCCCAGAATCACCCTCGCCACAACCATCTCCAGAGCAGTCACCAACAGCAGCCACTCCCACAGTACAACCTATTCGCATAAGGTTATCTAGACCAGTGGTAACGGAGGGCACCACCAGTACTGTCGCACCCCAAGCAGCCACAACCACAGAACCTATCACCACAGCAGCTGAACTTCCCACCAATATCGGTGCGGAAGCTTTCTCTTTTCCAATACCGCATTTAGAACCAGGACAAGCAGAGCCACTGGACCAAACTTTTGATTTTGAGATGCCCGATGCATTCTCCAATCAGTTCCAGTATTCAGAAGGACACTTGTTTTCTCAAGAATTTGAAAGGCCTAGCTACCCTACTACACCCAGGGATCAGCCACAAGGACAGATCGTGTCCAGCTCTGATGACGAAAGGAGAGCAACCAATGATGACGAAGGAGACGACGAAGCTAGCCAGGGAACACATGAATCCCAAGAGCATGAACAGACAGATGGCCAAGGCCAACAAACAGACACACATGGCGATACTAGTACCCATGAAGACGAAACTTATGAAGCAGCAGCTTACACACTGGCTATCAAGAAGTTGTATAGAACCATGGAAAAAGTTTGGGCACGCAAGAAGCTGACAGAGGAAGAGAGCCAAAAAATAATAGAACAAGAACTTGTCACAGGCGGATTCGAAGATGCATATATCAAAGGATTCAAAGAATTAGTCCAATCAGTAGGCTCCAACGAGGCACTCAGGTACTTGCAACGAAAGCCACTGCCACAGTTTGACCCCCACAGAGTACGACTACTTTCAAAGCCCGGTGTAGCTCAGTGATGAGTAGCACCTCCTTTAATGTCAATCCGGGAAGACGTGAGGATGGTATGAAGACCTCGAGCAAGTGGCGACACAAGTGCGTGAGTGAGAAGCACATAAGCATGCACACACATACACACACACGCGCACACACGGCAAGACAAAGAGAGAGAATCAATGGAGTGCTTTAGATTACTTTCACAAGCTCTTACAAGTTTGTTTCAATTACAATCTAACCTCAAAAATGAGCTCTCTAGCTCTTTTTATAGTTTTTGACTAGCTTTGGCCCTGTCCAGACCTAGTGTCCGGCCTAGTTAAAAATTAGGTTCCAGGGCTTATTTGAGGGCTCAAACGAAGTCTAAAAATTATGAAATTTGGTACGATGGTACTTCTAATACTCCTCAAGCTCGAGGACTCCTCGGCTTGCACAAAATGGAGTGTATTCTACCAAAAACGGGATTTACAATGTTTGTGTAGTGATTAAAATCACTTGAGTTGTACATAACCCATGGGGAAAAATGATCTGGCCTTGTTGCCGCATTGTGCATGATTCCTCTGTTGCTTTGTGTGCCAACACTCCCCCCTTCCTAGCGTCTGTCGCCCCCGACAGACCTTTGTTCTCGCGGGTGGTCGATGTAATATTGGATGACATTGGTGGCCAGTTCATGTTCTCCTATCCTTAAGCCTCTTGCTAGATCGGCTTCCAATGCCTCCCAATTTATTGCACCGGGGGTCTCTGGTTGCGGGGTGGTGTAGTACTCTGAATACATTGCTTGTTCACAAGCAAACAGTTGAAGTAGATGTGTCGGCTTTGGTGCGAAAATCTCCGAGTGATACTCCCAGAAACCTGATCTGAACATTTCTTCGAAGGTCTGTTTGTAGCAGGCGGGGAGGTATTTGATGCGTGCATGCCAAGCGTAAGCCACATGGATACTGGGGGTGGTGCTCATGTCATACACCAAGTCGTAATTTCCATTGCTAAACCCCGGAAGATGTACCTGTGGTGCGGCTGCATTTCTAAAGGTCTTCAGCACTACTTGCATCATATCTAAGATTTTAAGCATCATTTGCGCTGCTACATCTTGCATGGGCTTCAAGCGCGGCATCCAGTGGCGAATGGTCCCCATCATATATGCTACCGATGGTGGTCCTTGTGGTGGCGCGATGTACGGGTAGTTCAGCCATTCCTTGCATTGCGCATTGTTCTGTACCTTGATATTAAATGCCTTCCACGACCTGCGGCGGGGGACTGGACCGTAGCATGGGTTGTACAGGAGGTGCAACGGCGCGTTGTTCCATGTGCGTAGCATTTCTGGATAGGTCTCTAAAAGTTTCTACCGCCATGTTGGTTGACGAATCTTGCCTTTTTGCACCTTTGGAGGGAGGTCTTCGGGTTGAAATTGGGTCGCAAAAGTAGGAATCTGACCCGTGACTCTTTGTATTTCTGCATTATAATCAGCCAAGATAATATAATACGGCCTGTATTGGAGTTCCGATGAGAGAATCAGGCGTCTCGATGACAAGTTCTTGAAGTAAGCTGATTGTAACACAGTCTCCTCTATGACCCTCATGGCCTGATTTTGCACTACGGTGCGCTCTTCATGCGAAGTCCCTATTTCCTCCACTTGTCGTAACCATGGCGGCCATGGTGCCTCGAACGTGTCCTGCGCTTCTTCTGTTTGTTGGCCTCTTGGGAATGGTTGCGGATCATATTCTTCATCAAACGTTTGTTCCACAGGAATTTGCACAACTTCTTCGTCCGTGGGAGCCTCCGGAGGGGAAGATGGTCTCTCATATTGTAGTAGGCGTGTTTGCAATTCAGTTACCTGTTCCTGGAGATCTTTTATGGCCTCTGCGTTGATAAGCGAAGCCGCAGAGGGGGTGGTTGGAGGGGCAGCTGTTGGTCCTTGTTGGTGTTCCTGCTTCAGTTGTCCTAGCTCCTCCGATAGCTTATCATGTGCTTCGAGCAGCATGGCATAATCTTCCAATATAATCTTGATATTATCTGGGGTCACTGCTTGAAACTTGGATGGGCTGATGGGTGCCCCCGGTGTGCTCTCAATAGCTGCCTCCAGGTTCTCTTGATTTTGTATTTGCAGACATCTGTTCTCTTCCTGAGCAGCCGCAAGATGGCGTTTAAGTAGCGCCATATTTCGCTGAAGTTTTGAGTTGCGTTCCAGCTGTGTCCGTAGGTGACCTTCTACCACCTGCACTGCTTCCTAATCTACGTTCTGTAGCTGTACCTCCAATCTATTATGGGCTTCTTGGAGGGTTTGGAACTGTGTGTGGAGGCGAGCGTTCTCCTCTTCTAGTGCCGCAAAGCGGTGCTGTAGGGTCTCTGAGTGCTCGTGCAGGCGTTCGTTTTGTTGCTGGAGCTGAATGTAATCTGTTCTTAAATTTGATATACAAGCCATCATGGTGTCCAATGCATTACCTATAGATGAGTGGGGGGTGTTTACCGTGGAAGATGCATGGGAAGGGAATTGGGGAAGGGAGACAGTGAATGATGTGTCTACGAAAGTTGTGTGTGTGGGTGAAATTGGTGGAGGGGGAATGGGAGGAGGTGAAACCGTGGGTGGAGGTGCCGTGGGTGGTGAAATGTCCATACCTTCAGGAGTGGGTGTTAGTGTGGGGCCTGCCATATACATTGGTATGGTAGGTGGTGTGTGTGTGGAAGTGGTGAATAGATGTGAAGTGGGGTGGGGAGCTGAAAAGACAGGGAATGGTTGAGAGCCTGGTTGAAAAGCCCGAGCAAAGAGGTCATGGAGGGATTGTAGGAATGGAGAGAGGGATGTCGGGGGTTGAGATCGTAAATTTGAGGAGGGTTGAAAGGGTTGCGTGGTAGCAGGGAAACCCATGAATGTGGATCTAGGGTCAGGATGACCCGTGGCTGAGGGCGTTGGGGATGGTTGCCCTAGGGCAGGCTCTAGGAGGGGTTCAGCGGATTGTGTAGTGTTGGGGTTTGCTTCGAAGATTGGATTATCAGTGGTAGAGAATAGGGTGGCACTAGAGATGGGAGTACGAAAGATGAAGGTTGGGTCAGTGGGTTGAGTGGTCGATGGGATTTCCATTGTCTCTGTTCTAGGAGGTGATGGTGGGGGAGTAGGTGGTATTGGTTCGGTGGACTCCTCATGGGTGGCGGGGTGCTGTTGACTAGCTGTTTGGGAGGTTTGTGTAGTAGTTGGCTCTTCGGCAACTGTAACGGGAATTTGGATATGTTTACCTGAGCGAGGTCGTGTCTGGAACCTTCGTGGTTCATATTGAACTGAAGGCCTCTGAATGGCAGTGCGCACAGCTTCTACAACTCCATATGTTTCTGCCATCAATAAGAGACCTTCCCTGTACTCTGAGTCAATTCCCGCTTCTTCCAACAACTGAGTCATAAGTACTCTGCTGCTCTGTTCAGTGAGTAACTGCTGCGATCGCACTCTTTCCATAATCTGATACAGCCTTCGGAGTTCTGCTGTATATGCTGGGGCTTCAGTGGTCTCTTCTTCATATGCTTCTTCTTCTTCCGGGTGTCCGTGTTGTTGACTTTGCTGAGCGTCACTCTAATGGACATGTCTACCGTCTGTAGACTTTCTTCTTCTTCGTGAGGATGTGCCCTGCTCCTCTACCTCTGAATAAAACTCCACATCAGAGAATTGTGTGCTTTGTAGGAATGCTTCGAAATCCTGGGGGTCCAGTCCTTCAGCCTCTCCAGTGGCAGCAAATTCGAATTCAGGTGTAACAGGAGGAGCCGATGGGGTAGGTTGTGTCGTAGTGTCAGATTCCGACCTGGGTATCCTAATGGTAAAGGGAGGTACAATGCCCTCTCTTAGTGGTGATGCCTCAGGAGTAGTCAGGACTTCCCTTGTCTGGACACAAGGGATCGCGCCCCTCATGCGCTTGGACTGATGTGTGGACGTCTTGAGCCTTTTAAACATTTGTAATTGTGCCCAGGTTAAGGCACGTTCAATGGGGACATCATATGCTAGGCATCGGTAAATAATGCGTGTGATCGCACAGCATCCGTTCACCACTAACTTCCTAGAAGCCCGTTTGTTTGCTTCATACAACTGATCTATAATCCACATTGGTAGCTTAATAGGTAACGCACCTGCTTCCGCCAAGTAGAGAGCAAACCAGATCTTCTTGTGTGGTTGCGTGAATCGGTCTTGGCCGGGGAAGGCGAAATGTTGCATGCACATGCGGAGAGGGATGGACACATTTGGGGTGAGTGCTGCCATGTCTTTCAGCTTCACTAGTTTCCTGTCCTTCATGTTGGTGGGAACGAGAGCATCCTTTTCTGAGGGCACATGCGTGCCATGCATATTTAAAGCGTCGCTTACCAACTCCACAGTAAGTTCAAACCTCTTCAACTCGTTGTTGCCCAGCAATGAGGGGAGAACAAATTATCCGGGTTGGTCCTTATCTTCATTAGCTTGTAATGTGGAGACCAAATAGTAACATCGGAGGAGATCGGGTTTAGGTAGTGGGGCTTCAAAATATTCCGCCAACCCTGCTCGTTGCCATATGGTCTGGAGATCTTCGGTGTTCTGTAAAGTCTCGAACTCTTTGGAGAAAAATTGGAATCGCACCCATGATCTGTCATACTCGCATTTAGACTCCCAGATATACTTGGCCTCTCCTAGAGGACCGGGCATGCCATTGAACCAATGAGAATTGGCATGGACTCTTTCCGTGATCCCTGTAGGTGGGTGTGGCACCGAGATTTGCTGAAGGTGTTGCATCTCCACTGGTCGTTCAGTCGGGGGCACGTCCACAGGTAGGCTATCCACATCAATTCCTGCAGTAAGTATCCCTACTTGTGAGCCCGAACCTGTCGCTTCTGCCATTTTTCTTCTTGCCGTCTGATTCTGTGAGAATATAGAATCATGTGTTAACATCGTATTGGACAGAATAAATCCATTGTGGTCCCCGCTACAACATTAACATGAGATAGATGGTGAGTTAGTGGTTAGTAAGTGCACGAAGACCGTGAGTGTAGTTAATGTTTGTGTATTCCTAGGAGACTACTGCAGTTAGTAAGTGGGTATGAATTTACAAATTGGGGTCGGGGGGTTTATTACAGGCCCTAGGCTGCCAAATGCAGTGAATGGGCTTTGCCTTCGGTTTTGGAGAGGCTCTAGAGAGCTTTCTCGGTGTCGTGGTTTGAAAACGAGGCCTTTTTGGGACCCATTTACAATTAATTACATGCACGCTCTTGGGTCTTGGTGTGTTCATGAGCGTTGAGAACGAGTGAATACTGGCAGTATGCGTAGCTGCGTTATGCTGTTTAGGCTGTGGCCTCAGCGTAGCTACTTGTGCCATCAAGCAAGCCTTAGGCACCCAAATTTGTCTTGATTGTGGGCTAGCCTTCATCGACTTCCTGGGCACCCAAATATATTTCACGTTAGTAGAAGAATTTCCGAAAGACTTCTTATTAGTGTCGTGTTGTTTGTTACTAATAAGAGGCTTTGCTCGTGTGGTTGGCTTGAGTGCAACCGGGTGTTCGCCTTTCCGCACCCACACTTGTTTCACTTGCTGGGACATTTTGCTGCGCAGGTACTTTGGATCCCCGACATAGGTAGTACTCTGCTTCTTCGGCCTGTGATCCACCTTGGGTTGTTGCCTTCTTCTGGCCTTTGGAAAAGAAGGGAATTCCTTTGCATCCCGGACTCCTTTTTTGCGAATATCCTTCCTCTGCAACACATAGTTTTGGACAAGAACAGCATGGTCAACTTCATGTGCACCCCTGGAAGGACCAGGAGTCTGTGCCTTTCCTAGTTCCTTGAGTGCTCCATTGTCTAATTCTACTGTAACTCGACTATGATTGACCCATACCTGAAGAAGCCCACTTCTTAGGTTTAAGTTGACTGCTTGGTCATAGATCCAGTCTTGACCCAAGACAAGAGGTTCAGTGAGATCCTCATCTTGACACACTAGTGCTTTAACTGTCATTGCCTCATCATGAATGTAGAGGGGAAGTTCCACCTCGCCCATGCAAGGGGTTTCCACGCCTCCCAATCCTATGAGATATGCTTCTACAGGATTGACAGTTAACTGTAACTCTTGACAGTAAGACACTCTAACAGCACTAGCGGCTGCACCTGAGTCAATCAAGGCTTTTACAGTCCTTGCACTCTTTTCTTGTCCTATATCTAGGGTTACGAAAGGACGTCGATCAGTTATCCTAGGTGAGCTGGTTCCTGCGACTTCACACATTGCCATATGATATCCTTGATCTGCATAGTCATTTGTCCTAGGTTGCTCTCTACCTTGCCTTCGTAATTTCATCCTTCTGATGCGTTCTAAAGCTTCTACTTGAGCTTCTTCTCTAATTCGCTTCTCTTCCTCTTTGCGTTTCTTAGCAGTGTTGAGTCGGCTGAGCATTTCCTCCGTGAGGGGTTCCTGATACAACTTGACTCTACATCCGCTAATATAGTTAGGGAGAACATCGCCCTCTAATGTGGCTAATTGTACTGCTCCACTCGTGGAGATCCTATTGATGATCATAGGTCCGTAGCCTCTCTTTTCTAGCTTCCTCGCGTGTTGTTTTAGTGTATAGACTAAGACTAGATCTCCTGCTTTCAAGCCTTTATCCTTCACGTGGGCATCAAAGTATGCCTTCTGCCTCTTCTTGGCTGCATATATCCCTGCAGCGGCTCTCAGTCTTGTTTCTCCTAATTGTTCAAGGTCAAAGATCCTAGAGGAGAGCTCATGACCTGTCCATTCGTGCTCTTGTGCTACTCTCAATGTAGGGATCAGGAAGTCCAAGGGTAGCACAGCATTTTGGCCAAATACCATCTGAAAGGGAGTGGCTTGGAGTACCGTTTTGTAGGCCACTCGGTATGCCCAAATAGCATGGTGTAGCTGTTTGTCCCAATCAGAGCGTTTAGTGTTCACTAATTTCGTCAGTACATTGCATAAAATCTTATTAGTGCTCTCAGCTTGTCCATTAGCTTGAGGGTGATAAGGGGCAGACTTCTTGTGTATTACCAAGAATTCTTGGAGTAGATTTTCAATTACTTCATTCAAGAAATGAGTGCCTCTATCACTTACAAGCTCTATAGGTAGTCCATATCTCGTGAATACATTCTCAAACAAGAATTTGGCAGTTGTTTGAGCATCGTTCTTGGTTGTAGCTTTTACCTCTACCCACTTGGTGAGATAATCTGTTGCAACAATGATGTATTCCGCATGAGAACCTTTAGCTGGGGGATTAATAGGACCTACGAAGTCTATTCCCCACTTGGAAAATGCACGTCCACCCATCATAGGTTTCAGTGGCATCTCATCTTTGCGTATAGGATACTGAGTCCTTTGACAGACATCACACCGTTTCACATAGGTATGTGCATCCATGTGAAGTGTAGGCCACCAGAAGCCCGCAAATAGTATTGCCTTGATTACCCGATCTGGTCCAAAGTGTCCTCCTGCTACACCTTGGTGAGCAGTTTCCAAGATCTTAAGATATTCACTCTCATAGACACACAGTCTCAGGTAACCATCCTTACCGCGTTTGTATAGATTATCACCAATGAGTGAGTAATCCAAGGCTTCTTGTTCTAAACTCCTTTTCCTAGCCAGAGTCATGTCTGGAGGGAATGTGTTTGTCCTCAGGAATGATACTAGTGGTTCGCTCCAATCTGGCACAATGGATACTTGATAAAGAGTGGCATGTTCCACTGGTGGTTTAGTGCAACAGATTGGGCATTCCTTGCACAACTTTTGGACATCCGCTTCCATAGTTGGCCAATGCACTCCGAATCTCTTTAGAGTCTGCAACGTTCGTTGCTTTGAATGGTGTTGCTCTAACGCACCTACATGTGCTAATTGCAACCATTTAGCGTACTCATCCTCTTCTACGCAACAAGCCAAGATCCCTTGATCTGTGTGCTTGTACATGCTTCCTGCCATGATATGGTACTTTTGGGCTTTTACGATCTCTCTATTCCGTGTGTTCACCACTGGATGATTAGGCCCGTATGTCAATACTAGTACTATTGGCTTGGCCCACTGCGGCACCACTTCCAAATTAAACAAGTAAGCATCAGGAAGGTCATCTGACACTCCTTGTGGGGCTTCTCCCGATGTGAGCCTAGAGAGATGATCTGCTCTTAAGTGAGTCCTACCTTTTCTTACCACAACCTCAAAGTCATATTCCATTAGCAAGAGAAACCATCTCACTAATCTTCCTGTATTGCATGGCTTGTTTACGAGATATAACAATGCCTGATGATCAGTAAAAAATTTAAACTTATTTGCAAGCAAATAGTGCCTAAATTTCTTGACTGCATATACCATGCCTAATCCTTCGCGCTCTGTAGTGGTGTAATTCCGTTCAGCCACATTCAATTGTCTACTGGCATAGGCAATTGGAAGATCCATATTACCTTCACCGGTAGGTTGTGCAAGCACACATCCAATGGCATAATTGGATGCATCCACATGAACATGGAATGGCTTATTCCAATCTGGTGTGGTCAAGATTGGTGCTGAACATAATCTTCGTTTAAGCTCTTGGAAGGAATTCTCACATTCATCCGTCCACTCAAAGTTAGTCAGAAGTCCGTACATGGGCTTTGCAATGACAGCATACATGTGTATAAATCGTCTGTAATAGCCACAGTGCCCCATGAAAGCTTGTACTTCCTTGACATTCTTTGGCCTAGGTAGCTCTGCTATGGCTCTCACTTTTTCTTTGTCGGTAGATATGCCATTCTTTGACACTATGTGTCCTAGAATCTTGCCTTGCCTGACCATAAAAATGCACTTTTCTGGGTTCAGGCAGACTTGGTATTCTCTACATTTGTCAAAGATTTGTCTGAGTTCAGGGATATGGGTTTGTCTAACATTGGAATGAGCACAGAGATCATCAACATAGACTTCTAAACTCTTCCTCAGGAACTCCTTAAACACATGGCACATCAGCCTCTGGAAGGTAGCTGGTGCATTGGTAAGCCCAAATGGCATTACTCTAAAAGCAAAAATGCCCCATTCTGTGGCAAAGGCTGTCTTATGCTGATCCTCTGGAGCTATGGCTACTTGATTGTAGCCCGAAAATCCATCGAGGAAGCTGTACACTTCCTTGCCTGCCACTCTTTCTAAGAGATGTTCTGTGATGGGAAGCGGATAGTTATCTCGAATCGTGGCGGCATTAACCTTTTTCAAGTTAATGCACACGCGCAGTTTGCCATTCTTCTTGGGCACCACTACGATGGGGGATACCCATTCAGTGTGCTCAATTTCATAGATAAATCCAGCTTCAACCAGTCTATCTATCTCTTCCTTGATCTTAGCAGCGTAATTATCATTATATGTATAAGGCTTTTGCTTAGAGGGTTTGGCGTCTGAAGTCATGGGGATGGTGTGCGAGCATATGTCCGGGTCAACCCCTTTCAAATCCTTGTAACTCCAAGCGAATACATCTCTGTATTCTCTTAGCAAGGCAATCAATTCGTGCTCTTCTTCTTCTGTCAGGTCATGGCCTATATACGTGCATCTCTCCTCTCCTTCTTCTATGGCCACTACTATTTTCTTGGTGGTTTCTTTGTTATCATAGGCCTCTCCTGATTGTGCCTCCCGTTTAGGCATTCTTATCATGACTCTCCTGTCATCTATCTCATACTTCTTAAAATTTTCGGGGACCTCAAACAAAGATTCTTCCTCTTCTGGTGAGGCTTCTCTCTTCTTTCGTTTCTTCCCTTTTTCCTTCGGGCTCACATGTGTTGCTAATCTTACGTCATTTGTCAGCTCTCCATGCCTCTGGGTTTGAAATTCTACTTCATGGAAGTATTCTTCATCTGATGCAAATGGTGGGTCCATAATGATTGACTCTAGATCGGAGTCACTTGCATCCTCAAATGCATCAGGGCTAGGTTCGCATTCTTCTAGAACTACCTCTCCCATGATTGGCTCTATGGAGAAGACTGAAATATCATAGCCATCCTCATCACAGTGAGGTGTCCATTGTTCTTCGTTGATGGCTACGTCCATTGTTGCTAAGATTTCTGCCCAACCGTGAGGTTCAAATTCTTCGTCTGGAAAAACTACAGGTGCATAGGCTGGGTCTTGGATTGATCTATGGGTTTCTTTTGCACCTACCTCTCTGGCTTTCTCTCTCTTCTCTTCTTCTACTGCTACCTTGCACATCCATAAGTGGGTGTCTTCATGCATCCATGAGGATCCAGACCCTATGGAATGCACCGATTCTGTGTCATCTTTGGCTCTATGGATGGGATTCCATTGGATAGGAGGGACATCTCTATGAGAAAAATCCTTGAGATTGACTTTTGTTGTAACACCCAAGTGTTGAAGATACAAAGAATTGGTTCCCCAATCCTGTACCACTTGCAACTGTCGCATGAATGGTCTTCCCAAAATCATCTCATAGGCATGATTTTTACTGAAGTCACATATGGCAAATGTATGCTCAAACTCGACACCACAAGTGGTGAGAGTTATCCCTTCTAGCAATCCTAAGGGTCTCTCTATGTGACCATCGGCCATTTGCAATTTCATCCTCGTTGTCCTGAGTGCTGGCTTGCCCCAACGCTTCCATAAGGAGGTGGTGGCAATTGCAACTCCTGCACCTGAGTCCAAAATTGCCTTGGTGGTGTATTCCTGGTAGGTGATGGGAAGATAGGTGTTCCCTTCTTCACCTTCACACATATCTCCTATCTTATCCAAGGGAATTTCTGGCACTGTCCTATGGGATCCTACCTGGGAACGAGATTTTGCTATCTCTGGTACTTGTTTGGCTACATGTTTCCATAATTCAGGTCTAACCTTGAGTAGCTCTTCTAACTTGAGATTACACTGCACGTTAGTGTTCTTCACTACCTCTGTGTTCCTAGGTATGACTGAGTCGTCGTTCCTTACCATGACTGTGGGTGCTCTCATACATGTGGACTTTGCTTCCCATGGACCTGTGAAGTGGGGTAGCTCCTGTATGGAATTAGACTCAAAGTCCAATCTCTCATGAGACTGAGTACTCTCATGTTCCCCGTAAATGGATGGGATGTCTTGTGGGAATTGGTCATGTGCATCATCCACAAGTTCAAAGGGAGGGGCGACTTCACTTTCGTTATCCCATTTGTCTTCTTGAATCTCTCGTAGGAAGTCTGGTGCAAACCGATTCATAGAAGAAGAAGTGTCTGGCTCAGTAGAATTAGGCGCATAAGCAACCTGGGAAGGAGGGCTTATTCTTCCGTTGGCTCTCTCCTTGCTCTCATAAATGGCTGGAGCACAAGCTTCTTGGGGAGGATTGCCTATTCTATTACTCTTCCGAGCAGGCTCATACACTCCCTGAGAAGGAATGTAGGCAGACTGTGGAGGTACGTGAGCTTCCGAGGGAGGCTCATCTGCCTTTTGGGGGGGAAGATAAGCTTCTTGAGGAGGCACATGGGCTTCCTGAAGAGGCTGGCTTATCCGTTCTCTTGCCCTTTCCTTTCTTTGAGGGGTAGGTTCCTTTTCTGACTGTGCAATTAGCCTCTCTATTCCTTCTAAGGAGGGGAAGTTGTCTGGTTTAGTGGAATTGACCGCATAAACTTCCGATGGGGAATGGTTCATGTTTTTGCTTGATTTCTCTCTCTCTTGATTTTTTTCGTCCTTGGCAGATCTTGCAATTATTCTCTCTAATTTCTCTAGGAATCCATCCAAGTGTAATTGTGTTTTGGCTGAGCCCGAGTAATTGAAAAGGCGACTGGCTTCAAACATAGTCTGAGCCAGTGCGACCATTTTCGCGCATAGTTTGGTTCTTTCTATCTCTAGGTCAGCTCTAGGATAGCACTTGTCATGATCCGTGACGTTTGGCCCTTCTTGGATTCTGGCCTGATATGCCTTAAGCATCATGTCTATGTCTTCGGGAGTGGGATCAGCTAATACTGATCCTGTTTGGGGTGGTGGGTGGGTTACGTCGGGTGTCTTAGAGGGTGGAGGGATGGAGAGTGATGGGGGTGGTAGCGGTGGGAATGTGTGAGAGTGCGGTTGAGATGTGATCTCTATGATTTTAGCCTTGGTTTCTCGTAGACTTTCCTCAAGTTCACTCATCTTCTTTGCCCATTGCCTTTTCATGCGTTCGCGGCTATCTCTCCAAGCTCTTGTTCTCTTTTTATTTTGGCTCTCAGTATCGCTAGTGTCTGGGCTCTTTTCCTTGCCTACCCCTTGGTTTTGCTTCACTACTTGAGCTCTCGTGACTACCTGTACGGGTGCAGTGGAAGTAACACTTCCGCTGGAATCTACCACTAACTCAATAACATTGATGGGCGTGATTTTTGGCATATTATTGGGGTTCTTTGGGCAATCTCATAAGAGATGCTCTTTTCCACAATCTTGGCAGAAGCCTTGGATCGTCACTGACTGGGGTTGTGTAGGTGGAGGCAAGGGACAATCACGAATGAGGTGATCTCCTTGGCATCTGTAGCACGGTCCTCTTGGGAATGGAGGTCTTACCTGCCTAGATTGAGGCCTAGGGTTGGGGTTTGCATACATGACGTTCGTGTAATCTGACTCCCAACTAGGTTCGTTTGTCTCTTCGCTATAATAGGACTCACCATGCTCAGGAGACTGCATGTAGTAGGCCTGGGGGCTATCAACATGTGTAGAATCAAAGCTATGGTCACTCGGGTCACTTTCAGAAAGCAAGGATGTTACAGGGACTATAGCTCTATTCAGGTTCTCTTCTGCAGCAGTATACTTTACCGGAATCACATTAGCTGGGGCTGGGGGTTGTTGTGCTAGCACAGGCTGAGGCCTTTGTTGGTTTTGATATTGAGGTTGGAAATTTTGTTGCGGCCTGCCATATGGTTGTGGAGGGTACTGGTTCTGGTATCTGCCTTGTTGGTAGGGCTGAGGGTAGGGTTGCCTAACCGCCTGCTTGTTGTATGGGCAATCTTGTGCGGTGTGGTTGGTGTATCTCCGTTCTATGGTGCAGTACTGGCTACTAGGGTTTACTTGGGGTTGAGCCATAATAGGGCAGACATTCGCCATGTGGTCACCACCGCATGTATAGCATCTTTTCACAGGGGCAAACCTTGGGATTTGTTTGCTAGTTACACCTAATTTCTGAGCTACTTTTTCGGCAAGTTCCTCAATTGATGTGGCTTGTGTGGAAGATTGACTAGATGCACTATCTGAATCTTTGTAAATTTTGGACAGCTCTAGCTCTTCTCCTAGGTTATCTTCAATGTCAATGCACATACGTACACACTCTTCTATAGTCCTAGGGTCTTTCAGATACACGTAGGATCTCAATTTTGGACTCAACAATCCGTCAAGGAATAAGGCTACTTGTTTAGCAGATGTGGGTAGCTCCGAAATAGGGCACCTTTCAAGATATTGTCTAAATCTTCTTCCTGCAAGTCTCACAGTCTCTTGAGGGGTTTGTTTGAAGCTGTGAATCAGTGAGGAGGTGTTGTGCCTTATGCCACTCTTGGAGAACTCAATAATAAATGCTTCTAGGAGTTGGTCTATGCTCCTGAACTGGCGCTCATCCAATGGCTGAAACCATGTAAGTGCCGTATTCCTCAGGGTTAGACCGAAGGCATTGTACTGCGTGAATAGATCCTCAACTTGTTCAGCTCTCAAGACTTGCTTGAACTCCGCCACATGATCATAGGGATCTCCTGTGCCGTCAAAGTAATTCTTCATGGACTTAACTAGCTGGGTGGGTCTCAAAGTTCTTGTGTGCTCTCTAGGCCTCAGCAGAGGGAATCCATCTACATTTCTTTGGTTCCTGTGGGCTCTAAGCATCTCAGGTTCTACCCTATTCGTCTCCGTTCTCGTTCTTTCTCTGCCCACTGGATTGGCAAAACTTACTTCTGGTCTATCGTTACTTCTATCTCTTTGCATACCATGAGCCTGGGATGTTCCAGCTCCAGGGTGACCATAGGATACATTTGATCTTGGTTGGGGGAAAATGAATTCGCCCTTCCAAGTGTAAGCATGCCTATCATTTTCTATCACCACAAAGATCCTCTCCGAAGTGTGGTCTAAGTAGGTCACTCTACCTGGGCTATCTGGATCCTTAAACTCATAGATCATGATTGTTCCTATATCAATTGGGTGATCCGGTTTATACCTCCAAAAGGCTTCGTCCGTTTCTCGATTGAGAAGCAAATCTATGCACTTGTTATCTTGGGGGACCCACTCAGGCGTGATAATCCTAGTGAGAACTGATTTACCTCGAGGGGTTCTAGGTTCCACTCCCATGTTTCCTTGTTCCAAGTCACCTAAGTCCGCTTCTGAAATTACATTTCCAAATTCATATGTCCTATCTGGATGACTGGTGACTACATATATGGTTCCTTCCTTGTCAAGGTATGCACCGTTTTCAAACTTGACAGCTGGGTGCTCTAGTCCTATGGATTGATCAGGATTTTTAATCTGGACTACAGATCTTCCTAGGCCGTCCTCATAGATGCTCGCACCTAATCGGTTGGTCCTAAGGTATTCCAACTGTGTTTTGTAAGGGCCTTCTACCCTGTACAAGTAGGGCACACCTGAACTTCCCGTAGGTCTGTCCATACCTTGAGACATCCCTGATTCACTGGTATCAGAGCTAGGGTAATGAGAGTGGTGACTCAACTGTTGAGCCCAAGACCTTGCAGTGTGATTGACACTAGCCTCTGAAGACCTAAGGCTTTGTCTCTCTCTTACTAGGTGTCGTCCTGATCTAAGGTTCATATGCCTATCTAAGTAGCCCAATTCTTTGCCCAGAGTACAACCTCGTTGCCGATCAATTGGTACCAGTCACTTGATTCTTTTTAGTTATTCCTCGTGTGTAAGGTCTTATCTGATATTTCGTCGTCAGGAATACTTGAATGTTCTTCGTACTTTCAGGTTGATCGTCCCACGTTAGGTTCTTTCCCTTATGTTGTCGACAGTACAGAGATTAAGTTTTTAGCTTGAACTTGAGTTTTAGGTAGTCTTCAACTTGATAGTGGCCTATCGTCGCCCTGACTTACTCCTACTTCTAATCATTCTTAGCCTAAGCTAGGAATTGACGAAGAGGAGTTGAGAATATTCCGACCTTTCTTGCCGAACCTTGCTCTTTAGTGCTCGAGAAGTTGATTCTCAAGCGTGCGCAACACCCTTGCTTGGATACTCTCAATTGCTTCTCAATAGGCCTGCATAAATCCCAAGATTAGCTCCAAGTAGACCTTTCAATTGACAGATAATTTATTTCAGACACTTTTTTAGTGACCCTTGTTCCCCCTTTTGTATTGCTAGAAATTTCCTCTAGAGCTCCCTTGGTGTTTCTACCCTTCTGCGTGTCACTTCCAATTATCCTATCTGAAATTCAACGCGTTATTCTTATAAAAAACAGTTGAGGATGTATAGTATACGTCACGAGCTTTCCGACAAGCCCTAGGGCTCAGGAAATGGATTTCGTATGCAAAAGTTATGACCGTTCAGGGTTTAGGGGTTACTAGACAGACAGAACCTTTCGGGGGTTTTAATGCATTTTCTAAGGCCTTCGTAAGTATATGAGTACATGAAAGTGCAAATATGCCCAAAACTTAGCCTAAATTTCCAAAAACTCACTCCTTAATTTTTTGCCGAAAATGCCTGTCTATCGCGATAGACGGTGTCTGTCGCGATAGACACAATCTATCGTGGGGGCTGTCTGTCGCGATATACGGTGTCTGTCGCGATAGACGCTATCTGTCGTGAAATTCTGTCTGTCGCGATAGACGGTGTCTGTCGCGATAGACGCTATCTGTCGTGAAATTCTGTCTGTCGCGATAGACGCTGTCTGTCGTGGGTCTCTGTCTGTCGCGATAGACAGTGTCTGTCGCGATAGACGGTGTCTGTCGCGAAATTCTGTCTGTCGCGATAGACGGTGTCTGTCGCGATAGACGCTATCTGTCGTGAAATTCTGTCTGTCGCGATAGACGCTGTCTGTCGCGATAGACGCTATCTGTCGTGAAATTCTGTCTGTCGCGATAGACGGTGTCTGTCGCGATAGACGCTGTCTGTCGTGGGTCTCTGTCTGTCGCGATAGACAGTGTCTGTTGCGATAGACGGTGTCTGTCGCGAAATTCTGTCTGTCGCGATAGACGGTGTCTGTCGCGATAGACGGTGTCTGTCGCGATAGACTGAAAAAACGCAAATTTTTGAAAAACTTCTAGTGGTCTAGAGTGCCCTCAAGGTGTAGGTTACAGTGCTAATCATGCATTCACAAAATGTTAAGATTTTCTTTCTGTCGCGATAGACGGTGTCTGTCGCGATAGACAAAGGTTGTCGTCCCGGGACCTGTGCAGAGCCTGTCGTACCTGCGCACACTGCTGGGGATGATGGTACAGCAAAAAACCTGCAAAATAGCTCAAGAAACATGCAAAAAACAGCGCATGCAAATTCGCTCTCTCGCACTCTCTCACAAGTGAAATGAGGGAAATGAGGTGGAGATGGGGATATAGTCAAAAAACTGAAATTTTCGCGATGATGGAGATGGACGTGGGAGATGGTGATGATGATGATGAAGATGGTGAAGAAAGTAAAAGAAACCGATGAGAGTGAAGAAAATACCTACCACTCCAACGCGTCAACTCTATGTCTTACCATCACACGCTCGTCCTCAAAGCTCGATCCCCGGCAACGGCGCCAAAATTTGGTGTAGCTCAGTGATGAGTAGCACCTCCTTTAATGTCAATCCGGGAAGACGTGAGGATGGTATGAAGACCTCGAGCAAGTGGCGACACAAGTGCGTGAGTGAGAAGCACATAAGCATGCACACACATACACACACACGCGCACACACGGCAAGACAAAGAGAGAGAATCAATGGAGTGCTTTAGATTACTTTCACAAGCTCTTACAAGTTTGTTTCAATTACAATCTAACCTCAAAAATGAGCTCTCTAGCTCTTTTTATAGTTTTTGACTAGCTTTGGCCCTGTCCAGACCTAGTGTCCGGCCTAGTTAAAAATTAGGTTCCAGGGCTTATTTGAGGGCTCAAACGAAGTCTAAAAATTATGAAATTTGGTACGATGGTACTTCTAATACTCATCAAGCTCGAGGACTCCTCGGCTTGCACAAAATGGAGTCTATTCTACCAAAAACGGGATTTACAATGTTTGTGTAGTGATTAAAATCACTTGAGTTGTACATAACCCATGGGGAAAAATGATCTGGCCTTGTTGCCGTATTGTGCATGATTCCTCTGTTGCTTTGTGTGCCAACACCCGGCGAATACATTCGTGTACCAACCGGAGCACAATCTTCAGAACAAGCCAGGGAGGCACGCCTCGTCCCCGAAAGTTCGGTGGCAGTTGAAACCATCTTTGTAGATTCCCCACCCAGCGCTCCAGTTGTACAAACCTCAGTAGTCACTGAAGTACCGACCTCACCACCCATCCATCCAGCCTCCCCTCTTCACCCTCCTTCCCCCAGACCCACATCTTCATTCGTCGGTGGTGTTGCAGAAACCGTCTTTACAACCACTCACCCCACAATTCCCGCACCCATTAGCCCTAGTCTACCCCCTCCCACACCCACCTTTCTATCCAACCCATTCCTTCATCAATCTTTTCCATCTTTCCCCACAACTCCAAGACCCCTTTTCCCATTCCCCCCTCCATTAACCTTCTCCCCCGTCTCACCTCCCCGACCCACTGTAACCCCTCTTTCCCCTTTCCACCAAGCCGCTCCAGCGAGCCCCCCTGTAAATTACCCCTCAACCTTTGTAAATCCTGTATTTACACTAGCACGAGCACCCACGATCACACCAATATTCACGGTCACCGCACTAGACACGTCCACTGACATGGACATCTCACCACCCATTGCACCATCACTACCTTCACTCACGGCACAAACATTTTTAGGCACATCACAATTCTCAACAATCACTACATCATCCACCTTCCCATCCCCATTCCCCGTTCCCGTTGCATCTACACCAACTGCATCTTCATTTAGCACCCCGTTAATACTATCACCCATTGTAGATAATGCATTCCGACAGATGTTCATGTGTATGACGCAAGTAAGAGATGAGTTCACATCTCTTGGTGATAATTATCAGCAGCTGCAGAGGACAACCAATGACTTACAGTCGCAGCTTAATTTATTGTCTATTGAGAATGCCTCTCTGAACACCCGCTACCAGGAATTATGCGAGGCATATCACAAATTGGAGCTAGAAAGCGAAGAAAAGACCAAGGAAGCCACTGCTGACTTGGATAATTTATTAAGAGCCCAGACAGTCCGCAATGCAACGCTAACACGAAACATGGGCTTACCAAGAAGACACCTAGCCGCAGCAAAAGAGGAGAACCAGAGACTCCAAGAGCAGAATAGAGAGAATTTGGAAGCGGCATTGGACCATCCAGAACAACCCTTAAGTCCTAGCAGATTCAAGGCAATCCCATCCGAAGCAATGAAGATGTTGCTAGAAGACCATGTTAGACTGCTCGAGGACTATGATCGGATGAACGAAGAGCATCAGCAGCTAAAGGAAGATCACAAGCTACTACAACTCAGAGAACCGGCAACACAACAAGTACAAGTAGCAGCAGAAGTACCAGAACCTGTGGACCCCTCTCCTGACCTCCTAGAGGAACTCAACTCATTACGGGCCCAGGTATTGACCCTTGAATCAAGGATTGCAGTATATGAAGCGCCACCAAGGCCAGATTCCCCACCTGAGCTTCCAGCTGACGAAGAAACGGTCACCATCCCGGTGGAGGAAACATTTGAAGAGGCGTACGAGCCACAGCACATCCCAGGCGGATGCGTCACGGCCGAGGGCCAGATGACGTATGAACTTCCCACCCCCGCGTGGATGAAGACTATTGAGGAAATTGGCACAACGCACTCAGCTAGAGTCAAGGCCTAGCTACATGCTATGGCCATGATCGAAGAAAGAATTTTGCAATCTCCCTACTTTGCTCAATTGGCCCCACGCAGGTACATATCCGGGCATGAGCTTCAATACAAACCTTACTTCATGCTAATGGTCGAATACCAGCTGGCCATAGAGAAGCGAACTGGCAAAAAACCATCACATGCAACTCAATTCGAGCCGGAAGACTTGCCACTGGATGCGCAGCAAGGAGAGATGTATCAACCAAAGTGGCGCAAAGATTTACTACAGAAGTATCCAGAAATGATGAGTACATGGGTAAAGGCACCTTTGCACTTGAAGTATAACCCGTGTTGGGGACCAGTGCCACGACGCCGCTCTTGGACTGCCTTTGCTATTAAGGTACAAAACAATAAGCAGTGCCAAGACTGGTTGAATTACCCCTATTTTAAGCCACCCATTGAGTTACCAACTGTTGGCTACATGATGGCTACAATTCGCCACTGGCTCCCTAGATTAAAGCATATGGACGATATAGCGGCGCATATGACTGTCAAAATCTTTGACATGATGCAAATGATTTTTAAAGTCTTCCGACGTGTCAAGGCACCACATGTCAACACCCCGGGCTTTGAGCATGGCAATTTCGATCTGGTATATGATATGAGTGTAACGCCATCGCTACGGGTGTGTTATGCCTGGCACTGCAGAATAAAGTACCTACCGGCGTGCTACAAGCAGACATTCGAAGAGATGTTCACAACCGGCTTCTGGGAATACCATTCAGAGGTATTCATAAGCAGGCCTACACATTTATTACAATTATTTGCCTGTGAACGAATGGTCTATTCCACACACTATCAGCTCCCGCCACCGGAAGAACCGCAACCAATCGACTGGGAGAAACTCGAGGCAGACCTGGCCCGAGGCATTCGTATCTCCGAGCACACCCTCGCTCAAGACCTCCTACAAAACTATATCCGGCAGACCTCACAGCAAGGTTCTGTCAGGGACGACAGAAGCGAGAGGGAGGGGGGTGTTGGAAGCAGCCAGAGGCACAGACGACACGGAAGCATGTAACGACAAAGCAGGGAGCCAGTCGAATCGTTTTTCAAATAATTATGTTTTCAAATACTTTCCAAAAACCTCCAACAGTGATTTTTATCACTATTGTAACATATGTAACATAGAAAATCCCATTTTGTAATCCATAGCTCCATTTTGTGCAAGCCGAGGAGTCCTCGAGCTTGAGGAGCTTAGGTAGAATGCGCGTACCAATTTTCGCTATTTTTAGATACCGTTTACCCTTCCAAATAGCATCTAGGACCTAATTTTTAACTATGCCGGTCACTAGATGTGAAACCGGTCAAAACTAGTCTAGAAACTATAAAAAGAGCTAGAGAGCTCATTTTTAAGGGTGGTTAGTGTTGGCTAGTGTGAGCTTAGAGCTATTTTGAGCTTGTAATAGTGTTCTTGAGTAATAGAGCTAATTTCCCACCTTCCATTGTGTCTTGCTTGTCTCTTCGTAGTGTGTGTGCATGCGTGTGTGCATTTCTATGCTTCTCACCTTCACTCTCACTTCATCTCACATTCACGATCTTCATATCACTCCTATCTCTTCCGCAGATTGACATTAAGGAGGTGGAGCTTCTTAATGTGGTTCTCACCATTGTGCTAGAGCAACAAATGGTGGAGGAGAAAATCTTGTAGATAGTGTTCAAGCAGGTTATGGGTCTGCAATTGTTAAAGTCATCCTTGGTGCCTCTCTTATGAATAAGTTTGATCACTCCAGTGTTGATCTGAGAAGGGAGATACCCTTTACTAGCTACTTCTTCCCAAATCTGCAGAATGTAAGGAGTGAGAAAATCACAAAGAATCATAAAGAATTCACTGGGCAATCCATCAATCCCTGGAGATTTACAGGGTTTCAATTTATGGATGGTTTCTTTGATCTCACCGCTAGTGAGGGGCAGGTCCAGAATAGATCTCATGCTTTCAGGAATCATTTTTTTCCTTTTAATGGCAATAGTAGCTCTGGCCCTCTTGATGTCATCCCCCCACTTGGGAGTACCAGAGAAAACATCCATAAATAAGCTCTTGGCCTCCTGTAAAGACTCCTGAATGTTAATAGTATGACCACCATTATTCTTTTTCAAAGGAGGGATAAAGTCCCAAGCTTTTTGTTTTTCATCATAGAAAAGATGTAGTTGTTATTGTTGTCAATCTTCTCACTCCAAAATTCTTTAGAAGAGGCAAGAGAATAACTAGCTTCCAGATACCTCTCTTTGCACAACCTCAAGGAAAGATCATGATATTCTTGAGAGTTAGCTTCCAGGTGGACCAGACAATCAATGAGGGTTTGTCTTCGTCTGGCCCTTATGGTCTTAGCTAAAGTCTTAAGATGGTTGAACAACTTTTGTATCTCTTTGACCGAGTTCAACCAAGGAGTACTAGGAGGGCTGCATTGTTCAAAATTGAGGATGAAAATATTTTTAACCTAGGTTAAAATGCTTGGGAGCTTGAGGAAATTACAGTCTATGTGGGTCCAACCTGACCTCAGATTAGGGTTACGTTTTTTAAAGGTCACAAAAAGAGGTTTATGATCAATCATGAGCAGGGAAGGATCAATTTTAATATCTATGTCCCAAGAACTCTGGACAAAGGGGATGCTAGTATAGCATCTATCTAACATGGCAGCAGCGAAGGCCTTGCCTAACTGCTTATTGGACCAAGTCATACCGAAAGACCTGGATGAATCAATGAGCTCCAGGGAGTTACACAAATTAAACCAGGCATCTTTCTTAGAGCCTTTGATCACTTTTCCCTTTTCTTCCCATCTATCCTTAATGTTAGTCACCATATTAAAATCACCTATGACAATGGTCAGACCTTGGATAAAATTTAGCTCGTTCCAACAGACCGCACGACCAGCATTGTTATTAGCAGCATAAACAGAAATAACATTGATGTCGTAAGGATTACCAAGAGAAACAGAGCACCATTGATCTCAGCATGTTTTTTTACCCTGAGGTTTCAAGGAATCTTGAGCAACCTCAGCATCCTTACCAGCAACTTTTAGATTTTTATTCACAGCTTGGTCCCCTTGTTCTTGGATAAGGGGGAAATCTTTGATAAGATGCCCTTGTTTGTAGCAGTTGTAATAGGCGTTAGGGCGGTTCCTATACATTACCTTCTGGATATGTAACTTTTTGCCTATGGAATCTTTGATGATGAGGTGAGTTTTAATATCCTTCAATGTGTCCACTTCAATGAGGACTTGAGGATCCCACTTAGGGTTGATGATAGAGTTCTGAGATAAACACTGAGTCACAACAAAGGAGAACAAAGACATGTTCTCTTTTTCTTTTTACCTAAATACCATTATATGAAGCAAAAAAGTGGGCATTTTACAATATCTAGAAAGCATCACGAGTCTTGCTTGTAAATATTGTCTTTAGAAGCTTGATCTCAGATCCCAAGTAGTCAAGATAGATATACTAAAATTCTTGCTGCCATGAAAACTAGTTGTTGAGCATGACCAAGAATCCCACATCATGATCTTGGACAATAGATTAGAGTTGAAAAGGTACATGTAAGAATTCGCGAAGCTCCTTCATTACATCTATAACCTCAACAAGCACAGAAGATAGCTAATTAAGAGTTACTCGAAAGTTAGAGAACATGTGTTGTAAAAATCAGAGCATTTTAACAAGGCAATTAAGATCATCCCCTTTGTATGGTTAAGATCCCCATTGAATGCCTGGCCATATTAACAGAATATGAAATACACTTCACAAAAGCATTCCCAAGAGAAGATAATATTCAACAAAATTATACTAAGAAACATTCACACATGATCAGAGAAATGCTCAAGATAAATCAAGCTGAACACCAAGTGGAAGCAGAACTCCAAATTATATTTCCATTAAAATGATATTTTACATTTCATGTGTTTTACAAGAGTTATGTGAATCTACAATAGAAGCTGATCATAGCTTTCCTCAGGCTCAAGGGTATTGGTATCCTCTGGCACATTAGAACACCTATCTTGCCTCTCTTGCTCCAAGTTTGGCTCTTCAAGGTCAGCCATGTCCCCAGGTTCATCTGCAAGTGGGGGAACAGGCTCCCTTGAAGCTGCTTGGAATCTCTCCGTATCTGCAATGTGCTTCCTTCCAACCTCTTGGTCTTCATCTGGGCATTCATTCAGCCCATTGATTCTCATTCTAATGAAGCTCACTTGAGCATCATCCTTCTCCACAGCTATGCAGTGCCTGAACATCTTTAAGGAGCAAGCCAGAGTCGTTCCTGAAACAGCAGAAAACCTATTAGAGGCTTCAATCAACAATGACTAATGAAAATTGTGAAAATTGAAATTACCTGTGCCCGAAAAAAGGTCTAGGACCCAGTCATCATCATTGGAAAATAGCTGAAGCAATCTCATTATGAGTTTTTGTGGCTTCTGATAAGGGTTAACCAATGTCATGTCCCCAGCTACATGACGAAGTTTCTTGGTAACCGCTGGGAACATGAGCACATTTGAGATCCCATTCTCATTGCAATGCTCCCTGACTCTCCTTTTGCTTACTTCATCATAATAGCCCACTGTAATGCATTCAGTGGCACTCACAAACCGATGCAAAGGAGTGTGATTTACGTTTGTCTTCACCCTGCAAAAAAGAACTATGAGTCACATAGGGCATCATGAAAGCCATGGAGATAGAAAGAAGATTACTTACCAAGTTAGGCACTCCACAGCATGACATCTTGCCTTCAGAGCAGTTGAAACACAGAAAGACTGGTCTCTGCTATGGAAAATTACTATCCTCCAAAGAGGAGACATAGTCAACTCTGCAAAATCAGTGACCATCTTCCGAATTTGAGGGTGTTTGAAGGGTTCATCATCATTAACTGATCCTAACATCCTAAATCCATAGGGTATGTCCGCTATGAGAAGGGAGAAATGTTTTCTAGGCACAACAGAACAAATATTATTTACATCACTACAGAACACATTGTAATATACAGGCCTAAGGGGGTCTAGGGGATTGGAGAAACATTTAAGATCGGGTTCATCATCAAAATCCATCTCCTTCGCTTTCAGTCTAGATTTCTCATGCCTTGCTCTTTGAATGTGAGCAAGGAATGCAGGGGGGCAATCATCTAGTACCTCTGTAGACTTACTTTTCCTTGGTTTCTGCAGAACAAATTGGAAAAACAATTAGAAGAGCTCTTCAGTACAGCAAACAGAACATAAAGAACGGATGTATGGCATCGATTTCTTGTTGGGGTAGATGCTAGACATCGACCTTCTACTAAAAATCGATGCTTGGCATCGACCTAGGGACCTAAGTCGATGCCTGGCATCGACTTTTTCCACGAGGTCGATGCCAGGCATCGACTTTTGTTGCAGGTCGATGCCAGGCATCGACTTATGCTGCAAGTCGATGCCAGGCATCGACTTATGCCCCCAAGTCGATGCCAGGCATCGACTTATGCTGCAAGTCGATGCCAGGCATCGACTTATGCCCCCAAGTCGATGCCAGGCATCGACTTATGCTGCAAGTCGATGCCAGGCATCGACTTATGCCCCCAAGTCGATGCCAGGCATCGACTTATGCCCCCATGTTGATGCCATGCAATGCATCAAATTGTTTAGTATGAAATATTCTGATAAGAGAATCTACCTAATCACGAAACAGGATGAAATATTCTGATAAGGCTTTGTAGGATGATGTGGTTGGATAGTCTGCTTGGACCTCTGTCCAAGAAAAGCAACCCAGCCTCTTCATCATCACCTCCTGAATCTTCATGTACACTTTATGACTACAGACACATAAATATAAAAGAGACTAGGTTAGACAAGAAGCATGGGAGGAGGGAAAAAGGATCTGAGAATAACATACATACTTATTGAGCTCAGTCACCATCTCCTCGAGGCTCAACTCCTTCGAGATTACCCTTGACAAAGTTGATATGATCAATGTATCATCCTTGATTCCTTGAAGGGCCCTCCATGGGGTCAGCTTCATGTCCTCAGGAGCCCCCTCAATTGAAAGGTCAACTTTCCTTCCCTTTCCCCTCAGATCAATTTGTGGGTTTGGCCTCAACTTTCGTTGCTTCTGGCCCTTGACCTCCTTGTGCTCCCACATTGTGAAGATTCTATCCTGAAGATCCCAGATCTCACCTGATCTGAATGCCAGTTGAAACCATGGGTCATATTTCCTCAAAGCATCTGACTTTCTATTCTCATCCAATGCAATTCCAACCTCAATAAGGCATTGCTTTCGTAGATTGGGATGTATTCTCCCAGCTTCCTTCACAAGACAATCTTCGTATTCATGGTGGAAGAACCGAATTCTCTCTATGGAGGACATTTTCTACCTCTAGTCATTATCGTTGTTGTGATCCCAAGCAAGAAGCTTGGCTTCCTCAGTTGTAAGACCAGCATATATCTTACACTCTGCATACCTAAAGAAAAATGTAGTAGGGTGCTCCTTCACTAACTGTCTACGAGCCTCTGCAGAGTGTGAACCTCCAATCACATAATAAGTGTACTCCTCAAACAAATTCTCATTGAAATCCTCCACACAGCTGCACTCATGCGGATCCACCATTACAAGGAATGGCACAACAGTAGCATGAGGATTAATTTTCATTTTCTTCTTAAGATTTTGGACATGCAAATTATGTGGCTCCCTGATCTCAAGGGGCCTCCTCCCTGTGACTGGATCCACTGGTGGCCTGTGGATAATATTAATAGGCAGGTGGAACAACTGCCCCTTCTTCACAATTTTTCTTCTAGCTATGTCCTCCCTCATCTTATTCTGCTCAGTGCCAAGCACACCAGATGCAAGCTCTCCACCAGGTGCAACAATAATGTCCCCAGAGCTAGAGCTTGAGTCAGAAAAGTCCTCTTCTACAATTATCTTCTTTTTCTTTTGGGGCTTTTTCTGCACACTCTGCTTACCCCTTGCCTTCACAGGGGTCGTCTTCTTGTGCTGTGTTGGCATGATATTGCCCTGTATCCATGGCATCAGGTCCTTGATGAAATTCACTGAGTCTCTGCATATCTGAGCTAGCTCCTCTGGAACACAGCACTCTGGGCACAAGAATTCCATCTTGCATATGACATTTCTTAATCCCTTGGATGTCTCCACCAAGAAAAGCAGGTTGTCAGAATCTTCATCTTCATAATCCAATTTGTAAACAAGGCCATACTGAAAACCTTGTGTTGTCGTGATCTTTCCTCTGCCATAGGCCCCTGCGAACACAAGGAGGACTGCATTCTTCTCTTCCACGTACTGAAGGCACCATTCGAGATTTGTCATGTCCCGAAGTGGACGATCTGTCTTCATGACCTCTGTCTCCCTTGACCTTTCCCTCATATTTGGATCCTCCACAGGAATTTTAATGCTACTCTGTCCACCTGAGGATATTCCTAGTGGGTTGCTGGCCTTCTCAGAGGATAATGGTGCAATAATTTTCTTTGCCTTTGCTTGGTGACCACTGCCTTTGTCACGTTGCTGGTCAGCAGAGCCCATGGTGACTCTGAGCTTCTTAATGGGCCTTTCATCCTTGTACTCCGCATCCCTGAAAGCGATTGGAAATATCAAGCAATAAGAAATATCAGCCCATGTCCATGCAAGGCATGGATTTTGAGCTTCAGGTCGATGCCAAGCATCGATGTTTAAGTGCATGTCGATGCCAGGCATCGACTTTGTGTGCAAGTCGATGCCAGGCATCGACTTGAGGGTGAAAGTCGATGCTAGGCATCGAGTTGGGGGTGCAAGAGTCGATGAATGGCATCCATCTTTGGGCCCAAGTCGATGCCTGGCATCGACTTTTGGGCCAAGTCGATGCCTGGCATCGACTTTTACCCTCAAGTCGATGCCTGGCATCGACTTGAACACAAAGTCGATGCCTGGCATCGACTTGGGCACAAAAGTCGATGCCAAGCATCGATTTGGGCCCAAAAGCCGATGCCAAGCATCGATTTTGCACCCAAAAGTCGATGCCTGGCATCGACTTTTCAGTGCATGATGATGCTGGCAAGTCGATGCTTGGCATCGTTTTTTGGGACCAAGTCGATGCTTGGCATCGACTTGGGGCTGCAAGTCGATGCCAGGCATCGACTTGCACTCACAAGTCGATGCCTGGCATCGACTTGCTCCTGCAAGTCGATGCCAGGCATCGACTTGTGAGTGCAAGTCGATGCCTGGCATCGACTTGCAGCCCCAAGTCGATGCCTGGCATCGACTTGCAATCCTAAGTCGATGCCTGGCATCGACTTACACCTTAAAGTCGATGCCAGGCATCGACCTCTACATGCTTTGGATCCATATTTAGAGAGGCAAGAAAAATAGAGACCTAGAAATGAGAAATTTACACAGACATACAGAGGGAATCTTTTTGGAATCTTTTTTTTAGTTATGATTTTGTCTACCTCTTGGTACTTTTGCCAACATTCTTCTTCTCCATCAGGCTTGGCTTGCTGGTATGCTGACCTCTGTGCTCCATGGCTGTCTGTGCTCTGCTGCTCTCTCTTGCTCGTGGATTTTGAAAATGCGAATGATCTCCTCCTCTGGTATTTATAGGCAATTGGGTAACTTGAACCAGAAACTAACTGGATCTAACTGAATGAGTCCACTTGCTAACTAAATCTGTCAACTTATCTAACCAAGGAATAGCACCCACACAAATAGGCTGTTTCAGAGCCACTTTAATGAAATATTCATAGACCCTTACAACTATTTATATACATTTGCATAGAAATTACATTTCAATGGCAAGAGTATGGTATGTCCATGAGGATGTCTCAACTCATGTAGAGATTTGTTTCTAAGAATCTCTTTCTTGGGAGAAAATCAAGTCAAAGTTGTGTTAAATGTGGGAGACTAATGACATCTTCATAGTATTACCCTCCACACTTTAGTTCATATTCACATTTATCTTGTAACTCACTGTTGAAATGGAAAATCACTATGAATAAACATTCTAGTACAGAACCTTGCAACTATTTATATACATTTGCATGGAAATTAAACTTCAATGGCAACAGTATGGTATGTACATGAGGATTTCTAATCTCATGTAGATGTTTTTTCTTAGAGTCTGTTGCTTGGAAGAAAATTAGGTCTAAGTTGTGAGATTAATGACATCTTTATAGTGTTATCCTCCACACTTTAGTTCATATTCACATTTATCTTGTAACACATTGTTGAAATGGAAAATCAATGTATGAATATACTTTCTGTGTGCCTCTTTTACACATAATTCTTTTTCAATATACTTTCATCTACCTCTTTGATATCTAGCCAAGACCACAATAAAACCTAATCCTTGAAATCTTAACCAAATGTATAATTTCTTCTTGTATAGTGTTCAATGGCATAGCATATTCCAGTTGGAACTCAACTTGGATATATTCCAGTTGTAAAATTTCTTCTTGTAAAATTTCATCCAAACAATTTTATTATATATTCCTATTGGAACACAACTTTGATATATTTTGATTCATTCACAATGCTTAGACTGAATGACTCATATGAAGTTAGAAATCAACTGTGTTTCTCATTTGAATCAAAAGTGAATCAAAGCTTTGGTTCCCTTATTAGTGTATATTTGAGTAATTAAGTGATTTGATGTAATTTGATGTTTTATGTTATTTAATGTACTTTAATAAGCTTTTGATTTCATATCTTCTTGATGTGACATTTGATGTGATATCTTCACTTGATTTCGGATTTCTACTTATTTAAAAAGGTCATTCATCTTTAGTCTTCTGTGAACTCAGTGAAGATGAGCTCAATCTTTTCAGTGGATGCTTGGGCATCAGCTTCCTCTGCTCATATTGATTCATTGTTCTCAGTTGAGCCTTTCCAGAGAAGTGATGATCCCTATGATTTAGAACGTGCTGATGATTCCATGTTTTCTGTTGAGTCATTTAAGTTATCCAATTCACAGTACAATGCTGCTCATACAAATGCACCTCTTGATCTCCCATCTGATCCAACCATTGATCTCCCTTCTGACTCAAGTGCATGTGGAGCAACGAAAAAGCACAGCAAGCTCAATCTACGATTTAAAAGAAGGTCTCGTGAAGTAAGTCGAAAAAGATTTAAATTTCTTACTTCAGATAGACAGATTGCATTGGATATTGTGAAGCATTGTTGTGGTTTGAAATGCTTGTATAATTTAGGGATGAAGAAACTAAAGCACATAAGAGAAAAATTCCTCCATTTAGATAGTGAAAGGCAAGATATATACCTTGTTTCTTGCATGCAAATGATTGAGGATAACATGTCAGTAACGCGTGTTGGTTTTGAATATTTCTTTACTCAAGGGATGCCATGCTCTAGGGCTGCATTTAAAATTGCAATGGGTGTAGGAAATTTTAGAATACATAGGGTTCAACAAGGGTTTTTGAATGGGGATCTCATTTTGGATACGTTCCATGGTGGGACCAAAGGATCTGTTGGACGTCATGCAATGAATTGGATGATGAACTATTTTAGCTTGCATTGTGAAGTTATGCCTACAACTGGAAGGTTGCACTTGTCAGATAACTTTACTCGTCGAGAGGTATTTCAAATATATAGAGAAGACATGGAAAATAGAAATGAGAAGTATGTGTTGTATCGTCACTTTACTCGATTATGGAAGGAGGAGTTTAACAATGTTTCTATTCCTCGTAAAGTTAGAATGGGTGAATGTTCAGTTTGTGCCACTTTGAAAAACATGGCAAAAGGGGCTACAACACCACAGGAAAAGCATAATTTTAAAAACCTTCTTAACAACCATCGTGACAGTCAAGCATTAGAGAGAAAGAAAGCAATTCATCATCGAAGTAAGGCACTCAGAAATCCGGAGCGTTATATGTGTTTGTTGATCGATGGTATGGATCAAAAAAAAACTTGTTTGCCACATTTTTATCGCATCCCTAAGGACATTGGAGATGAAGTCCTTGTGCAAATGCATTTGGTTGGCGCTTTGGTATACAATGGAACTGTAATGTCCAAGGTTTTCTTCACATATCCGAATGTGCATAATGATCCAAACCTTACAGTTACTGTCATTCATCGTGTTTTGCAATCATGGAAGGGTCTTTTGCCACCAACTCTATATTTGCAACTAGATAATACTCCAAGAGAGAATAAAAATTCTACAGTCTTTGGATATTTAAGCATGCTTGTTGAAAAACAGGTATTTCAGAAGGTTAAGGTAAATTTTCTTCTGGTTGGCCACACTCATGATCACATTGATCAAATGTTTAGTACTTTCTCTAAGAAGTTGGCACGTAACAATGCTTTTACTCTTCCGATTTTATCTGAGCTGATTTCAGAAGCATATACTCCAAAACTAGAAGTTCAACACCTCACACAGATTTATGACTTTAAGCACTTTTGCTCAATGGGCCTTGATAACAGTGCCAAGGTTTTGGCTCCATTGCACAATATTAGTTTCAACCATGTATTCTTGATGAGGAGGGTTGATGAAATAACCCTTTTATTTGCAAAGCGGTATTCATCTTCTCTTGGGTGGGAGCCTACAGAGGGATGCAGATTCTTATTGCAGGTGCCTAATTTGTCTACTGTAACAGTGTATGGTGCAGAACAATCACCATATGAAGATAAAAACAATACAGAAAGATGTGGAAGTGTGGTTGATCAAAGTAAAAGCTGGATGCATGCACTCATTGAAAAGAAGAGACATATTGAGCGTGCAAAAAAATATGCTGGAGATCAAGATGTATCTTGGTGGGAGGACTTTTTCAATCATCAAGAAGAGATTATACAGTATACAATTGCAGGTCACTGGCCAGTTGATGTTCCATTCACATGGGATTTTTGTACACAAAGATCCGTGAATGTGGCCCAAGCATGTAATGCAGATGCACTTCAAAGTTTTATACATCCACCAGAAAGAAATATTTATGTAGGCCCAAGGATGACAAAACAGGCAGAAGCAAGATGGCAAGGAAATTTAATAGAGATAAATGTTGGAACGCTTATTGCAGTACTTGCTGATGGTGATGAGGCTACCAGACCATTTTGGATTGCAAAGGTTTTAGAGATAACTAAAGATATTGATCAGAGAAGAATAGAGGCTTTGGTGGTGCATTGGTATTACACTAAAAGTAGTAATGCATTCACAGGTAAATATAACTTAGAAATGGTGTGTGATGCTAAACGAACAGGTTCAAAAAGGAAAAAGAATATTCGAAGCACATCCACTCTTAAAATGGATGATGTAGATATTCTTGTTTATGATTTTTCCTTGACAAAAACTGGTCACTTGAGGAAAGCAACCATCAACATGATAAAACAAAAGCTTCCAGATGTATGTGGTACAGGAAATCATAGGAAAACAAGAAGAGTTGTGCATGATCCTGCAGAATTTGGTATGTACGTGGATGAAGATAGAGCTCTTGTGGATATAGAAGAAGAAGAAGAGAGCTCTCAACAGTATGAGACTGAATCAAGTGCATCAGATGATGAGGGTGTAGACATAGATCGACAAAGTTGTGAGTTGCATTGAAGCTCTCAGACATTTTTAGTGCTTATGTAAATGCCTCAAAGTAGTTTGGTTAATGAAACCATGTTTTGTAGCAATTTTGAATAACAATCAGATATCCACCCATTAAAGATATGTCTAAAATGTTATTTTTGTGTAAAAACTATTGACTTCTACATTCTTATATATATTTTAGACATGTCAATGTCTTAGCATATAGATTTTGGACATGTCAATGTCTTATCATATACATTTTGGGACACGTCAATGCCTAATATAGTGAAATTTTGACTACATTTTGAGCTCAATTTTTTTTGAGAAAATGACAAAAAACGTCAAAAATTACTTGTTTTCACCTCATTTTTGTAATATATGTATACTGGTGTAAAGGAATTCCAAAAATGAGGTGAAAACATGTAATTTTTGACGTAAGTGTTCTCTTTTTACGACATAGTTCTCGTTTGTTACGACTCGCTGTTGATATCTATCCCAACACTTTACCCACCATATTGCCAAGGTTCTCAACCCAAGGATAGAAGTCAAAGGGCAGATCACGGAATTCAACCCACACTGGAATCTAGGTGGGCTTAGGGCCCTTAGGGTTAAACCCTATAAACCATTTAAAAAAAGACACAGGAGTATTTCAAATAAGCCACTGACCTTCACTGATAACATGTAGAGCACTGTTATCATCTTCAAAGAAAAACAAAAAGTAGTTATTGGGACAGTATTGAACATGCTTGACAAAGAGCCCCCTAGTTTCCCAGTGGACTTTGATCCAAGATTTCAACACCTCCTGAGCTGGCCTTGGCTCATGACAGAGCCCTATAACAACTCTATCAGTGAGTTGGTCATGCCAATTATGCAATGAGTTTCTATCAATTATGAGGGCATCCTCATCTTCATCACTATCTTCACTGTCGATTTCCAGTTTGTGTGGGTTTTCCTCACCCTTGTTTCTTTCTTTGCAAAGGGGAAACAGAGGAGAGAAGTTACTTGGTGCTTGCTTGATGTCAAAAAGGTCTTTAGAATGGTTACCAATAGCTTAATCAGACTCGGCGTAGGTTTTTTGGGGCGAAGAAGTCTTGCCTGACCCCTGTTGAAGCTCAGGAAAGTCATCAGAAGCGATTCCGAGATGCATTTCTTGCTACATGCGATTGATACAGTGTCCTGGAAGACCCTGAGGGATGATAGAAGCCTCCACTCCCCCGCCGTGAGACTCTAGCACCAAGAGGCCATTGCGCAAAGCCTCGAACAGCGCCATTATAGTAATGCCAAGCCAAGAGACAAGAACGAGAGTGAATGGATAGACGCGAGCCCCCCCACTCCAAGGGGGAGGGAGCACGGGAAGGAAAACAGAACCTCGCAGAGGAGGGCCAAGCCCATCATGCAAGCCCTCTCCGCAGCGTATTGTTTTATTCTACATAGCTTTGTTTGCTCATTGTTGTCTAAATTCTTTAGGTGGTATTAGAGCAGTGTTTCTTTTACAAGGACACATTGATAATGGCGTTCTTGCCTCACGGGAGAAGAAACATAGTTCTAACCATTGATAATGGATGCAGGTTTTCCCCTTGACACAAGCTCTCACATCATTCCACTATTCTTCGATAGCGCTCTTTGTCTTCCTACCACCACCTCAGCCCACATTAGTTACTCTACCACACTAGGCTTTCAAATATAGAAGTATCGACTAACATATGGTCAACTTCAAGCCTCTCTCAAGTACTCCGATTCTCTGTCGTGCATCTATGGTATACCCATTGGCCACACTCGCAATGTGCAAACATGCAATAGTAGTGGAGCCACAGAGAATGAATGCCTCTCCTCCCAACCATATGCCTCTATATATAGCTCTCTCCAAGGGTCTACCTTCTTGGGCACGTGGATTCTAATCATCCTAGTGTCAGCCATGTAACTACATGTGTGCCAAGTGTTCCATTTAACTAGAGTTAACTCAAGTGGATGCTTCTAAAAGGTTCTAGAGCTTTTTGGGGGAAACACTTTCCCCATGTACCCCATGGGGGTTGAACCCAAGGCCTCCTCCTTCACATCCTTGAGTCTTAACCACTAGGCTAAGTGGATCACTTGGTTATAGGAGTAAACGACCTTCTAGTAATTCTAGTCTTGAGATCTTTGGTCATGCATACGAGAGACCAAATAGTCTCTAATTGTATATCCATCTAAACGAGTCGGACCCTTGGATTGAGCTATTCTTGTGCCTACGTTGTTGTTGCAAAACACACAAAATATGGAGATGAAACATACTCCTTTATTGCATGTCCATTTTCTTTTGGATTCCTATTTTTTAATTGCATGTCATGTTCCCAACAATAGTTTTATCTTTTGGGAGGTGTGCCACATCTTTTAAAGGAAATGTTTCTGAAACTCCATTCTCTATTCTCACCTACTTGCATTGTTTTCTCCATATAAGGTTGTTTCTATGCACATCCGTTCTTCTTAGAAGTGGTCCAACACTTGCAGCACTATATTGTTCGACTAGTTGGGCTATGCCGCCTTAAGATTGTGAGCACTTGTTTCCCAAGATATTAATGCCCGATGAAAAGTAACTATGTAGGAACCTATATGACTAAGAAAGCTGACTATTAGTAGAGGTGACGTGTTGCAAGGACACATCGCAAGACTTGAGAACCTTTCATAGTTAGGAATAGATGCAAATGTTTGCACCATGATGACAACATCATGAAGGGCATGTCTCAACACACAAGCAATCATACGTAAATTTCCCCAAGCCTTAATAGTTGTGTCTATTGGAAGAGATGGATGGATACCTCAAGGAAGTGAGGTGGTATTGCTAAAATCTGCTTTGTACCTGCCCTAAATCGCTTCATATTTTGATAGTAGGCCCTTTTAGCTTGCAAATGACACCAAGAAGGAGCCTATGTACTTTGGAGTTGATCTTTCAAACATTTGAATCAAAACAGATTACTTCATGAATTGCAAGTGCCACAAAACTTGCTATTTTGGTCTAGACACCTATTGGTTCTTTTGTTGAGTCCTCAGAGTACAGTAATAGTATAGACTTGCATGACAAATGGGATCGGCTGCTGTTGGAGAAACAATCACTAACTAGACATATATTTGAAGGTCAAATCTTAGGAAGAAAACCCCATGCCTATGTGAAGGGAAAAATTCACAAATGTATCATATTTGTAAAGTTAGTTCACTTTTGTTCTAGAAGTTTTTTAAAATCACGAGAATACGAAAATCTATATAAGTTAGTTCGTATCAATTGACGCAGAGAGAGAGAGAGAGAATAGAGAGAAGAAGTAGAAGAAGGAGTTCATTTATACGACTGTGTATAGTCGGGACTCTCTGAGTGAGAAAGCATCTGTAAAACTTCTGAGTTTTCATAGCTATGAGAAAGAACTGAGTAAAGTTCTGTGTATGAGTCTCTCTCCATCATCTCCATAATTACCTACTGTGTGATGAGTTAAAAAGATCAAGTTTTCCAAGCAACACGATGCCTGGCATCGAATCTCTGCTGATAAGTCATATTTTCATTTATATTTTTCATTCAGTACTGAAGTGTTTTGAAAACATGATGTTGTTGGAGCAACTCGATGCCTGGCATCGAATTCCAGTTGATAAGTCATATTCTAAGTGTGCATGAAATCACCTATAGTTTTGGTGTCCAAAAGATCAAGGTTTTATGCGGGAAGTCGATGCCCGGCATCGAATCCCTGCTGAAAAGTGGCCAAAAACATCCCAAGTCGATGCTCGGCATCGAATTCTCGTTGCAAGTCGATGCTAGGCATCGAATTCTAATTTTAAACAGGCGCTATTACTATAACAGGAAAGATTTCCAATTTTGGAAGGTCATACAGGGTCATCTTGTGAGAGCCATAACTTGAGTTCTAGAGATCTGTTTGATGCATATGATAGCTTGTTGGAAAGCTCTAGTCTTTTAGCTTCAGCTTATAAAGTTTCATGGAGAAATAGTACTTGAGCTAGGAGAAATTAGCAAAATACTGAAGGTATGTCATTTCGGTGACTAGGAATTTCTGTAGAAGCAAAGTTCTCACTTTAGGCTATCATTTCTCAAAGTTTGGAGTGGCAATGAGATAATGGTGACCATAGAGGTGTTCTAGTGTCACATTAATTCATTTCTTGTGGTGTTTCATACATCAACAAGTGGTATCAGAGCAGAAAGATTCTCGAGAGCAGAAGACGACAAAGGTACGAGAAGTTTTGTAAAGTTTTCCATTAAAGTTTGAAAGGTGAAGCATTTGAAGACACAAGGCATCAAAAGGTTACTTCAAAAGTATCCTCATACACAAAGAACTTCAAAAGGTATTATCCTTTATCCTTTAAGCTCACAGGTTGCAGCAGAAGGAAAGAACTATGGCAGATCATATTTCCATTGACAAACTGGACAGAGATAATTACCCCGCATGGGTAATGAGAATGGAAGCCTTACTTATGAGTAAGGATCTCATGATATATGTTACAAGTGAAGAAGAGAAGCCAGTATTCGAAGATGAAAGCCGACCAAAGAAAGAGGAACTTGATGCTTTAAAGCATTGGCAGAAGAAGGATGCAAGTGCAAAAGCCTACATCTACAACACAATCTCTGATCATTTGCTACCACACATCAGAGGATTGGAATCATCTGAAGATATATGGAATGCATTGGAGTATCATTTCCAAAGTACTACTAAAGCAAGGAAAGAAAGTCTATGGTTAGAGTTTACAACATTCAAGAAGAAGCCAAGTCAAAGTATTAGTGATTATGTCACTAAGATGAAGGATCTTGCAGATAGTCTTGGATCCATAGATGAAGATGTTGAAGATCACAGATTGATTGCTCAACTACTTGCAGGTTTGAGAGGGGATGAAAGGTGGAAACCTTTTGTCTTATCAACAGAACTTTCATTAAATCATTATGTTCTAGATTTGAACCAGTTGCTTGGTTTGATGCTCACATATGAGCAAGACTTGAAGGGAGATGGAGATAAAGGACAAAGTTCTGCAATGTACATGAAGAACAAGAAGAAAGGAGATAAAGGTAAAGCAAAGGACGAAGAGGAGTCTAGTTCTCAAGCTTATTATGCAAGAGGTAAAGGCACTGGCAGAGGAAGAGCAAGAGGTTTTGGAAGAGGAAGAGGTAATCAAAATAACAACAAAAAGGCTTGCTGGATCTGTGGATTGAGTAATCATTTGGCTCATGACTGTTGGCACAACCAACAAGGATCAAACCAGAATCAAAACAACAATAGCAGAGGCCGAGGTGGAAGATATCAAAGTAATTTCCAAAGAGGTAGACAAAGTCAAAGAGGAGGCTATGGTAGAGGTGGAGGAAGAAGTTGGGGACAGAATCAATCCTACAACACCACCTACTACAATTATGCAAATGACACACAGAATGAAAGTCATACATCATTGATGATGAATTCAATCAGCACATCAGATAAAGAAGATCTAAAGGTATTTTACATTGACTCTGGATGTTCTAATCATTTGTCAGGAAACATAGAATCGATGTCAGAATTGGAAAAAGGCATTTCTAGTCACACAGTTCAAACAGGTGATAATACCAGACATAGTGTACATTCAATTGGAAAAGTGAAATGCAAGAATGGAGCAGATTTGCTAACCAATGTTTTGTATGTTCCTACAATACCTAAAAACTTGATTAGTGTGGGACAGATAGTTGAAAAAGGTTTTCAAGTCAGGTTTACAAATGAAGGAGTATTTGTTGAAGATCCAGAGAATGGATATAATCAGATTGTCTCTGGTAAGAAAGAAGGTAGACTCTTTACTTTAAGAGTGCAAGGGAACATTGGTCAAGCTTTGCTCACACATGGTGAAGCAGTGATTACAGAACTTGATCTCTGGCATAAGAGATTAGGTCATTTCAATGAAAGAGGAATTAAAGCTATGGTTGCTTATCAGTCTGTACTAGGATTACCCAATGTGCAAAGTCAACATATGGTTTATAATTGTGAAGCATGTCAAATGGGTAAAGCACACAGGTTACCATTTCAAAAGAAAGGATTCAAACATGATGGAGTACTTGCGCTCATTCATACAGATGTATGGGGACCAACAAAAGAAGGATCTATCAGTGGCTCAAGGTATTATGTTCTTTTCATTGATGATGCTACAAGATGGATAACATTATATGTTTTGAAGGAAATATCAGAAGTGTTTGGAGCTTTCAAGCATTTTCATGCATATGTAGAGATATTCACAGGTCAAAAGCTTAAGAGACTGAGGTCTGATGGAGGGGGAGAATACTTCTCCCAAGAGTTCAATGATTATCTTTGGAATATAGGTATTAAGAGAGAAATAACTTGCAGGTATACACCACAACAAAATGGTGTAGTAGAAAGAAGGAACAGGACTTTGGTTGAGTTTGCTAGAGCTATGCTAAAGGAGAAGAACTGTCCAAATTATCTTTGGGCTGAGGCTGTAAATACAGCTACATATCTTGTGAATAGATTACCATGTGCAGCTCTGAATGGAATGACTCCATATGAAGCTTGGTGGGGTAAGAAACCAACACTAGATCATTGTAGAGTGTTTGGATCAATTGCATATGCTTATGTGCCATCACAACTTAGGCATAAACTTGAACCAAAGGCAGAAAAATATGTGTTCATTGGTTATGATGAAAAGCAGATGGGTTACAGGTTGTGGAATCCTTTAACCAAACAATTTCTTGTTTCTAGAGATGTTACATTTGATGAACAGAAAAGTTGGTATGCAGATCAAAGTCATACAACTGAAGAATTTGAAGAAGAGGTAAGAAGATGTGAGAAAGGAAAATCAATTGTGCAGGTAAATAGAGATGAAGACTATATGCAAGCAAGTACATCCACAAGTGGATTAACAAGAAGAAATGAAGAAGCTCCTATATTTGATGAAGAGGTGTATCCAGACACATATGAAGAATGTGAACCAAGAAGGTCAAGCAGGACTAGAAGACAACCAGAAAGGTATTCTTATGATACTTCTTACATAACTCAGAAGAACTATGCATATATGGTCAAAGATGATGAAGAACCTTAGAACTATGATGAAGCTAAAGGTAAGAAGCAATGGGAAGAAGCGATGAAGGAAGAGTTCAATGCACTAGAGGAGAACAAGACATGGGAACTTGTTCCTAAACCAAATGGTAATAAAGTAATTGGAAATAAATGGGTTTATAAAGTGAAGAAGCTTGCAGATGGAAGTATAGCCAGATACAAAGCTAGATTGGTGGTGAAAGGCTATGCCCAGACCTATGGCATAGATTATGATGAGACATTCAGTCCCGTAGCTAAGATGTCAACTATAAGGACAATCATTGCTATTGCAGCTTCAAAAGGATGGACCCTAAGTCAATTGGATATAAAAAATGCCTTCTTGAATGGATACATATCAGATGAGGTATACATGGAACAACCTCAAGGGTTTATAGATTCCAGGTATCCAAATTTTGTTTGCAGGTTGAGAAGAGCATTGTATGGATTGAAGCAAGCTCCAAGAGCTTGGAACTATAGACTGGTGAAGTATCTCAATGATCTTGGATATCAAAGTTCAAAAGCAGACCCAAGTCTACTTATCAGAAGAACAGAGGAAGGTACAATCTACATTTGTATTTATGTAGATGCCATTATAATCACAGGTACTTCAGATGAAGGAATCAAGGAGTTAAAGAGATTACTTGAGAAAGAGTTTAAGATCAGTGACCTAGGAAAGTTGTCATACTTTCTTGGAATGGAAGTTACTTATACAAATCATGGCATATATGTATCACAAGAAAGGTATCTTCTGAATTTATTGAAGAAGTTTGATATGGAAAATTGCAGAGAAGCTTCAACTCCACTTGAAGTTAATCACAAGCTCAGTAAATATGATGGTGCAGAATACAAAGATATGAGGAAGTATCAATCTCTTGTGGGTAGTTTGATTTATGCTACACTAACAAGACCTGATCTTAGTTATGCAGTGGGAGTTTTGTCACAATTCATGCATTGTCCAAAGGACCCACATTGGATTGCAGGTCAAAGAGTTCTCAGATATATCAAAGGAACTATAAAAGAAGGATTATATTATCCTTTTACATCAGATTTGAAGTTGAGAGCCTATAGTGATTCAGATTGGGCAGGTAACCAGGATGACAGAAGATCAACTCATGGTTACATGATATACATTGGTGATAAGCTTGTAAGTTGGTGTTCAAAGAAACAACATACAGTAGCATTATCATCAACTGAAGCAGAGTACAAAGGACTTGTGGAAGCAGCTAAGGAAGTCATATGGATGCAGACATTGTTCAAGAGCTTAGGCATTGATCAAGGTACACCTACAATACATGGAGATAATATGAGTTCACTTTATCTTGCAGCAAATCCAGTATTTCATGCAAGGACAAAGCACATAGAGATACATTATCATTTTCTCAGAGAAAAGGTAATGGAGAAGGAGATTGAAGTGGAGTACATTTCTACTAAAGATCAGATAGCAGACATAATGACAAAGAGCTTGGATGGTGTGAAGACCAACAGATTCAAAAGCATGGCAGGAGTAAAAGAAAAGAAGATGATATGAAGAAATAGGGAATGTCAATTAGTGATTAAGGGGGAGCTATTGGAGAAACAATCACTAACTGGACATATATTTGAAGGTCAAATCTTAGGAAGAAAACCCCATGCCTATGTGAAGGGAAAAATTCACAAATGTATCATATTTGTAAAGTTAGTTCACTTTAGTTCTAGAAGTTTTTTAAAATCACGAGAATACGAAAATCTATATAAGTTAGTTTGTATCAACTGACGCGGAGAGAGAGAGAGAGAGAATAGAGAGAAGAAGTAGAAGAAGGAGTTCATTTATACGACTGTGTATAGTCGAGATTCTCTGAGTGAGAAAGCATCTGTAAAACTTCTGAGTTTTCATAGCTATGAGAAAGAACTGAGTAAAGTTCTGTGTATGAGTCTCTCTCCATCATCTCCATAATTACCTACTGTGTAATGAGTTAAAAAGATCAAGTTTTCCAAGCAACTCGATGCTTGGCATCGAATCTCTGCTGACAAGTGATATTTTCATTTATATTTTTCATTCAGTACTGAAGTGTTTTGAAAACATGATGTTGTTGGAGCAACTCGATGCTTGGCATCGAATTCCAGTTGATAAGTCATATTCTAAGTGTGCATGAAATCACCTATAGTTTTGGTGTCCAAAAGATCAAGGTTTTATGCGGGAAGTCGATGCCCGGCATCGAATCCCTACTGAAAAGTGGCCAAAAACATCCCAAGTCGATGCCTGGCATCGAATTCTCGTTGCAAGTCCATGCTAAGCATCGAATTCTAATTTTAAACAGGCGCTATTACTATAACAGGAAAGATTTCCAATTTTGGAAGGTCATACAGGGTCATCTTGTGAGAGCCATAACTTGAGTTCTGAAGATCCGTTTGATGCATATGATAGCTTGTTGGAAAGTTATACTTTTCTAGTTTCAGATTATAAAGTTTCATGGAGAAATAATACTTGATCTAGGAGAAATTAGCAAAATACTGAAGGTATGTCATTTCGGTGACTAGGAATTTCTGTAGAAGCAAAGTTCTCACTTTAGGCTATCATTTCTCAAAGTTTGGAGTGGAAATGAGTTAATGGTGACCATAGAGGTGTTCTAGTGTCACATTAATTCATTTCTTGTGGTGTTTCATACATCAACAACTGCAAGATGCAAAGAACTTGTGTTGTAACCAAAGATCATAGGTGAATGAGTGTGAAGTCCCAAATCTAAGTAGAGAAATCTAATCCGCATAGCTTCTTCTGTAACATTTGCTAAACCCCTATATTTAGCCTCTGTTGAAGATAGGGCAACAGTAGGTTGCTTCTTGGAAGACCATGAGATGGGTTTATCACCTACAAAAGACAAGTATCGAGAAGTACTTCTTTTGTCATCCTTACAACCTGCCCAATCTACATCTAAGTATAACTTAATATCCAAATCTGATGTTTATGGGAAGTAATGTCCTTGGTTTTGAGTACCTTTGAGATACTTCAGAATCCTTTTAGCAGCTTCCAAGTGAGCTTCTCTAGGTTTCTGTATGAATTGACTCAGAACACTTACTTTATAACATATATCAATCTTGGTTAATGATCCATAGTTAAGAATTCCAACTATGCTTTGGTATCATGCAATGTCTTCAAGCAAATCACCTTGATGAGCACTCAATGTTTGATTTAACTTTATAGGGGTGCTAGCTACCTTTGCATTCTCCAAGTGAATTTTTTTCAACATGTCCTGCACATATTTTCTTTGAGTGATATAAATTCCAAAGTTAGTGTAAACTAACTTGAGTCCAAGAAAATCCTTCAAAAACCCTAGGTCACTAATTTTGAATTCCTCTATCATTTGGTTCTTGATTTGTTTGATGCCATTGGCATCACTTCCTATACGTGTGATGGCATCAACATACACACATAAATATATCATTTCTGAGTTACTTCTCTTGAAAGACAAAGAAGAATATGCCTTGCTCATCATGAATCCTTGGTTTTGAAGGTAGGTAGTTAACCTATGGTTCTGTGCCCTAGGTGCTTGTTTCAAACCATAAAGAGCTTTGTTCAATTCGCACACATGATTTAGCTTGCTTCGGTCTTCATAGCTAGGAGGTTCAGTCATGTAAACCTCCTCTGAAATCCAGCCATTGAGAAAGGCATTTTTCAACATCTAGTTGACACATATTCCAATCTCTAGATGCAGCTACACTTACCAATACTCTGATGGTTGGCATTTTAACCACATTTGAGAAAGTTTCTTCATAATCTACTCCTTGAGTTTGTGCAAAACCCTTAGTGACAAGTATAGCTTTATACCTATTTATGGATCCATCTAACTTCCTTTTGATTTTGTAAATCCATCTAGAACTAATTACCTTCATTGATGCTTTCTTGGGTACTAGCTTCCAAGTTTCATTCTCTTGCAGTTCTTCTATTTCTTCATCCATACCTTCCTTTCATTCTGTTTTGGTACTTGCTTCTTCATATGAAGAAGGTTCTTCAAGTGATGAATCCTTAGCAAGATAAATAGAATGCTTAGTAACTAATGAAGTGTCATACCCATATCTAATTTGCTTCTTACTCTCTCTTTGTGATCTCCTTATGCCTTGGTTGGATTATTCATGTATTTCATCCAAGCCCTTCATCTTGGGCTTGCCCTTTGATTTCCATGCTTTGAATTCTTCCAAGTTGATGGTGTCCTCATCATCTGATTTGATGTCTTCAATTGTGTTTGGCTCCTCCTTGGTGAGGCTTGGAAATTCTTCTTCCAAGTCATATGGCAATTTGACCTTCCTACATTCACTTTCAAACCAAGAATCATTCTCATCAAACACAACATCTCTACTGACCATAAATCCTTTGTTGGAAGGATTATAAAACATGTATCCTTTCTGATTTAAATCATGCCTATGAAGATGCATTTCTCTGCCTTAGGATCTAGCTTACCTCTGATTTGAGATGGAACATGCATATAAGAAACACATCCAAATATTCTACAATGATCAATTCATCACCTTCTACCATGCCATGCCTCATATGGGGTCATCCCATCAACTGACTTAGAGGGTAACTTGTTAATAAGATGAATGGCAGTAGAAACACTCTCTGCCCATAAATAATTAGGCAATTTCTTTTCATTAAGCATTGATCTAGCTGCTTCCACAATCAATGTTTTCCTCCTCTCTGCTACCCCATTTTGCTCAAGGGTATACCTTGTAGTAATCTCCCTTTTGATATCTCTGTCGTGCAACAATGCATCAAATTCATTGGAGAAGTACTCACCTCCTCTATCTGACCTTATCCTCTTTAGACTTCTTCCTGTTTGATTTTCCACAAGTGCAAGATATTTCTTGAAACAAATGAAAAATTCATCTTTATGTTTCATGAAATATAAGATAGTCCACCTATTGAAATCATCAATGAATAACACATAGTACCTTGAGCCTAAAATTGAAGGATCCTTGCTTGGTCCCCACACATTTGTGTGGAAACATTCCAAATAATCCTCATGCATATAGCCTTTCTTTGTAAAGGGTAACCTATGTGATTTACCAAACTGACATGCACCACACTTATAGATCATATGTTGCTTGGATGTTGGGAAAGATGGATGGACACTCAAGAAAATGAGTTCGTACTGCTAATCCTTGCTTTGTAACAGCCCTCTTTAGCTTCAGAGTTGTGTTCTAGGCCCTCTTGGCTTTCCAATGACACTAAACAAGTGCCTATGTAAATACTGTGAGAAATGTTTGATGCAAAACAAACTACTCCCAAGTTCACAATCTAATAAAAACCTTCTATTTTGGTACACACCTGCTGTTTGTTAATTTCAGCGCTTCTAGTACAGTAGGAATTAGAAAACTTCCTTTTGGAGATATTAAATTAGCTTAATAAGCTAATGATTCCAATTGGAATCACTTAAAATGATTGACTATACACAGAGCAATCAATTTAGCAAGTATAGCATTACCCCCTATTTTTTGAGTGGGTACTTCGACAAGCTTTTCTCCCAATCCACTTAATGGAATGTCTTCAAAATTTGGCAACATGTAGAGGACTTAGAGAAGATTCCAAAAAGCTATAGAACATTGAAAATGGTGGAGTATTGACTGTGATATGAGCAATATAAAGTGACTCTTCTGAGTGACAATAATAGAGAGATCAATAGATATAATGAATGATCTAATGTATTATGAAACAATGCTCTACATGTTCATTGGCATGATAATGAATGCCCAATGATAGATAGAGGTGCAGGCTATGAAGTGAGCCTCACTCTCTTACAATATGATCACCTAATGCATTGGAATTGGAGTGTTCTCTACCACGAATTTTACATTCATCTTTTTATAGATGTTTCATTCAAATTTTGAATTAGAATTCAACTTTGGCTCTCACTAAAAAGTGATCCACTAATCTAGGAGATATTATCTCTAAGATTTCGTGGCTTAAAAATCCATCTAACTCCATGAGTTTAGTGGCTTTTACAAATATTCCTTCAAGTCAATTTGACTTTTACAAATGGTAAAAGATAGAGAGACTCATAGCAATGGTTCCCATGAAACTTCAATTATTCCTCAAAAGATCTTCTCATGCCTAGCCAAGTGTGTAGGCTTGGCAATCGCACCAACAGCTCCCCCTCAAGCCAAACATCTTGTCTTGGTCTTGTTCTTCAATAATCTTGAATTTCTTGCAATCCAATCAAAGCTTTAAACTTGCAAAAGTTTAATACCATCAAGTGCTTTGGTTAATAAGTCTGCACATTGCATATTGGATGATACATATGCCAACTCAACTTCCCTCCTCAATAGCTTCTCTCTCACATAATGATAGTGGACCTATATATGCTTGGTCCTAGCATGATAAATAGGATTTGCTGCAAGATGTAGTGAGCTTGTATTATCTCAAAAAATCATTCGAGATCTAGTATGCAAACTCAAATTTGTATATAGAAATCTTATCCATATGGCCTATTGAGTAGCATTGGCCAATCCTCTATATTCTACCTCTGTTGAAGATACGGCAACAGTAGGTTTCTCTTGGAAGGCCATGATATAGGCTTGTCACCTACAAAAGATAGATATCCTCAGGTACTCCTCCTATCATCTTTGCAACCTGCGCAATCTGTATCTGAGTATATCTTAATGTCTAAATCTGAAGTATAAGGAAAATATAAACCTTGACTTTGAGTCCCTTAAGGTTCTTCAAGATCCTCTTGGCAGCTTCCAAGTGAGGTGCCCTAGGTTTGTGCATAAATTGGCTTAAGACACTTACTCCATAAACAATATCAATCAATGTAGCATTGTTCAACTTCCCACTATGCTTCGGCATCCTGCAATATTATCAAGCACATCACCTTCATGAGCACTTAATTTTTGGTTTACCTACATTGGAGTGCTTGCTATCCTGGCATCCTGAAAATGAAACTTCTTTAACATGTCCTATACATACTTTCTTTGTGTAATGTAAATTCCAGAGTTACTATAGACTAACTCAAGTCCAAGAAAATACTTTAGTGACCCTAGATCACTGATTTTGAACTCGAGCATCATTTGATTCTTGATTTTTTTTTATTCCATTAGCATCGTTACCTGTAAGTATGATATCATCAACATACACACATAGGTATACCACCTTTGAACTACTTCTCTTAATAAACAGAGAAGTATCTGCTTTACTCATGATGAATCCTTCATCTTGAAGGTATGTAGTCAACCTATGGTTCCATGCCCTAGGTGCCTGCTTCAATCCATAAGGAGCTTTGTTCAGTTTACACACATATGTTACCTTGCTTGGGTCCTCATAGCCAGGAGGTTGAGACATATGCACCTCCTTTGAAATCCAGCCATTTTTTTTTTACATCCAATTGGTACATGTTCCAATTCTTTGATGCAACCACAATTACCAATACCTGATGGTTGGCATTTTTGCCACAGGTGAGAAGGTTTCTTCATAATTAACTCCTTGGGTTTGTGCAAAAACCCTTAGCCACAAGTCTATCCTTGTACCTTCTTATTGATCCATAAGAATTCCTCTTGATCTTATAGATCCATCTAGAACCAAATACTTTCATAGACTCCTTCTTTAGCACTAGCTCGCAAGTATCATTCTCCTTGAGTGATTCAATCTCCTCATCCATAGCTTCCTTCCATTCTGCCTTGGTCTTTACCTCTTGATATGATGATGGATCTTCAAATGACAAGTCTTTTTCGAGATAAATAGAGTTCTTAGTAACTAAAGAAGTGTCATACCCATATCTGATTGGCTTCTTGCTCTCCCTTTGTGATCTTCTGATTGCTTGGTTGGATGATTCAGGTATATCCTCCAACTTCTTCATCTTGACTTTGCCTTTGGATATCCATGCCTTGAATTCCTCTAGGTTGATGATGTCTTCATCATCTGATTTGATGTCTTTAATCTGGGGCTCGTCCTTGGTAAGGCGTGGAAATTCCTCTTCCAATTCATAAGGCAACTTTACTTTCCTGCATTCACTTTCAAACCAAGAATCATTCTCATCAAAGACAACATCTCTATTGACCATAAATCCTTTGTTGGAAGGATTGTAAAACCTGTATCCTTTCAGATTCAAGTCATACCCTATGCATATGCACTTCTCTACCTTAAGGTCTAGCTTACCTCTTATTTAAGATGGTATATGCACATAAGCAACACATCCACAGATCTTGCAATGATAAAGTGAAGGTCTTCTACCATGCCATGCTTCATATGGGGTCATCCCATCAAGAGATTTGGATGGCAACGTGTTAACAAGATAAGTGGCAGTAGATACAGTCTCTGCCCACAAGTAATTAGATAATTGTTTCTCATTTAACATTGACCTAGCTATTTCAACAATTAGTCTATTTCTCCTCTCTGACACCCCATTTTTCTCAGGGGTATACCTTGTTATAATTTCTCTTTTGATTGCTCTATCCTTCAAGAATGCATCAAACTCACTTGAGAAGTACTCACCTCCTCCATCTGACCTTAGTCTCTTTAGACTTCTTCCTGTCTGGTTTTCAACAAGTGCAAGACACTTTTTAAAGCAACTAAATACTTCATTTTTGTGCTTCATAAAGTATAAGATAGTTCACCTACTAAAATCATCAATGAATGATACATAATACCTTGATCCAAAAATTGAGGGATCCTTACTTGGTTCCCATACATCTGTATGGACAAGCTCTAAGTAGTTCTCATGCATGTAGCCTTTCCCTGAGAAGGGTAACCTATGAGATTTTCCAAATTGACAAGCACCACATTTAGAGATCATGTTTTGCTTGGATACATTAGGTATCCCAAGCACACATTGATCTCTACAATTTGCTTTATGGTTATCTCACCTATGTGTCCTAATCTCTTATGCCAAATTTCAAGCTCTCATAATGTTTGGTCTTTGTAACTATAAAGTGCAATATTCTTTGTATCTTCAAGTTCAAAAGTGAATAATCTACGTGTCTTTTCTCCTTTGGCAATTCTCTTGAATCCATGTTGGGGATCCTCCACAAAAGCTCCATATTTGTTGAACCTTACCTGCATACCATTTTCCACAATCTGTCCAACATTCATTAAATTCTTGGTAATTGTGGGTACATATAGAACTCTACTCAACAGATTTCTATTTCCATCAGAGGTTTTAACATTTCCTACCTTGACCACTGAGTGTTTGGTGTCATCATCTATTTTTACCTGATGTTTTCCCTTAGGTTCCTCAAGGTCAGAGAGAAGAGCTACATTTCTTGCCACATGGTCTGAGCATCTTGAGTCAATGTAGAAGAGATGGTCATCATTCATACCTTGCTTTGAAGTCATATTCATAATCAAAAGGGAATCCTCTTGTTCCTGTGTATAATTCTTGTAGTCTTTCCTTGAATTGTATCCTCCTTGGTACTTGTTATTGTAGATGTTCTTGTAGTTGTTATTGTAGCCTTGTTGATGGTAGAATCTTCCTCTTGATTGTGTATATCCACCTCTTTGAAAACCTCTACCTCTCTGATTCTTTAAGTTCTTGTAACATTCATCTGTAGTATGATTTGACAAGCCAAAAATATTACATGGTTAGGAGTTATAAGGTCTCCCCGTACCTTGCTTACCTCCTCTACCCCTACCTCTTGAGTTTCTACCTCTCCTTGCATAGTTGGCTTGCGAGGTTGTACCTTCATCCTCAATTTTCTTGCTTTTCACTTTCTCTTTAGACTTGCCTTTATCTGTGTATAGGGCACAAGAGCTATAACCTCTTGATGAATTTCCATTCTTGTTGAGCTTGGCATCATGGGTAAAGAGTTGCCCCGTTAGTGTGATAAGAACTGAAATCTGCATGTCCATGTATAAGTCCATGGCAGTTGTGAAGCTCTCCCATTTGTCATAGACTTTATTCCCATTGATTACTTGTCTTACAATCTACTCCTCTTCAATTTCTTCTCCTATTCTTGCCAATTGGTCAGATACATCCTTGACTTTGGTCACATACTCTGAGATATCTTGCTTGGGTTGCCTTCTTTGAGTGGTAAAATCAATCCACAATTGGTTCTTCCTAGCCCTTGTGTTGGAAGAGAAATATGAAGACAATGTTTGCCAAGTCTCTTGGGATGTCTTAGAGTTTCTAATGTGTGGAAGAAGAAAATGAGAGATTGAGTTAAGTATGACCTTGCTAATGCATCGTGATTCTAGTAATCCCTTCTTCCTAGAGATAGATGCATCAGACTTTGCCCTAGGGGCCATTCTCTCACAATATGGAGATGATGGACACCTACATCCAGTTGCATATAATTCAAGGAAATTTTCTCCTCTAGAAATTGATTATGAAATTCATGATAAAGAACTTCTTGCCATAGTGGACGCGTTTGATACTTGGCATCACCATCTAGAAGGAGCAGCTCATAAAGTTATCATGTATACAAATCACAAGAACCTGGAGTATTTTATGACCACCCACATCCTCAACAGAAGGCAATCTCGATAGAGTAACTTTTTATCCAGGTTCAACTTGCCAACAGTGTCAGTCAGATGCCTTGTCAACAAGATCTTATCTTGCACCAAAGAAGGGTGAAGATGCCTTTGATCAATAGGAGAGCATATTACTCAAGCTTGAGCATCTCCAGTTAGCAGCTATCTCTTCAAGCCATCATGAAGATTCAGCCTTGAATCATTTGATCCGTGAGACTCTACCACAAGATGAACTGTTTTGTAATGTTAAGAAAAAAACTCAAGAAGGAAGAATTCAAGAAGTAGATGAATTCCAAGAAAAGAATGAGTTACTATTCTATAAGAATCTATTGTATGTCCCTCCAGGAACTCCCACATTAAAGTACTTCAACAACATCATGACAACCTTGCAGCAGGACATGTTGGAGTGAATAAAACAATAGAACTTATATCAAGGTATTTTTGGTGGCCTCAAATGTGGAAGGAAGTCAAAGAGTATATCCGAACCTGTGACACTTGCAATAGATCTAAAGTACCACGACATAAACCTCATGGCCTCTTACAGCCTTTACCTTTTCCAAAAAGGCTATGGGCTTCATTATCTATGGACTTCATCACAGACCTCCCAAAGTCAGACAAGTATGATGCCATTCTTGTTATAGTGGATAGATTTACAAAGATGGCACACTTCATTCCAACTACAAAGGCAATCATAGGTGCAGCCACTGCTAGGCTTTTCCTTAGATACATCTTTAGGCTTCATGGACTGTCTGATGATATTGTTAGTGATCGAGGCCCACAGTTCATATCCAGCTTTTGGAATAGTCTTTGCAAGCTCCTTGGTGTTCAAGTTAAACTACCTGCAGTCAATCATCCACAGATTGATGGACAAACACAACAGGTGAATCAAGTCCTAGAACAATATCTTCGCTTCACCATCAACTATCATCAGAATGATTGGTTTGAGTAGTTACCCTTTGCAAAGTTTGCCTATAACAATAGTGATCATACATCTACCAAGCAGACTCCCTTCTTTGCAAATTATGGACAACATCCAAGGATGGACATACAACTCGCAAATCATGTCAAGAACCCAGTTGCTAGAGACAAGGCTCAGTACCTCATGGAAATTCACAAAGAACTCAAGGAAGAGATCCATAAAGCTCAAGAACATTATAAGTACTATGCAGATCAACATCGTGTTCAAAATCCATCATATCGAATTGGGGATAAAGTATGGTTACTCAGAAAAAAGTTAGAAACTTCAAGGCCCTGTGCAAAGTTAGATCATCAAAGATTTGGTCCATTCACCATCTTGGCCAAGATCAATCGAGTCACCTTCAAGCTCCAGCTACCAAGCACCATGAGAATACATCCAATTTTCCATGTATCCATGTTGGAACCATATGAGATTTCGCCATTGAGGGGGGAGAGACCTAGTCCTTCACCACCTATCAAGATTGATGATCATGAAGAATTTGAAGTCGAGCATGTCCTAGATTCCAAAATATCCCGAGGAAGATTGGAATACCTTATTCATTGGAAAGGGTATGACATCAGTGATCGTACTTGGGAACCTGCAGAAAACCTTCAGAGAGCACCAATCAAGGTTCTAGAATTCCATAGGAGAAATCCAATGAAACCGAGACCAGAGAACATGACCGCTCCTCGTGGAACTTGTCACTTGAAGGGGAGGTAATGTCATGGACAAAGGAAACCATCCTGAATCTCAGGTTCCATGTGTATCCTATATCTCATCATTGGTTCAGAATTTGGGGAAACAAATGCTTCCATTGCGTCTGGAACATATGAAAACCCTAAGATCGATTGTCTTCTTGCTTAATTCTGACATCCAGAGACCATGCTTCGAATTGATGACATCATCAATTCGTAATTGCCCTAGAACCACCTTTGGAAAACCTATATAAGGAGGGGCTGGCCACATTCATAATCGTTCTTGCCAATACCATTCTTGGGAGCTCAAGGAGTCGTGACTGCCAAGTAAGTACTCTCCAAGTTCCAGTTCTAGTTCCTGTCTTGTTTCTTGTTCTAGTCCCGTCTAGTCTAGTTCTTGGACATCTTGTCTTGTCCTCTTGTAATCTCGTAGTACGAGATCTTGTCAAGTTCTTTCTTGTATTGAGTTCATCTCCCAGAAGGGAGTTCTTGTAATCTAGACATCTTGTCTCATACTTACGTCTCGGGTTGTGGGATCTCTTGTATCATCTCTAGACCAGTTTTCCATACCTATTGGTCTCGGGTTGTGGGACGTCTTGTATCAAATATGTCTTCTTGTATTACTTTCCCTATGTGGATCTTCTTGTAATCATAAGTGTATTTCCGAAATCTTGTCTAGTGAAGTCAGAGAGCACAATCTAGTGCTCCCCTGACAGCTACATGGTTTAAACAAGCTGAGTCAATATAGAAGAGGTGCTCATCGTTCATACCTTGTTTTGAAGGCATGTTCATAATGAAAAGAGAATCCTCTTGATCCTCTGTATAATTATTGAAGTCTTTTCTTGATTTGTATCCTCCTTTATAATTGTTGTTGTAGCCATGATTGTAACTCTGATTATGGTTGAATCTTCCTCTTAATTGTGTGTAGCCACCTCTTTGAAATCCTCTTCCTCTCTGGTTCTTGATGTTTGTGTAGCACTCATCTATTGTGTGATTAGAAAATCCACATATATTGCATGGGGAAGAATGGAATGGTCTCCCCTTACCTAGCTTACCTCCTCTGCCCCTTCCTCTTGAATTCCTACCTCTCCCTACATAGTTAGCTTGAGAAGTAGTACCTTGATCTTCAACTCTCTTGCTCTTTCTTTTATCTTTAGACTTCCATTTATTTGTATAGAGGGAAGAAGAATTGTAACCTCTTGATGGTTCACCATTTGTGTTGAGCTTGGCTTCATGGGTAAAGAGTTTTCCCATAAGAGTGGTAAGATATGGAATTTGCATGTCCATATAGAGGTCCATGGCAGTTGTGAAAGCTTCCCACTTACCATCTGCCTTGATGCCATTGATTATTTGTCTCACTATTTTCTCTTCTTCAATCACCTCTATTATGCTTGCCAATTGATCAGCCACATGCTTTACTTTGGTCACATACTCTGAAACATTATGCTTGGGTTGCTTCCTTTGAGTAGTAAACTCAATCCACAATTGATTTTTTCTAGCTCTTGTATTGGAAGAAAAGTATGAAGATAATGTGTGGAAGAAGGAAGCCAGAAATAGAGTTAAGTAGTTATGACCTTGCTCAAGCATCTTTGGCACATCATGAGTTGAGTCTTCTAGCTCCTCTCTTGTAAGTTGACCTTTGCTTCTAAATATGGGCATCTCCTCATCTCCTAATATGTACCCATAGACACTTATTCCTTCTATATAGGACTTCATCCTCAAGGACCATGCTAGATAATTATTCTTGTCCACTTTATCAATGAAAGAAGGGAAACCATCTCCCATTTTACCTTAACTTGCTCTGATACCACCGTTGGAAGAGATGGATGGATACCTCAAGAAAGTGAAGTACCACTACTAAAACCTGCTTTGTACCTGCCTTAAATAACTTGAGAGTTTGATATTAGGCCCTTTTAGCTTGCAAATGACACCAAGAAGGTGCCTATGTACTTTGGAGTTCATCCTTCAAACAATTGAATCAAAATAGATTACTTCATGAGTTGCAAGTACCAGAAAACTTGCTATTTTGTTTTAGATACCTGTTGGTTCTTTTGCTCAGTGCTCACAGTACAGTAACAATTGATCAAATGCCTTTTGAGGGAATTAAATTTTAGATAGCTAATGATTACAAGTGGAATCATCTAAAATGACAAACCATACACTAAGAAATCAATTTAGCAATCTAAGGCTTACCCTCGACTCTTTGGGGACTTAGCAGTAAATGACTAGTGAGTAGTTCCATGGCGATTTTTCCCAAACAGCTATACAAAAAGCTTTGAAAGTATGGTAGTAAATGGTAGACCTCAAGCTGTTCCAACAAGCTCTAGATAACTGAAAATGGTTGAGAATGCACGGAGATATGATCAAACAAAGTTCACTATTCTGAGTAGTCATAGGAGAGAAGTAGACATAGATGATCAATGAGGTATATGTATTATAGCACACGATTATACATGATCATTGGCATTGAAATGATGCAAAATGATATTAGTCTTAGTGAGCTATGGTGTAAAACACTTAGCTACTGCAAATGATGATGAAGAAGAGTATCAATTAGGCTCATGGGCTGCACGTTTTAGAAGCTCTTTTATAAGAGAACTTTTTCTCAAGTTTGAATTTGAATTTCAAAACTTGGATCTTATTAAAAAGCAACTCCTCTAAACTAGAAGTTATTCTCTCATTTGTAACTCTTAGCTAATATGCTTCCTACCTCTATGAGATTCAAGCCTTTACAAGATTGTCTCAAGGGTAAAACCTTTTACAAATTGTAAATGCTGAAATGATTACAACCAAAGGTTCACATGCTTCATCAAATAGTTGCACATATTCTCTTCCATGCCTAGCCAAATGTGAAGGCTTGGACATTTGCACCAACAGTGTAATCACTCCTAAGCATCTAGGTTTGAGCTAGCTCTCATTGTATATGGTATTTACATTTTGGTTTAAATAATGGGATTCGACACTACAAGTTATTATCAGTAAGACCTTCCTAGTGTAATAGTTTTTTATGGTATAGATAAGTTTGCGAGTACAAATTTTTACACATGGCAAATGAAAACAAAAGGCTTCCTAATGCACAAAGGTGTATGGAGCTTTGCCAATAGTTCTCCACCTATCAAATGAGAGTTAGAATAGCTTACTCAAGCAGCAAAGACACAATGTGAACTGTACGAAGAGCAAGCCTATAGAATCATCATCATTGCACTCAATGACACATACATATACTATGTGGCCAATGCAAAAAAATGCATATGAAGCTTTGAAAACATTAGAGATCATTTTCGGTGCTCATGCAAAGCACAACAAAATGACCCTCAAAATGCAGTTGTATGGACTTTCCCTTAATCCCAATGAGGATATTACATTGTTTGTATATAGGATGAAAATTATAGTGACCCAATCGCATTCCCTTCAATGTATAGTGCCTTACGAAGACAAAATAGCAAATACTTTTAAAGGCAGTCCCCGACTCCTTTGTACACATTGCTACTGTTTTAAAAGAGACGGATCCTATTCCAACCCTAGAGGATCTTATAAACTCTTTGCAACAAGAAGAGAAAAGTATCAGAAAACTAGATCACCTTAGAGATACGCTTATAGCTACATCCAAAATGTGTAGCATATGTGGATGGACTAACCATGTTACCAAAGATTTTTTCAGCAAAAGGAAATACACCTTTTGTGGCAAGACAAGACACTTACCAAGAACTTGCTTTAGGAGACCAAAAGATTTCATGAAGGGGACCTGGTATTTGGAGAAGACCTATGATTCATAAAAAAAAATAGGAATGATGTTCTAAATACCTAATATGGTAAACTTATTGTAAGACCCAATGTGGCACACCCAATGTGGTATTCAAACTTGTTTTCCTAGGCTAGGAAAAAGGGTGGCAATTGTAACCTCCTTTGTTTTTCTCTAAGAGTCTATGTCAAACTTGTAATGTCAGGTAACGGACTCTGCAATCTTTAGAAACCTATTTGTCAGCCACCTTTTGTCAATGACAAGTCTAGAATCCATTTTGTCAGATAACTTCCTTCACCTCCTCCTTCTTGTCACGAACTCTTTGTGAGAAGTCCATGTGCACCACTTAACTCCTTGATTATCATCAATGTCCATAGGCAATGGACAATTGTATAAATGCATTCAATTTGTTCAATGAATCAAGGCACACTCTTCGTATTTTATTTGCGCATGTAATCTCCATTGCTCTGTTTGCTCGCTATTGTCTAAATTCTTCAGGATGAAGATTGCAAGCCTCAAGTCCGTAGCCATGGCTGAATATGAAGACTACAAAATTGAGAGAGGTTCAAGCCCGCGTAACCATCTGGTCTGATGCCTTGAGTCTTAAAAAAAAAGTCATGAGTTCAAGTATTGGCTCGACATGTATCTATGAGTTCCTCATAGATAGGTGCTTCTAGCTTATGAAGTTGGGTGTATGAGTGTGTTTTCAATTCATTGTACTCTCAAAAAGAAAAAAGGAATTGAGAGAGTGAGTGAAAGTGAGAGCAAAGAGTGATTCGGTGAAGAAGGAGATGAGAAAATAAGAAAAAGAAAGCACGAGAGTGAGAAAGTGTGTGAATGAAAGTTGAAGCGAGTAAAAGTACGTGATAAAGAGTGAGAAAGTGAAGAAAAAAAGAGAAAGGAAGGAAGAGAGTGAGAAAGAGAGGAAGAGAGTAAGAAAATGAGAGAGTGAAAAATGAGTGAATAAGAAAGAGAGTAGGAGAGTGAGTGAGTGAAAAAAGAGTGAGAGAAAAAGTGAATACCTGAGTGCGTAATAAAAGTGAGAGAGAGAGAGAGAAAGTGGGTGAGTGAGAAAGACAGAGAGAAAGAATGGGAAGTGTTACATTTAGAAATGGTGCTTGTGATAATGTAAAAAATTTACTACTAATGTCTCTCTTTTTCAACAAGACAGTAAAGTGTCCAAGAATTCTGTCAAAAGCCTTTTTTTGTCAGTAATCCATGTGCATCACCTAGGTTTCTTCACCATGGTTAGTACCCATAGACATTAGTCAATGCATACATATCCATGTGAATCACCTAGCTTTCTGCACCATAGCCATTACTCAATGTAAACATATCCATTTCGACAGAATAAGTGGTACACTTTTATCTCTTCATCCGTACGTATGCTCTTCGCCATGTCTACTCAATTCCTTGCCTTTTCAACAGCCAATGGCTTGTCCTACTTCAGCGTTGGAGTGCAGAGAGAGAGAGAGAGAGAGAGAGAATGTCGCAGCTCCGCCATCCTTGTGGTTTCTCTATTGTCTGCGGCGTTCTTCTGATAATCCTCGAGGTGGTCCTGTACCATTCCCATCGAACTGTGTTCGAGCTTGGGCATGCTCGGGGGGCGACTTCCCCTCTATGGACGCAGACCTCATGGCTTCCTCATTACTCGGCGGCTGCAGGCCGCTACCTTGGCTTGGAAAAACAAATACCAATCAGACAAGACACCGTTTCCAGGTATTCTCTACGGCAATATGAGCACTTGAACAAGATAAGTGAAGGGTTGGAAGACTTGCTTCGGACAGTTATGGCTTTGAGAGAAGAGATCGGACGGTTCAGGCAGAATTTGTCGAACCTGGAGGCGAAAGTCCAGATGTCTATTAGCAAAGATTCCGGCATGGACGGGCTCGATGATAGGTTATTGACTTTAGCAAGGGAGTCGGAGCAGCGCAAACAACAGAAAAATGCTTTATCTGAGAACAACATGCAGGAAGAAACGAGACTTTCTGAGAGATCTGAAGAGGAGCAAGAGCAGCAAGATGAGCCCATTGAGAGCACCTCACAAGGTCAGAGCAGCTCGCAAGAACAGGAGTTAACATTTTTACCACTGATGGATAACAAGCTCAGAGGTGTCGACGGGGGGCACGTGCTTGATCCTTTCATGTCTGTCATAAAAGGGAGAGGTTGGATAGAGGGGCCGCCGGAATTGTTTTTCTTCCCTGGCAAGTACACGAACGCAGAAGACAAGCGCCTTCTCTGCCTTCGAGGTAACAGTACCTTTGACGGAGCTCGCAATTTCTATGCACTCGCTTACAAAGAGCAGCTTTCTAACACGATGATGGTGATTCCCGGAGTTACTCTGATTTCAGAGACAATCTGGGAGTACGCCAATCCTTGGCACGCCATGTACAACCTGCTGCCATTTTTGTTCTGGCGAATCAACGACAGGTGCTCCCAAGCTCATAAGCTGCTGCTTTTTAACAAGGGAAAGTACCGCACAACTGCTTCAAGCTGGGTCACATCCTTGATGAAAGCCACCGGCCTGCCATGGAAGCCCAGCGACATTAATTTAGTTGCAAGAGAGCACTCCGGTTCCTGGAGTTCAAGCCAGATTCCAACCATGTGCTTTGAGCAAGCTATCGTGAGTCGTAGGGGAATAAGCACTGTCCTACATTCCATTCGAAGGAGAATGAGCATGGAGGCGAGTTGCCAAGCCCGCAGGACGTGTAACATCCATGAGAAGAATAGTGCCGCCGACGGTGAGGCAGCAGCACGGATGAAATACAAACGACAATTGAATGTGACCTTGTTGATGCGCTCGGGTGGAAGGAGCTTCCGGAACGAACAAGAGTGGGAGCAAGTGGTTGCAGAAGAATGCAAAGCGTCCGCAAACTGCAGTTGGTCCAGTATACACAGTGACAATCTTACTTTTTGTGAACAGGCAACTTCGTACCCTTGCTTTTGCTTTTGATTTATGTTTGCTTTTGCTTCTGAAACCAGCATGTTAAGCTTTTTTTTTTAATATAAAGGAAGTTCGGCAATAGCCTACTCTCCCGGACTTGAATTAAATTAAGAAACAAAGGTACAATAGAAGGGGACTAGTGCCCACGGGACCCCCCAAATCCCACAAAGCAGGGGAAGCTAGGTTGATTCCTAGGTTGCATTACAAAGAAGGTTGATCACCCTCTCGTCGCCCTCATGCGGGACCCACTTGGGTTTGAGCTTGTTGTTGATCAAAAGGAGGACTTGATGGTGCCTGAAGGGGGGGGATTTCTTACTGTTGACAATCCTTTTGCCAAGGAGGAATAGAGATTTTTCAATCGTCCACTCCCTGGGGGAGTCGCCGAAGTTGAGAGCACACCGCTCCCGCCAAATTTTCCACAGGACTTCCCCTCTGATTGCGTTCCAGAGAGCCGCAGAGCACCCAATCGCTTCACCCAAAAGGACTGTTTCCAACTAAGCTGTTTCTGAACTCTGATTTTCAGTCCAACCATCTGCCAGATTCTGTAGGAGTTGGGGCAAGTAAGGAAGATGTGAGGGACATCTTCGATAGCGCGGTGGCAGCGTTTGCACCACGGAGGGACCCCACAAATTTTACTTGCCTTATGGTTAGTCCAAATTCCCCGATGAAGAATTTGCCATAAGAGGACCGACTTCTTAATCTCTATAAGCGGGTGCCAGATACCCATGAATTTCATGTCCCACCGAAGCCGCGTCCAAGACAGGCACCACTTCTTGTTGAGGCTGATCTGGAGGTCAGTCGTTTCATTGATGTTCGGGATTTTGAGTAGGCTATTTCCATTGTGCCATTTGAGACCACGCGCGTTCGGAGCGTCATGTCCCATGAGAAGGCGAGTTTTGTGACGATCCCAAGCGAGGAATCTGCTTTGCAAGGTGTTCCATTCTTCGTAGGAGATGTTTATGCGAGGGTCGATATCCTCGTAGTTGATCCAACTGTTGGTGTCATGTTTCCATAGGTGTTTCCATTTTTTGAATCCTTTGTTCCATAGCTTCTTGGCATTTTGAATGTTCCACGGCTCCACACTCCGGATGCCATGAATCGGAAACCAGATAGAGTCGTTTTGTCTGATTCCGGCCGCCCACTTCCAGTCCTCACTAATTCTTGTGAAGCTTTTGACTTTATTCCAGCCCTTCCAAAGAGAGCATACGAGATTGGAGCCTTTCGGGAAGACCGGTATCGGGGAGAATAGCAGGGTCATGATGTCAAGGTTCTTCCAGTTCGGGGATCCCGTGAGGGCCAACTCATTTTTGTTTCTGAAGATCAGCTTGGCCCACGAGGCCTCCCTATTGCACCAAGCTTTAATCATCCATTTGGCTGCCAGTTTGTTAGCCATGCACCCAATGTCCAGGATGCCAAGCCCCCCGCTATCTCTAGGGCTGGTGCAGAAGGCCCATTTGATTTTAGGCACCCCCCTTCTGTTATGATCACCCGTCCAAAGAAAGTTTCTGCAGATGCTATTCAGTTTGGACAGGCCTTGCTCATTCGGTCTCCAGCAAGAAAGGAAATAGATGGTAGACGAGAGGAGGAACGTGTTGATAACCATCACCCGTCCAGCGAGATTGATTTGCATGCCTCTCCAGTAATTGAGCTTGTTTTCAAGTTTGGCCAGCACCCAGTTCCATCGCTGCTCCATAGAGACGTCAAACCCCAAGGGGATTCCGAGCAGCCGAAAGATTTGGCCCTGCGGAATGATTTGACAGCCATGATCAATGAGAAGGCCAGGTTGAAGTCCCACAATGGCCCTAAAGGCGGTCTTATTGTGGTTGATTTTGGATCCATAGGCCTCACAAAAGGTATCAAGACACCTCCAGAAAGTCTCCAGGCTGGTATTATCATTGTGAACGAACGCGTTCATATCGTCGGCAAAAAGTCTCATGATGATTTGACTGTGGTCGTGAGGTAGCTGGAGGCCTTTGATATTGCCAGCCTCCACATGATGAGCCACAAGTCTGCTCAGCCCTTCAGTGGCGATGGCAAAGAGAAGGGGGGCAAGAGGGCATCCTTGTCTAATAGATCTTTTAAGATGGATCGCCTTCGAAAGTTTGCCGTTAACGTTAATTTGGGTCGTTGCATTGCCGAGAAGGGTCGCGATCATCTTGGTGAATTTCTGACTACATCCGAGGTCTTGGAGCGACTGCAGAATGTAGTCCCATTCAAGCCTATCGTAGGCTTTGTCAAAGTCGATCTTGAGGAAGACCACGTCTTGATTAGACTCATTTGCAAATTGAATACCTTCCCAAATATCCATAATGGTTTCCAGGATGGACCTGCCTTTGATGAAACCTTTTTGGTCCTCACTAAGCCAAGATCTCAGGTGGCACGCAAGTCTGTTGGCAATGACTTTGGCGATGATCTTGTATCCTGTTTGGAGCATCGTAATTGGCCGCCAGTTCTCGATTCTGTTTTTTTCCCCCTTCTTGTGAATCAGCTTGATAATTCCATTGTTTATACAAGAAGGAAGAGCACCAAATTTTAGCGCTTCTTGCCAAACCATCCGAATAGGGGTGGCAACCACCAGCTTGAAGGATTTAAAAAACTCGTTAGTGAGTCCGTCGGGTCCCGGGCTTTTACCGAAGGGGAGGGCATCAATGACCTCAATGATTTCTGATTCCGAGATAGGGGCATGAAGAAGGGAGTGGAGGTTGGGTGGTATCCTCTGGGGGGAAACCCTAGAAATGGCAGCCATACAGTCCCTTCTATGGCGGGAAAGGGGGTTCGAGGTTCCCAGGAGTCTCGTGAAGTGCCCCTCGATGATGCCAAGATTATCTTCTTCCGAATTGCAAACATTGCCATGCGGGTCTAGCAGTAGGGGGATCGACTCTCTGCTGTGTTTCCTTTTAAGGATACTACACATCTCTTTGGTGGGTTTGTCGGCTTTGCCAGCCCACCACTCCTTGAAGAAGATTTGCAAGTTTTTCCTTTGTAATTCTTCCTCGTATCTCAACACTGCTCTGATTTTCCTGAGGCCTTTCTGGGCTTGTTGCTTTCCTTTGTTCACTTCCTCCTCGAGCCGCCAGAGTTTGTGGTAAAGGGCTTCCCTACGAGCCCGCCGCACCGTCTCGAGCATCTTCTTAGTTCTGATCATGATCTTTCGAGACTTGTCGACCGCACTTCTCCAGCACTTGGCAGGGGCCAAGCCAGAGGCGAACGCCACTTTCCACACATCGGCAATTTCTTGGTGGACAGAAGGGATAGAGAAGGTGGTTGTGTTGGCATGGAACCACGGAGCCTTGCGGATTTTGTTGGAAGGTTGAAAAGTGATAACGATCGGGTAGTGATCAGAGATAGTGAGGTCAGTGCGTTGCGTGATGGTAGGGTGACCCCACTGTTGAGTAAAACTCTGGGAGATGTAGCATCTATCGAGTCTAGCTTTCCTCAGGTCCTCGCCCGCTTGGAGATTCGACCAAGAAAAGCCCCTCGAGTCTTTGAACTCAATCAAATCCAAGTGGAGTTTGGTCATGTCCCACGTTTCTTTCTCCCGACTGTCGATGACCCTGCCCTTGCCCATCCATCTGTCCATAGGGTCTTCCACCATGTTGAAGTCTCCACAAATAAGCACGTTGTGGGGAAGTGAGTCTAAGGAAGCCCAAGTGTTCAGTCTCTCCAAATCCCCGTTAGGGGCATACAAAGAAACCATAGTAACACAAAGAGGAGCACCAAAAGATACAGCAATCCAACGGTGACTTACATCTTCAATGGAGTTTTCAAGCTTTTGAAACCAGAGTTGTTTAACACCGATAACCGATCCTCCAGACCCCCGCTGGTGCTTCGTTGGGATCCACACATGGGCCGAGGAGATCTGTCTGAGCCGCTTCTGGAGGTCTTCTCCGTCAATTTTAATCTCTTGAATACATATAAAGTCTGGGTTTAAGCTAATGTCGCGAAGCCATTGACCAATGATGGTCGCTCTTGAGGGGTCGGTTAGCCCTCGAGCATTTAGCGAGATGACAATCATTTTTGCATTGATCCCTCTTTGCGGGAGGGAGCTTTGTCCTTTCTTCACTTGACTTCGTCTTTCTTTTTCGCTGGGAACTGATCCCGACTTAGAAGTCGGTTCTTGTGGGGGCTTTTCCAGGGTAGCTCCATAGGTTGTTTTCCTTTGCGGGATGTCCCTTGCTGGGGAGACTTGGGCCCCGTGCTCGGCACCGTTTCCGGGATCGTCGAACCAATGATGGAACTTTCACTATCCATGTTGTCTTCGTTACTAGTGGTGAAACCATCTTCTTTGCTTGTAGTGTAACCCTCCTGGGGGTTTTCTTTATTGTCATGGATCTCTAGGGCTTTGTCGTAGGTGTCTATCTCAAGTAGCTTCCCACCCGGGTAGTCAATCTCATTGATCTCCTTTTCTAGATTGCAATACAAATTGCTGTAAGGGGTAGGCGGCAGGTTGTTTCTCTCACCGTTGGCCCTAGGGCTTCTTTTCCTTCTTCTTCTAACTTCCATAAAGCCATCAGCATCAGCTTGCGGATTAAGGAGGCCCTTGCCTTCCCCCTCCTTGGTCGAGTGGGTCAAGTCGCCAATGTTGTCTTGAGCGGTTTTGGAGGCTTCTTGAAAGCGCTTGTTTTTTTGCCTGAGAGGGCAATCTTTAATCCTGTGACCTTGCTGGCCACACCGAAAGCACGCGTTGGGAAGGTTTTTGTATGTGATGTTCTGTTCCCATACATCTCCTTCGCCCATGTCCACTTTGATCATTGAAGGGAGCGGCGCACTGAGGTCGGCCTCGACACAGATTTGGGGGTGCCACCTAGCATTGAACGAGTGTCTTGCACCTTCATAGATGAGGCCACCAACATCTTCGCGTGAAGCCAGCGGCTTGCCGATAGGAGAGACAATGTCCCACACGAAGTTGTACAAGAAGTAAGGAAGGTTAGGGAGCTCAACCCAAAGAGGGTACCGAAGCGACTTCGATTTGTCGGGAGTAAAGTCCGGGGACCATCTGAATAGGCACAAGGTCGCCCGACCGAACTGCCAGGTGCCAACGCTAAGGGCTTGGAACGCCATCTCTTCATTTTCAAATACTAGCAGCATGTGGTTCGCTGGTAAGAACTGACATTTGCTAACGATAAGTCCTCGAGGGAACCACTCTTTTCGAAGCCATTGTCGCACAGTTTCGAGCGGGGGCCTAGGGCCAAACACTTGGCCGACGAGGCAAACTTTCTTGAGCTCCTCCTGAGCCGACAGAACTGCGGGTCTACTGAGGGAAACAATGGGGGATTCAAAACTTTCGGATGCCCCAGGGGCGGCACACGACCCCCCCTCGAGCAGAGCGGCCAGGATATCGGTCTCCCTAGGGGGAGGGGCCCGATTACTTTTGACGAGAGAGGATGAAGCCACATCCATGGCCCATGTTAAGCTTTTTTGCTCTATGCAAAAACGAAACTGAATTAAGAGAAGACACACTACAATAGTATAACAAACACATCAAGGGGGAAAAAGGGGGGGGGGGGTGTGGGGGGGTTGGGGGTGGTTGCAAAGGGACTATCGTATCTCCAAACATGAAAAGATCATTAAAGCACGCTAAACATTTCATCTATATGATGTTGAGTGCGTCTAAGAGGAAGCTCCACTCAATCTTTTTGTAATGAATTCTTGGCCACCATCATACTTAAACATCCAAAGATAATCGAGTTTTTATTTTCTTTAGTAGTGTTTCCAAGATGCACGTAAAGAATTTTTGCAAGTCATCATGAAATGATGAAAGAACTTTATGTAACACTCTGACTATAAGATTGGGATCTTGATGGATGATTGCATAAATTAAAAAAACCTTTGACTTCATGGATGCACTATACATCAAGCAACCTAAAACGTGTATTTGCATCAATACCTCATCCCCAATATCGTTTAGAAGATGCGAAAAGTTAGTAAGCAAAGTTCTCTTTTGGTCCATACGATCAATCATCAAACATCAATAATGATGAGGATGCTTCAAAGCCTTAGCCCAATGATGCACTGCCTTCCTTTTGTCTAGAGTTTGACTTTAGCAATGCTCTTTCAAAGTTTTGATCTTGAATTCAATCCTTTCAACATAGAGTTTTGTAGTGTTTGACATGCCTTTAAGGGCGACACAAGTGGAGGATACACCCATATCTACCTTTCAAGGAATTTCCTTTTTTTTTTCTCTATCTCTTTCAGACTTCTCTTGAATTCAATCATCTCAACATCCTTCTGTAGTGTTTTGAGGAAAAGACAAGTGGAGTACACACCCACCTCTACCTTCTGAGGAATGACAATGTGTATCATCCTATCATCATAGTCCATAAGCACACATAATAAGAAGAATATTGAATCCATGGAGTGCCTAGTCTGTTCGTATGGAGACTACACATGATGCAATAGAAGCACACACACCTACAATATATACGAAAGCAAAACATGCACATGAGTACACACATGCACACACACAGACACACTTATGAGTAGACAAGAGGAATGATGCTCCAAGAAGCTCTCTCTATTGCAAATTTCTAAGTATAAACCTCACAAGATTTGTGAGATCCTCAAGATCACTTAAAATAGGTAATCCTAACAAATGGGAGCTCTTTATCCTTTAGGGTTTTAAGAGTTCTCTCCACACTCTAGTGTTTGCTTTAGCTTTAAAAATAGTGGCAAAAGCCATTTAAGGCAGAAGTGATGTCAAAAAGTTATAGGTGTGAATATTCTACTTATGATCATGAAACTCTAGTAATGCTCTCCTTTTACATTATGGGCTTGATTCTTGGTAAACTTCAGAATTTATTCCAAAAATGGACCTTTTTATTAGAAAATTTGATAGAAAATAGAAAATAAGATATTTTAAGGAGAATTTAAGATGGGAAAAAATGATAGCTGTTTTCCTTCTTATACTTTCCATGCATGTACTTCTCTCTGATTGCATTATTCATTTTCTAGATGAGTTTTGACTACTTTGGTTGTGTTTTTAGGATAGTTTCTAGGCTTCTTCCGTCATTACCCCCCCCCCCCCCCCCCCCCCCCCCCCCCCCTTGCGGTAGACATCTTTATGGCATGCAAGATGATCATGGATGCTGATGCACAAATATAGAATGTTGAATATTGGAATTGTAATATAATAGTTGGCACGTCTGAAACCCATTAAACAAGTAGATTCCAGCTTTTTAGAGACCGTTTATGAAGTTTTTTGAATATCGTTCGTGTGTAATCTCAAAAGAATGATGTGCTATAAGAAAATAAAAGGTTGCATAATGAGGGTGTACATGGGTGAATGGTGACCCTACAAAATAGAAGATGGATGGGAGAATAAAAACAAGTTGGATCGTGATGAAGGATTTTGAATTTAGTCATAAACAAAAAGAAAATAAAGCTACTTCCATGACATAAAAATAAAGAGAAGATTATTAGAGATAGATTGGGAAACTATTCATAGGCAGAATATTTAGTGTGACACCTGGGTGTCACGCAGTTGTGTTTGATGCATAACCTTAAAGGGTGTTCGTATGAATGCAAATTTAGGTGCAATTATTTTGCAAATATGAAAGCACAACCCATAAGATGGATTTTTTTTTAATTTCTTCCATAGCTCCCCTTGTCTAAAGTTTATGCTGGGTTAGAAGGTGGAGAGAGTGAGAGCTTGCATCTTGTTTTCTAGGCCTTAACCATCTCTTAGGGATATATAAGTACCTCCGCCGCACTATTTAATAGGGGTTCTTGGGACCTTCAAAGAATATTGTGAGGAAAAGAGATCCTCCTAATGGAATATGGACTGTGTCATGTAAAACATGTTCAATTAGATGGTAACACCGAGACAGGGGTTTGATTGATTGATCACTTTACATAATTTCTTCCTCTTCGGTCTCTTAGTCTTCAAAATTTCTTGAAAACTATTGTATTTGCATGTATCTCGTCACAAAGACGATTGGAAACTAGCAAAATGTTGTCACGATCTTACTCACGCGCATACAGAGATTACGGACACAAAAAACACACAGAGAATAGACGCAACAAGAGACGAGACACAACGCAGTATTGGGTGCAATCTCCCCCCACGCACTCTGTTTCGACAGTCCACAGAGTGCATGTATTTATAGGACTTTTGATTACGTCGAAAATAGTGGTTACATGAGGGCGGCTTCGAAAAGCAGGCGTGAAACTAAAAGTTGGTAACTTTTATAGAAAGCCATTACTTTGAATAATAGAAACTGCGGTCTACAACGACCCTTATTCAAACCATTACTTTTCTAACAATAGAACCTTCTACGCAGGTTTATTTACAAAATAAATAATAATTATTCGGATTATTGATGTCCGCGCTTTCACGCCTTCCATGCTCCTCACGAACCTTCAGCTGCTATATCAAAAACATCAAAAACATATTAATACATTAATAATTTAACATTTTAACAATGCCTTGTTCAATAATATACAACATGCCTCTCAGTTGACAAGCAACTGACCTCAGTTGATAAAATAGTTTAACACTCTAATAATTACAATACATTGTTCAACATATTCCATGTTACTGTTACAATCCAACAATGCATTGGCCAACATATTCTATGTTACAATCCAACAATGCATTGGCTATTCCATATTTCAATCCAACAATGCATTGGCTAACATATTCCATGTTACAATCCAACAATGCATTGGCTATCATATTCCATGTTACAATGCAACAATGCATTGGCTATTTGATATTTCAATCCAACAATGCATTGGCTATTCCATATTTCAATCCAACAATGCAGTGTTCAACATATTCCATAAGGTATAACATGCCCCTCAGTTGAACAAGCAACTGACCTCAGGTGATAAAAGAATAAACATGGATGGCGAGTCACATGTTTCATCACTGAATAAAGAAAATAGGCATGTGCCATGTAAAAATACATGCATGGAAATGTTCATGGAGTTGTTACATTAATGTGTTTGTGTATGATATGCAGAAATTAAGTCAAAAATGTAATCCAAAAGTGATGACAAAAATGAATATCTGGATATGATAAAATAATAATTAATTTTCTAATCATGAATTTATACTTGAATGCATGTGCATATGAATTTTGTAAAAATTTCGGCAGCATAACGGCGTGATTTTGAAAACCGGAAAATTTTCGACAAACAATTTCCATGATATAGATGCCAATAGGCACAATCTATGCACAAAGAAACCAAAAGGGGATTACACACCCTGACATATGTATGTTTCTCCTTGCTAACCTGCAATAAAATACATACCTGTCCCTGCAATAAGAATTCATGTACCATACAAGACAAACCATGTTTAAACGATGCGTATATTCCATGTACGATGCAAAACATGCATGTCCAAAATGTAAGTGGATGCAAAAAGAAGACAACTATGCATATAAATTGACCAGAAATGAATCTGGATGGTTACAAAGTAATTTGCCGATGTGTGCAGGTGCTGAAGATGATCCACCCCTTTATCATAATAGCATGACAATATGCCTTCAGGAATCGAGGCTACGAAAAGATGATTAAAAAAAAAGTTTGTTTGATGATGAATGGGTAAAGTCCAAATTCTTTTGATCTTGGAAGAGAAGCTCAAAAGATATGTTATAGCCACTCTATAAAGAGATCGAAGATATCTTTCCATAGCAGTAAAACAAAATCTCAAAAATTAAAGGTAATATGCTCCTATAGACTAAATTCAATATGTAAATACATCACAATTATCAAACATGTAAGGTAAACTGTAAAGGTAAGAATGAATCTTTAAACTCTTCTTGAAAAGCCTTCCAGGTGCGTGGACAATCTGCACGACGAGAAAGATCATTCCACCATAACTGCGCTCGTCCTACCAAATAATTAGTGGCAAACTCGATTTTCTGATTTTCTGAATATAACTCGTCGGAAAAGAAATCGTTGAATAGGGATAGCCATGATAAGACAAAACGGCCATCTTTTCGTCCGTCGAATGGAAGCATAGCAAAACGTCCGTGTATGGCTTGTTGAAGTGCTTGAAGTTCTTGGTTCATAATCTCTAACTCTTGTTCGAATGAAACTCCAGGTAAAGGTGAATTACTGTAATCCGCCATGGTGCTCTTGGATCCTTGCTCTCAACCTTGCTTGGTATCTTAAACACTCAATCAAGTGCCATCCAAGGATTTTGAAGGAATTCACACTTCCAAGCTAGCTCATTGGAAAGTTCGTTCCGAGAGCTTTCCAACGGTATATTATACGCCTCAATCCGACCTACGGATTGCAAGTTACACTTGATTCTTTGTTGGGTCCATCCTTGAAATCGCCGCGAGCACCTTGCACAAGTACCAAAGAAAGAGAACTTGAATAACAACTCCAAGAGATGGTGGAGTGGTTAAAGTACTTCCCTTGAAAGTAGGAGGTTGTGGGTTCAAATCCTCCTACCTTAGGGACTCTAAACCTCTCTATTACCACTCAAAAATTAAAATTGTCTCGTGCGTAGCCAACGGCTACCAACGGTCGCCAAGGGAGCCTTGGGTGCCAATGTATTGCCTAAGTTATTGCCTAAGCTCTTTGCCTTAGTCGACGCCTTGGAGTAAGTCGAAGGAGAAGACATAGGTGAAGACGTAGGTAGAGATTACGGACAAAGAAAACACACAGAGAATAGACACAACAAGAGACGAGAGACAACGCAGTATTGGGTGCAATCTCCCCACACGCACTCTGTTTCCACAGTCCACAGAGTGCATGTATTTATAGGACTTTTGATTACGTCGAAAATAGTGGTTACATGAGGGCGGCTTCGAAAAGCAGGCGTGAAACTAAAAGTTGGTAACTTTTATAGAAAGCCATTACTTTGAATAATAGAAACTACGGTCTACAACTGTCAGGGGAGCACTAGATTGTGCTCTCTGACTACACAAGACAAGATTTCGGAAACACAGTTCTGATTACAAGAATACCCACGAAGGGAAAATGCTACAAGAATATACGATCGATACAAGATGTCCCACAACCCGGGACCAATAGGTATGGAAAACTCGACTAGAGATGATACAGGAGATCCCACAACCCGGGATCGTAGGTAGGAAACAAGATATCTCGATTACAAGAAATCCCCTCAGGGATATGAACTGGATACAAGAAATAACTAGAAAGGATCTCGTACTACGAGATTACAATAGGACAAGAAAGGATGTCCACAATACAAGACTAGACAAGACTAGAGCTAGAAACAAGACTAGAACTTGAACTGGAACTTGAATGTACTTACTTGGAGGTCACGACTCCTTGAGCTCCCAAGACTGGCATTGGCAAGACTGATTATGAATGTGGCCAACCCCTCCTTATATAGGTTTTCAAGGGCGGTTCCCAAGGCGGTTGCGAACTGATGATGTCATCATGATGTCATCGATTTGTAACAAGACCTCCCAATGTCAGAATTCAGCGAATAGACAGTTGATCTTGGGGTTTTGGCACATTCCGGACGCAATGGAAGCATTGGTTTCTCCTAATTCTGAACCAATCATGAGATACAGGGTTCACATGGAATCTTAGGTTCAGGATGGTTTCCTTCGTCCATGACATCACCTCCCCCTCAAGCGACGAGTTCCACGAGGAGCGGTCATGTTATCTGGTCTCGGCTTCGTTGGATTTTTCTTATGGAATTCTCGAACCTTGATTGGTGCTCTCTGAAGGTTTTCTGCAGGTTCCCAAGTACGATCACTGATGTCATACCCTTTCCAATGAATAAGGTATTCCAATCTTCCCCGGGATATTCTGGAATCTAGGACATGCTCGACTTCAAATTCTTCATGATCATCAATCTCAATAGGTGGTGAAGGACTAGGTCTCTCCCCCCTCAATGGTGAAATCTGATATGGTTCCAACATGGATACATGGAAAACTGGATGTATTCTCATGGTACTCGGTAACTGGAGTTTGAAGGTGACTGGATTAATCTTGGCCAAGATGGTAAATGGTCCAAACTTTTGATGATCTAACTTTGCACAAGGCCTTGAAGTTTGTAAATTGTTTCGGAGTAACCATACTTTATCCCCAATTTGATACGATGGATTCTGGACACGATGTTGATCTGCATAGTACTTATATTGTTGTTGAGCTTTATGGATCTCTTCCTTCAGTTCTTTGTGAATGTCCATCAGGTACTGGGCCTTGTCTCTGGCAGCTGGGTTCTTGACATGATTTGAGAGTTGTATATCCATCCTTGGATGTTGTCCATAGTTTGCAAAGAAGGGAGTTTGCTTAGTAGATGCATGAACACTATTGTTATAGGCAAACTCTGCAAAGGGTAACAACTCAAACCAGTCATTTTGGTGATAGTTGCTAGTGCAACGGAGATATTGCTCCAGGACTTGATTCACTCGTTCTGTTTGTCCATCAGTCTGTGGATGATTTGCTGTAGATAGTTTAACTTGAACACCAAGGAGCTTGCAAAGACTGTTCCAAAAGCTGGATATGAACTGTGGACCTCGATCACTGACAATGTCATCAGGCAATCCATGAAGCCTAAATATGTACCTAAGAAAAAGTCTGGCAGTGGCTGCACCTGTGATTGCCTTGGTAGTTGGAATGAAGTGTGCCATCTTTGTAAATCTATCCACAATAACAAGAATGGCATCATACTTATCTGACTTTGGTAGATCTGTGATGAAATCCATCGACAATGAAGCCCATGGCCTTTCTGGAATAGGTAGAGGTTGCAAGAGGCCATGAGGTTTATGTCGGGGTACCTTAGATCTATTGCAAGTATCACAGGTTCGAATGTATTCTTTGACTTCCTTCCACATCTGAGGCCACCAAAAGTCCCTTGATATGAGTTCTATTGTTTTATTTACTCCAAAATGTCCTGCTGCAAGGTTGTCATGGCGTTGTTGAAGTACTTGGATCCTGGGCTTTCCTGGAGGGACATACAATAGGTTCTTATAGAGTAGTAAACCATCCTTTTCCTGAAATTCGTTTACTTCTTGGAATTTTCCTTCTTGAGCTTTCTGCTTAACGTTACAAAACAATTCATCCTGTGGTAGATTCTCACGGATCAACTGATTCAAGGCTGAATCTTCATGATGGCTTGAAGAGATAGCTGCTAACTGGAGATGCTCGGGCTTGAGTAATACACTCTCTTGTTGATCAAAGGCCTCTTCACCCTTCTTTGGTGCAAGGTAAGATCTTCTGGATAGGGCATCTGACTGACATTGATGACGTCCTGGACGGTATGTGATGACAAAGTCGAATCTGGATAAAAAGTTACTCCATCGAGATTGCCTTCTATTGAGGATCCGGGTGGTCATAAAATACTCTAGGTTCTTGTGATCTGAATATACAATGACTTTATGAGCTGCTCCTTCTAGATGGTGACGCCAGGTATCAAACGCGTCTACTATGGCAAGGAGTTCTTTATCATGAATTTCATAATTAATTTCTGGAGGGGAAAACTTCCTTGAATGATATGCAACTGGATGTAGTTGTCCATCATCTCCATATTGGGAAAGAATGGCCCCTAGAGCAAAGTCCGATGCATCTGTCTCAAGGAAGAAGGGCTTACTAGAATCAGGATGAACTAGGATTGGAGCAGTAGTGAATGCTGATTTCAAGGTCTGAAAGGCCTTCTCTGCTTCTTCGGTCCATGAGAATTTGGAGTTCCCTGTAAGCTTGGTAAGAGGTGTCACTATCTTGGAGTAATCTCTGATGAATATCCTATAGAAATTGGCAAACCCCAAAAAACATTGTACATCTCGAACACATGAAGGTGGTTGCCAATCAAGGATTGTCTCAATCTTCTTAGGGTCCATAAAAATTCCTTTATCTGATACTATGTACCCTAAAAATTCCACTTCTGTCTTATGAAAAGAACACTTCTCCAATTTCGCATACAATCCTTTTTCTCTTAGTTTCTCTAGGACTATCTTTACATGATCTTCATGATCCTCTAGATTTTTTGAAAATATCAAGATATCATCAAGGTATATTACAACAAAATCATCTAAATATTCTCGAAAAATATCATTCATCATATGTTGGAAGACAGCTGGAGCATTTGTAAGACCGAAGGGCATAACTACATATTCAAAATGCCCATACCTTGTTCGAAATGCTGTCTTCCATTCGTCTCCTTCTCTGATCCTGACAAGGTTGTAAGCTCCTCGAAGATCAATTTTCGTGAAGAATTTTGCTTTTCCAAGGCGTTCCAAGAGCTCTGATATGAGTGGTAGAGGGTATCTGTTTTTTATAGTGACTTTGTTCAATCCACGATAATCTACACACATCCGGAGAGTCCCATCCTTCTTCTTTACAAATAGAATAGGAGCTCCTGCTGGAGACTTCGAGTGTTTGATAAACCCCTTTGCTAGATTCTCATCAATGTTCTTGCGTAGTTCTGTAAGTTCCTCTGGAGATAGTCTGTAGATTGGTCCAAAGGGTGGTTGTGTTCCCTCTTGAAGATCTATGGGACAATCATAAGGTCTATGCTCTGGAAGGATATCTGCATTCTTCTTTTCAAAAACATCTTCAAAGCCGTTGTACTGATTGGGTAGCTGTACTGGATCATCTTTCTTGGATTCTTGAGCTGGTATGGCATAGATCATATATGTAGGTTCCTTCCTTACTGCATGTATGAAGGCTTTAGCTCCAACATATGTTGGGTTCTTCTGGATATCTCGACGGGTGATTTTATTCTTTTCCCAATTAATTTCTGGATTATGTTTCTTTAACCACGGCATTCCGATGATAACCATATTTGCTGGACTCGATATTACATTGAAACATATGTGTGAATCATGGTCACCAAGGTGTACTCTTAGTGGTATGGTTTCCATGGTTATATTCCCCGATGCTAGAGGCCGTCCATCTACTACTTCGGCTACTACTGGTCTGTTCTTTCGAAGTACTGGAATTCCATGTTTCTTAACGAGTCCTTCATCAATGAAACATGAGGACGCTCCTGAATCTACTAGAGCTATGAGGGAAAGGGTCTTCTTAGACAGGATTAACTTGACAGGGGCAAGACATGTTTCTACGGGTGTGGATGGAATTATGAGACCCTTTCGTATATCATGGTCCGGCTGTATGGTCTCTTTTACAACTGGACTTCCTCGTTTCCCTGCTCTACAAGGGTGGCTGCGACTTTGGAGTTTGTTCTCTTGTTGGGACAATTAACTGCAATGTGGCCAGGGTTTCCACAATATAGACATAATTTGTTATCCCTCCTTCTTTGTTTCTCTTGTGGTGTTAGAGGCTGGAACCTAGTTACATCTATCTGCATAGGTTCGGGCATAGTGTCATCTCTAGGAGTAGGCTGGAAAGGTTTCCATTGGCGAGGTCTTCCTTCTACTTGTTTTTCTTGTTTCCTTTCAAAAAGACGGTTATCACATTGAATGGCTTGGTTGATGTATTCATTCAATGTCTTCACCTCTGGCATCGTGAGTAGAAGGTCCTTCACGTCATCCCTTAAGCCCCATCTAAATTGGCTAATGAAATAATCTTCATGCCAAGTGAGGTCACATATCAATTGCCTAAATTCTGATGCATAGGTAGAGGCAGGGCGGTTACCTTGACGTAGCTTTCGAAGTTTTGTTTCTGCCACTCGACTCGTGTCTGCATCTCCAAATGTGGCGACAAGCTCTCCAAGAAATGCCTCATAATTATGAAGTACGGCCATATCCTTCTCCAAGATTGGGGCGAACCATGATAAAGCTTGACCATAGAGCAAGGTTCCAATAAAACCGACCTTGGATGCATCATCAGGGTATCTATCAGGCTGCATGCGAATGTACAATTTGACTTGTTGCAAGAATCCTCGAAACTTTGTACGATCACCATTGAACTTTTCTGGCATGCAAATCTTGGGTTCCTTCACAAATGATGTACTGGGCCGTTGGTTCACTTGAATACTCCCTTGATTCGCTTGAAGACTCCCGATTCGTTCTTGTAATTCTTGAAGGAGTGTACCTACATGCACTGGATGTCCCATCTCGACTTGTGTCTGTCGACGACTTAGGTCTTCGACTTGTTGTTGGAGACTCTGAAGTGATGCTACGATCTGTTCATAAGCGTTCTCCATGATGTCTGGTCTTGGATAGAAGATAGTCTTGCCAAAATGTCAGGGGAGCACTAGATTGTGCTCTCTGACTACACAAGACAAGATTTCGGAAACACAGTTCTGATTACAAGAATACCCACGAAGGGAAAATGCTACAAGAATATACGATCGATACAAGATGTCCCACAACCCGGGACCAATAGGTATGGAAAACTCGACTAGAGATGATACAGGAGATCCCACAACCCGGGATCGTAGGTAGGAAACAAGATATCTCGATTACAAGAAATCCCCTCAGGGATATGAACTGGATACAAGAAATAACTAGAAAGGATCTCGTACTACGAGATTACAATAGGACAAGAAAGGATGTCCACAATACAAGACTAGACAAGACTAGAGCTAGAAACAAGACTAGAACTTGAACTGGAACTTGAATGTACTTACTTGGAGGTCACGACTCCTTGAGCTCCCAAGACTGGCATTGGCAAGACTGATTATGAATGTGGCCAACCCCTCCTTATATAGGTTTTCAAGGGCGGTTCCCAAGGCGGTTGCGAACTGATGATGTCATCATGATGTCATCGATTTGTAACAAGACCTCCCAATGTCAGAATTCAGCGAATAGACAGTTGATCTTGGGGTTTTGGCACATTCCGGACGCAATGGAAGCATTGGTTTCTCCTAATTCTGAACCAATCATGAGATACAGGGTTCACATGGAATCTTAGGTTCAGGATGGTTTCCTTCGTCCATGACAACAACAACCCTTATTCTAACCATTACTTTTCTAACAATAGAACCTTCTACGCAGGTTTATTTACAAAATAAATAATAATTATTCGGATTATTGATGTCCGCCCTTTCACGCCTTGCACGCTCCTCACGAACCTTCAGCTGCTATATCAAAAACATCAAAAACATATTAATACATTAATAATTTAACATTTTAACAATGCCTTGTTCAATAATATACAACATGCTGCTCAGTTGACAAGCAACTGACCTCAGTTGATAAAATAATTTAACACTCTAATAATTACAATACATTGTTCAACATATTCCATGTTACTGTTACAATCCAACAATGCATTGGCCAACATATTCTATGTTACAATCCAACAATGCATTGGCTATTCCATATTTCAATCCAACAATGCATTGGCTTACATATTCCATGTTACAATCCAACAATGCATTGGCTAACATATTCCATGTTACAATCCAACAATGCATTGGCTATTTGATATTTCAATCCAACAATGCATTGGCTATTCCATATTTCAATCCAACAATGCAGTGTTCAACATATTCCATAAGGTATAACATGCCCCTCAGTTGAACAAGCAACTGACCTCAGGTGATAAAAGAATAAACATGGATGGCCAGTCACATGTTTCATCACTGAATAAAGAAAATAGCCATGTGCCATGTAAAAATACATGCATGGAAATGTTCATGGAGCTGTTACATTAATGTGTTTGTGTATGATATGCAGAAATTAAGTCAAAAATGTAATCCAAAAGTGATGACAACAATGAATATCTGGATATGATAAAATAATAATTAATTTTCTAATCATGAATTTATACTTGAATGCATGTGCATATGAATTTTGTAAAAATTTCGGCAGCATAACGGCGTGATTTTGAAAACCGGAAAATTTCCGACAAACAATTTCCATCATATAGATGCCAATAGGCACAATCTATGCACAAAGAAACTAAAAGGGGATTACACACCCTGACATATGTATGTTTCTCCTCGCTAACCTGCAATAAAATACATATCTGTCCCTGCAATAAGAATTCATGTACCATACAAGACAAACCATGTTTAAACGATGCGTATATTCCATGTACGATGCAAAACATGCATGTCCAAAATGTAAGTGGATGCAAAAAGAAGACAACTATGCATATAAATTGACAAGAAACGTATCTGGATGGTTACAAAGTAATTTGCCGATGTGTGCAGGTGCTAAAGATGATCCACCCCTTTATCATAATAGCATGACAATATGCCTTCAGGAATTGAGGCTACGAAAAGATGATTAAAAGAAAAGTTTGTTTGATGATGAATGGGTAAAGTCCAAATTCTTTTGATCTTGGAAGAGAAGCTCAAAAGATATGTTATAGCCACTCTATAAAGAGATCGGAGATATCTTTCCATGGCAGTAAAACAAAATCTCAAAAATTAAAGGTAATATGATCCTATAGACTAAATTCAATATGTAAATACATCACAATTATCAAACATTTAAGGTAAACTGTAAAGGTAAGAATGAATCTTTAAACTCTTCTTGAAAAGCCTTCCAGGTGCGTGGACAATCTGTACGACGAGAAAGATCATTCCACCATAAATGCGCTCGTCCTAACAAATAATTAGTGGCAAACTCGATTTTCTGATTTTCTGAATATAACTCGTCGAAAAAGAAATCGTTGAATAGGGACAGCCATGATAACACAAAGCGGCCATCTTTTCGTCCGTCGAATTGAAGCATAGCATAACGTCCGTGTATGGCTTGTTGAAGTGCTTGAAGTTCTTGGTTCATAATCTCTAACTCTTGTTCGAATGAAACTCCAGGTAAAGGTGAATTACTGTAATCCGCCATGGTGCTCTTGGATCCTTGCTCTCAACCTTGCTTGGTATCTTAAACACTCAATCAAGTGCCATCCAAGGATTTTGAAGGAATTCACACTTCCAAGCTAGCTCATTGGAAAGTTCGTTCCGAGAGCTTTCCAACGGTATATTATACGCCTCAATCCGACCTACGGATTGCAAGTTAAACTTGATTCTTTGTTGGGTCCATCCTTGAAATCGCCGCGAGCGCCTTGCACAAGTACCAAAGAAAGAGAACTTGAATAACAACTCCAAGAGATGGTGGAGTGGTTAAAGTACTTCCCTTGAAAGTAGGAGGTTGTGGGTTCAAATCCTCCTACCTTATGGACTCTAAACCTCTCTATTACCACTCAAAAATTAAAATTGTCTCGTGGTAGCCAATGGCTACCAACGGTCGCACAGGGAGCCTTGGGTGCCAATGTTGCCAATGTATTGCCTAAGGTATTGCCTAAGCTCTTTGCCTTAGTCGACGCCTTGGAGTAATCCGAAGGAGAAGACGTAGGTAAAGACGTAGGTAGAGATTACGGACACAGAAAACACACAGAGAATAGACGCAACAAGAGACGAGACACAACGCAGTATTGGGTGCAATCTCCCCCCACGCACTGTGTTTCGACAGTCCACAGAGTGCATGTATTTATAGGACTTTTGATTACGTCGAAAATAGTGGTTACATGAGGGCGGCTTCGAAAAGCAGGCGTGAAACTAAAAGTTGGTAACTTTTATAGAAAGCCATTACTTTGAATAATAGAAACTACGGACTACAACGACCCTTATTCTAACCATTACTTTTCTAACAATAGAACCTTCTACGCAGGTTTATTTACAAAATAAATAATAATTATTCGGATTATTGATGTCCGCCCTTTTACGCCTTGCACGCTCCTCACGAACCTTCAGCTGCTATATCAAAAACATCAAAAACATATTAATACATTAATAATTTAAAATTTTAACAATGCCTTGTTCAATAATATACAACATGCCTCTCAGTTGACAAGCAACTGACCTCAGTTGATAAAATAATTTAACACTCTAATAATTACAATACATTGTTCAACATATTCCATGTTACTGTTACAATCCAACAATGCATTGGCCAACATATTCTATGTTACAATCCAACAATGCATTGGCTATTCCATATTTCAATCCAACAATGCATTGGCTAACATATTCCATGTTACAATCCAACAATGCATTGGCTAACATATTCCATGTTACAATCCAACAATGCATTGGCTATTTGATATTTCAATCCAACAATGCATTGGTTATTCCATATTTCAATCCAACAATGCAGTGTTCAACATATTCCATAAGGTATAACATGCCCCTCAGTTGAACAAGCAACTCACCTCAGGTGATAAAAGAATAAACATGGATGGCCAGTCACATGTTTCATCACTGAATAAAGAAAATAGGCATGTGCCATGTAAAAATACATGCATGGAAATGTTCATGGAGCTGTTACATTAATGTGTTTGTGTATGATATGCAGAAATTAAGTCAAAAATGTAATCCAAAAGTGATGACAAAAATGAATATCTGGATATGATAAAATAATAATTAATTTTCTAATCATGAATTTATACTTGAATGCATGTGCATATGAATTTTGTAAAAATTTCGGCAGCATAACCGCGTGATTTTGAAAACCGGAAAATTTTCGACAAACAATTTCCATGATATAGATGCCAATAGGCACAATCTATGCACAAAGAAACCAAAAGGGGATTACACACCCTGACATATGTATGTTTCTCCTCGCTAACCTGCAATAAAATACATACTTGTCCCTTCAATAAGAATTCATGTACCATACAAGACAAACCATGTTTAAACCATGCGTATATTCCATGTACGATGCAAAACATGCATGTCCAAAATGTAAGTGGATGCAAAAAGAAGACAACTATGCATATAAATTGACAAGAAACGTATCTGGATGGTTACAAAGTAATTTGCCGATGTGTGCAGGTGCTGAAGATGATCCACCCCTTTATCATAATAGCATGACAACATGCCTTCAGGAATCGAGGCTACGAAAAGATGATTAAAAAAAAAGTTTGTTTGATGATGAATGGGTAAAGTCCAAATTCTTTTGATCTTGGAAGAGAATCTCAAAAGATATGTTATAGCCACTCTATAAAGAGATCGGAGATATCTTTCCATAGCAGTAAAACAAAATCTCAAAAATTAAAGGTAATATGCTCCTATAGACTAAATTCAATATGTAAATACATCACAATTATCAAACATGTAAGGTAAACTGTAAAGGTAAGAATGAATCTTTAAACTCTTCTTGAAAAGCCTTCCAGGTGCGTGGACAATCTGCACGACGAGAAAGATCATTCCACCATAAATGCGCTCGTCCTACCAAATAATTAGTGGCAAACTCGATTTTCTGATTTTCTGAATATAACTCGTCGGAAAAGAAATCATTGAATAGGGATAGCCATGATAAGACAAAGCGGCCATCTTTTCGTCCATCGAATTGAAGCATAGCATAACGTCCCTGTATGGCTTGTTGAAGTGCTTGAAGTTCTTGGTTCATAATCTCTAACTCTTGTTCGAATGAAACTCCAGGTAAAGGTGAATTACTGTAATCCGCCATGGTGCTCTTGGATCCTTGCTCTCAACCTTGCTTGGTATCTTAAACACTCAATCAAGTGCCACCCAAGGATTTTGAAGGAATTCACACTTCCAAGCTAGCTCATTGGAAAGTTCGTTCCGAGAGCTTTCCAAAGGTATATTATACGCCTCAATCCGACCTACGGATTGTTGCAAGTTACACTTGATTCTTTGTTGGGTCCATCCTTGAAATCGCCGCGAGCGCCTTGCACAAGTACCAAAGAAAGAAAACTTGAATAACAACTCAAAGAGATGGTGGAGTGGTTAAAGTACTTCCCTTGAAAGTAGGAGGTTGTGGGTTCAAATCCTCCTACCTTAGGGACTCTAAACCTCTCTATTACCACTCAAAAATTAAAATTGTCTCGCGCGTAGCCAACGGCTGCCAAGGGAGCCTTGGGTGCCAATGTTGCCAATGTATTGCCTAAGTTATTGCCTAAGCTCTTTGCCTTAGTCGACGCCTTTAAGCCGAAGGAAAAGACGTAGGTGAAGACGTTGGTGAAGACGTAGGTTCTGGTTCTGGATCAGAAACAGAAATAGGAAACAGGAAAGGGAGACGGAATCGGAATCGAAATCGCGAACGCGGAGACGGAGACGGAAACGAAGACGAAATCGGAATCGGAATCGTGAACAGAGAACAGAGAACAGAACCCTCTGTATTGACGCGTGCAGAGCTCTGATACCACTGTTATCAGGATCTTACTCACGCGCATACAGAGATTACGGACACAGAAAACACACAGAGAATAGACGCAACAAGAGACGAGACACAACGCAGTATTGGGTGCAATCTCCCCCCACGCACTCTGTTTCGACAGTCCACAGAGTGCATGTATTTATAGGACTTTTGATTACGTCGAAAATAGTGGTTACATGAGGGCGGCTTCGAAAAGCAGGCGTGAAACTAAAAGTTGGTAACTTTTATAGAAAGCCATTACTTTGAATAATAGAAACTGCGGTCTACAACGACCCTTATTCTAACCATTACTTTTCTAACAATAGAACCTTCTACGCAGGTTTATTTACAAAATAAATAATAATTATTCGGATTATTGATGTCCGCCCTTTCACGCCTTGCACGCTCCTCACGAACCTTCAGCTGCTATATCAAAAACATCAAAAACATATTAATACATTAATAATTTAACATTTTAACAATGCCTTGTTCAATAATATACAACACAAAAAGTGTCAGTAACTTGTTGCTAGAGGAGATTCTAGTGCTATGCAAGGGGAAATTTACATTCTATATATGCTACGAAAGGGCATTGAGACCCATCTTGATTCCCTTTACATGAGATAAGTTCTAGTAGTGTACATCTCCTTTATCAAGTTACCATTTAGAATCGAGCGCCCAACATAGTGGAGACCTTGTATCAACACAACCATTGTTCACAAGATAACATATAGTTGCGATGAGCAACCAACAACCTTCAAAGACCTTGCTGGGACATGATCCCAACCACGCATTGTCCCTTCAGTAGAGATGGTTGACTGTGGTATATCATGTAGGCCCAATGACTTACTCTTAATAAGTAGTTTTCAATATCTATATTTGAGACAACTATTGATGATTTTCCTCGAAAGAATATATGAGTATGAAAGCAAGATGTACAGGTGTTCTTTCCTCACATACATGGGTTCACTCTTATTTATTACTTTCAACAACTGGGTTTCATGCAAGGTGGTGTTATGTGGACATATATGTGATATGTAGATGAAGTGCAATAGATCTCAATGGTTTAAGAGAGTGGTTTGTGCATTGAAGCACATGGTTATCACACAAAGGTTGAGTCATCAAGTGTTGAGTGTTAGTTTTGAATGTATAGTTTTAGAATCCTCTAAGTGTCAGTTCACACAAATAGACTTCAAATCACAAGTCCAAGGCAATTGGAATTCGGGGCAAAGTGTTCTAGGCAATTGTTAATGTTTCTGCATTCAAGAGGTTTGGGTTCCACGAGATTCCGATGTCCTGAAATGACTTATGATGGCTATGTCATTCCCAAGTTTTCTAGTGTTCCTTTATGTTTGAAGCTCGAGTTTTTTTTTTTTTTTTTTTTTTTTTTTTTTTTTTTTTTTTTTGCTGTAGAGACTATGGGTTCCGATGAATTTTGGTCTTCCATTTATGCCCGTTTCTTTCTTGAAACTTTGGTAGTTTTCTCCACGATCCCACTACATCTCGCACATCAATAATCCTAACTACATTCCATCCTCCTCGCGAATGATGCTTTTCCTACCTAACATGCTCTCTTAAGTGGACACACCAATCACGATAGATAATCTTGAATCTCATTCGTGCAAATACTCAGTTTCTTTTAGTGCCACCTTGAATAATGATGGTAAAATATGAAGGCTTATTGGCTTCATGTACTAGGATCTCAACATCCTTATAGGCAGAGAGAAGAGAAATTGCATGAAAGCTATCATATCAACACATACTTGATCATAACTAGATGGGAGAGGATAGTGTCAAGAGCAGTCGCATGCATCCTGCTAATAGCAGTAGATTGCGTTCAAAGTAGACAATGATAGAAGAAGTGGAGTGTGATCTAAAGAGGTATATAGACTGGCATATACATGCATGCATAGAGAAAAGATACAAAAAGAGATATAGAGGTGAAATCATGATACACATGCACACAGAGATCAAGGGGTATAATGAATGCAAAGAGCAAGGAGAGTTGCTAAGAAGAGGCAAGTGGATTTATAGATATTGGGAAGCTGTATCATGGAGAAGGTCTAATGTCGAGTGAGCAAATTTTCTTAGAAAATTGTTCTACAATCAGGGACACCAAAGTGCTATCCGAAAGCGGTTGAGATCGACAATCGGCAAAGAGAGGTGGAGTTGGGGAAGGATCAAATCCTTGATTGTTGAAAGCATGTTGACTGATCAACTGCATGTTGTGTAGATCTTCCTTCTTTTTTAGAGCTCTTGATCCAATCCCTTTCTCCATGAAGAATATCCTAATTTTAAAGTCGAATGTTGTATTCTTTTTTTCTATAATGTTTGTTGAGAGGCTCTTAGAAAAATCAGAGTAGTGAGTATGTCACACATTAGTGCTACCACTGTTTTGTGTTGTATTTGTTGTATCCTAAATATATTGTAATACATCAGTTGTTTCCTCATTCTCGTTTGTCACTTCTTTATGGAAGTGTAGTCTCGAAAATGTTCCAACATTTTTTGCTCATAAGTTTTGAGTTGAATTTGCACTAACTTCTCTGTCCCACTTATGAATGATGTAGCATCATACAAAAATCTTTCACTATTCATTTATTAGTTTATGTGACCTCGCAACATTCGTGTCTTAATTTATGATACCAACCACTAAACTCTTTTAAGAATCATTACTATGCCTAATAACCGAGTAGGGAAGAACCAAGCAGATCACATACAATTTTGGAGCACCTAATGGGACCTAGGGGCTCAATGATTCTACTTGCCACACATAATTTTATGTTCTATAACTAGACCATGGTCCTATCATACTTCTCTTAGTCTTGTTTGAGGTCCTAACAGAGCCACTAACCGTAGTACTACTAGTCATAGCAAGACACTAGCTTGATGAAGTACAGAAAATCAACCGTAACTTTCTCCACCCAAGCTCTCCCTTCTAGGTTCAAAAATGGCATAAGGAGACCTTGCTTCTCTGTTGTCATGCATCAACATCAACTCCCTACTCTTTGTGGGAGCAAATATTGAAAATGGAGACGACCGTATACAATGTTTCTGAACATTGTGAAAAATCCATATCCTAGAGGGTCCAACAGATGCATTCATGGGTCTTTTTCCTAAAACTCTCAATAGGTTGGATGATAAAAAGTTTAACCAAGAGAAGATCATTTTGTCAAATGGTAGGCCGTGGAGGGGGAACTTTCTCCAGCATTTTGAATTGGGAAGTCCACCAAACCGTTTCTTGATGACTTGGAGAACCTTCACATAAAAAATGGAGAACCCAAGTTGTTTGAAGCACTCTGTGACTTTCGTATAAAGAAATTCTTAGAGAAGGCACTCCCCATCAACATGAAACGTAAACTTAGGGACCTTTTGGCACCAAATTTCATGGCCATGACAATCCATATAAAGCATGACTGAGTTCATTTAAATAAAGTTACTTCACTCGTAGGATGATGGGATGACTCTCTAAAACAATTCAAAAGAGATTCAGATGCCGTCGGGGTGCAGTAGGAGCTTGCAAGTGCCAAGGAGGATATAGTTTCTAGGTTTTGGCAAGAAATTTATAGAAGAAGCAAAAGCTATTCTATGGTGCATGATATGCCATCAGTAAGGACATCCACGTGTAGAATGTCTAAACAAGATCATTTGTAAGTTTTGTGGGAAGATGGGGCATCAAGCTAGAGGATGCTACTACCTTAAGGGAATGGTAGAACCACATCCCCAAACTATTGGGCACAACTAGTTGTGATCTTATAGAGCTCCATTCCAATGATGGAGCCCATGACTACGACAGAGAGCTCCGTCCTTGGGAACACTCTCGGGGTGCCACTATTCTTTTCTTCTCTATCCAACCCTGGTATGTATAATAACCTACCGATCAGAGTGGTCCAATGAGAAACCAAATAAGGGCTATAAATGTGGTGAGTATGGGCGCTTTTAGAATAGGTGCTCTATACTAAAAACTGCACCACCATGTGTAAAGTGCCTGGTCCTGCGTTGATTATTATAACAAAAAATATTCAAAGTAGGCTTCCTCGAGCCTAAAAAATAATTTCTTCCATGTTTTTGTAAACAAATGGCCGCATGGTGCACACCATTTTGATCGGCCACTACTCATGTTCTATAGCTACAAGAGATATCACCAATAAGGGTGCGCATTGGAGCCCCAACGATCATTGGAGGAAGAAATCAAAGAAGTGGAGAAGAGAGAAACCAAACCGCGAGAGGAACAAGGATGAAGGTTGATGGCATCCAGCTCATAGGATAAAGATCCAAAGGACGGAACATGTCACCGAACTCTAACAAAGAGTTTTGCCAAAGCTACTTACTCACACAAGGATAAGGAAATGAAGTAAGGTTGAGAGTGGTGTATAAAATGCTTTCAAGAAGGCCCAACAAGAAATGGAGAACAATGTTCTGAAGGTGGCAATGAACATACCCACAAAAATTCTCTTTGTCAATAACATATTGAAGAACACACCTCTACGATTTACTAAGAATGGATGCTTGATTCTGAAGTGAGATATTGAACCTCAGGATCTCCTTGGGTGCACCGAATAAGATAAGGCCCAACTTTTTTCCTAAGGATGCTTTTAGTCCATGAGTACTTGTACAGATAGTTGAAAAGGAAATCACGGGAGTTATCATGATAGCGGATCAAGTATCAACCTCATGCTCGATGCGACAATTTAGAGACTAAGACTTCGGCAATCTAAAGATATGCAATCCATAGTGACCATGGCATGCGAAAGTAAGGTAAAGCCTATTGAAATAGTTAAAAGACTAGTTCTAACTATGCAAGGATCCATATTTACATCAGATTTCATTGTGCTCAGGCTTCCTCTCTCACTAGGCAGATCCCCTCAACTACTTAGGTGCCCTTCACTTTAGTATGGTACAGTGATCTATGATTTGGGGCATAATTTCATATGGCTTCATTGAAAGAACTTGGAAAAGCTTGTAGGAGGTAGAAGAGTGAGTTGCGAAGCGACGAGGCTTGGTCTAGCCAACCGACGCAAGACCAGCCCTTGAGCTTATGGAGACTCAAATAGACCTTGTAGGCATGCGATAAATGCAATAAAATGCATTATGTACTTTGGAGCATCAAGGAGAAAGAGTCAATACAAAATAGATAGGTTCGTGCATCGACTAACTCAAAAAACTTACTATCTTTGGGTGAGACAAAGAGCTTCAAATGCTCATAGCGACCAGCCTGATTACAATTAGAGAAAATCCTTTTATGGAAGTGATACACATAGGGTTTAGTGTATAGAATGCATGAGAGTATAAGGAATAAGAAAAATATGTTGTAGGAATGAACTAGATACTCAACATTGGTACCTCCTATTTTTCAGGAATATGGAGAGATTGACCCTGAGACAAAAAAATTTCCATTTCTCATAATCTACTAAAACCAATGCTATGAAAATCTAGAGGCATAAACTAGCCACTATATCTTTCCAATGAGCCATCTCGTATTCAATTTGAAGCTGTGTAGATAGACTAGCAACTTTTGCAAGCTTACTGTTGCCGAAGAAGACGATGCACAAAAATGGAGCAAGACAATGATGTTCACAAGTGTATGTATATTGCTTCCATGTATTTCACAAGTGATTTGAAGACTTTATATAGACCTAAGAAGTGATCCTCGACTTCTACAAGTGGCTTTTGAATTCAAATGAAGGTGGTAAGATTTGTTGGAGGGAATCAATTCACTTTCCTACAATCTAGGAAAAGTGAAGATATGGTTTGATCTACTTTTAGGTTATTGATTGATTGATTTGATTGCAATGCAACAACAAAAAATTCATAGAATTTGAGGTCTCTATTTCTAGTTTTATATGTGTAACACTCTAGGCTTTTAAAACAGTAAATGAACCATCACAAATCTCTCAAAAAAATACAAAATAAATGAGCATAGGTAAAAGAACTCTCCAATGGATATTCTTTCAACGTAATCCAAGCCATAGTTTTTTATGTGGATCAAATCCACCTCAAGCATGGTGTAAGCTTGATGTTCCCATAGCACTCCTTCAAGCTAAAGTATGCTTGAGTCTTCATTCGTTAATAGGTTTAACACCTGCGGTAGCTTTGAATCTACAAAGCTTTATTCTATCAAGTGCCTTCCTCATCATATCTGCTACTTGCGTTTTAGTTGGAACAAAAGAAATGTTAATCCTCTTTGCCATGAGCTTGTCACTGATGAAGTGGTAATGAAACTCTATGTGTTTGGTTCTCACATGTAAAATAGGATTTGCTTCTAGATGCATGGAACTTACATTATCTCCAAATATGTGAGGTTTGGAACTCCCAAGTCCCAAATCTGTATACAATGCTTTTAACCATATTGCTTCTTGAGTTGCTATCCTCAAACCTTTGTACTCTGCTTCAATTGAGGATAAAGAAATTGTTGGTTGCTTCATGGAACTCCATGACACTAGCTTTGAACCTACAAATGCTGAGTAACCAGAGGTACTTGTTCTATCATCCTTTGCTCCTGCCCAATCTACATCTGCATAGACTTTGATATCCAAATCGGAAGAGTAGGATAGAATATACCTTCATTGATTATACCTTTGAGATACTTAAGTACTCTCTTAGCTGCATCCATGTGTGGTCTTCTTTGTAACTGGTGAGAATGTTTCCTCATAGTCTATACAATGCATTTGTGAGCATCCTTTAGAAACTAATCTTGCCTTGTACGTGCAAATTTATCCATCTGAATTTGTTTTAACTTTATATACACATCTACAACCAATTACCTTTTGATTTGGTGACATTTGAACCAAATCCCAAGTGTCCATCTCCTTCAATGTATCTATTTCTTCTTTCATGGCCTTTTCCCAATTAGGGTTTCCCTTTGCCTTTTCATAGATTGAGGGTTCCTCTAAAATTGAGTCTTTGCCAAGTAGATTGAATGATTTGTAACAAGTATGGAATCATATCCATACATTTCTGGTTGTTTCGTCTCTCTTGTTGATATTCTAGGTGCTTGTTTGGAGTATTCTCCACACTCCTATATCTTTGCTTTGCCTCTTGACTTCCATACTTTGTAATCCTTTTCTATTTCATCTTGTTCATCATTTGTATCACTTCTTGGATCCTAGATCTTTGTATCATGCTTGCTTCCTAATTGATGAGAGAATCAAGATCAAATGGTAGAGTTACCTTTTGTTTGTTTTCATCATACCACGACTTGGGTTCTTCAAACACAGCTCTACTTGTAGTGATTTGCCTGGTTGAAGGATTATAGAACCTGTAATCCATTTGAGTTGAATCATATCCAATAAACACTACCTTTGTTGCCCTTTCATCTAGCTTACCTCTTATTTGTGATGGTACATGAACATAAGCTAAACAACCAAAAACCTTGCAATGTCCAAGACTAGGTTTTCTTCCATGCCATGCTTCATAAGGAGTCATACCTTGAAGTGATTTGGATGGTATTCTATTCATAAGGTACACGGCAGTTGAAGTAGATTCTACCCATAGCTAATGTGGCAACTTCTTCTCTTCAAGCATTGTTGTGGCTGATCCAGCCAATTTCTTGGTTCTCCTCTTTGCAATTCCATTTTGTTAAGGAGAGTACCTAGTAGTCACTTCCCTTTTGATACCTTTATCCTACAAGAACTCATAAAACTCTTTGGAGAAGTATTCTCCCCCTCCATCAGATTTGAGCTTCTTGAGTGATCTACTTGTATGATTCTCCACATGTGCTAGATACTTTTTGAAGCAATCAAACACTTCATTCTTAGTTTTAATGAAGTAGAGAATAGTTCATCTACTATGTTCATCAATAAATGAGACATAATACCTTAATCCTGCCAATGAAGGTTCTTAACTTGGTTCCCATACATCTGTATGTACTAAGTCCAATAAGTTGTTGTGGATGTAGTCTTTGTGTTTGAATGGTTGTCTTTGTGCCTTCCCAATTTGACATGCATCACACTTGTTGATTATGTGTTGCTTTGATATGTTTGGAAGACCTAGAACACTTTGATCGCTGCATATATCCTTCAAGGTTCTTTCATTCACATGAGGAAGTCTCTTATGCCACACTTCAAGCTCACTTAGGGTTTGAGATCCAAAAGTGAATAGAGCTATGTTTCTAGTTTCTCCTCGTTCAAAAGTAAAGAGCCTACTATGCTTCTCATCTCTAGTTATCTTCTTGAAGCTTTGACATGGATCTTCCACAAAAGCTCCATGTTGGATGAACCTAACTTGCAAGCCTTTTTTAACTATTTGGTCTACACTTATTAGGTTTTTAGTGATAGTGGGTACATAGAGAACCTTAATTAGAATTTTTTTCCTACGATTGGAAGCTTTGACATTACCAATCTTCTCCACATTGTGCTTTGTATCATCCCCTGTTTGAATTTCATGTCTATGCTTTGGACTTTCCAAATAAAATAGAAGAGAAATGTTGCCTGCAACATGATTTGAACATCTGAATCTATGTAGAACAAATGATCATCTTCTTTACCTTGTTTGTGGCTTAGATTCATAAGAAGCAATGAGTCTTCATGGGCTTGATCTTTTGAATAATTGTTGTAGTCCCTTCTATTATAGCCTCTTTTGTTATTGTTGAAGTTGTGTCCACCTCTACCTCTATTGTGGCCATATTCACCTCTTCCACTTCCTTTTTGGGTCTTCCTATTGAACGAACAATTTTGAGTGGTGTGGTTGGTGTTATCACAAATGACACAAGGTTGAAGATTTTGATCTTTGGCTTTTCATGCTTTTGTCGTTTCTTCTACCCTTTCCACTTGCTCTTCTTGCGAAGCTCGCTTGGGAAGTCTCCTCTTCATCTTCTTCCTTCTTCTTGCCTTTCAACTTCTTATCCTTCTTCTCTACATATACAACACTATTTCAATTACCATGATAGGATTTAACTTCATTTATGCTATTGTTGGCTTCTTGATTGAAGATTTTTCCAAGAAAGATGTTGAATTTTGGAGCTTTCACATCCATGATGAGATCATAAGACATGGTGAAATATTGCCATTGCTTATCACTTCGAATCTCTTTGAGAATATGCCTCATGATAGCCTCTTCTTCAATCAACTCTCCAATGGATGCTAATTGATCTGCAACCTCCTTGATCTTGGTAACAAACTTGCTGATGGTTTGTTTAGGTGTCTTCTTCATTAGGTTGAACTCGTTCCAAAGATGATTCTTTCTTGCTTTGGTACTAGTAGAAGAGAAAGTCTCGAGGGCATCCCAAGTGCCTTGAGATGTCTTGCATCCTCTAATATGTGGTAATAGAAAGTGAGAGATAGATTTTAGTATTTATGACATTGCTTGAGTATACCTTGCGCACCAAAGTGTGAGCTTATGTGTCTCCTCTTGTGTAGGTCATCCTTTGGATCTTAGGCATAGCTTCATCACTTGCTACAATTCCATAAAGATTTCTACCTTTCAAATAGTCCTACATTCTGATTTTCCAAGCCTCATAGTTGTGTTGATCAAGATTCTCAATCATTGAGGGAAAGGCATCAGCCATGTTGATCTAGCTCTAATACCACTTAAAGAACTTGGAGAAGCTTGTTGGTGGTAGAAAAGTGAGTTGCAAAGCAAAGAGGTTTGGTCCAGCCAACCGACACAAGACTAACACTTGAGCATATGGAGACTCAAATAGATCTTGTAGGCATGCGATAAGTTCAATAAAATGCACTATGTACTTTGGAGCATCAAAGAGAAATACTCGATACAAAATACATAGGTTCGCGCATCAACTAGCTCAAAAAACTTACTATCTTTGGATGAGACAATGAACTTCAAATGCTCATAGCGACCAGCATGATTACAATTAGAAAAACTCTTTTAATGGGAGGGATAAAAATAGAGTTGAGTTTATAGAATGTAGAAGAGTATAAGGAATAAGGAAAATATGCTATAGGAATGAAGGAGACACTCAACGATGGTACCTCCTATTTTTTAGGAATACATAGAGATTGAACCTGAGACACAAAAACTAAGATTTCTCCCAATCTACTAAGCCAAATGCTATGAAACCTTAGAATCATGAAGTAGATGAAAATATCTTTCCAATGATCCATGTATCATTCAATTTGAAGCTCTAGAGAGAGAGAGAGAGCAATAGTCTCTGCAAGCTTACTATTGTCGAAGAAGATGATGCAAAAAAATAAAGGAGCAAGACAATGATGGTCACAAGTGTACATGTATTGCTTCCATGTATTTTACAAGTGATTTAAAGTCTTTATATAGACTCTAGAAGTGATCCACAAATTCTACAAGTGGATTTTGAATTCAAATGAAGGTGGTAAGAGCTGTTGGAGGTAATCAATTCACTTTCCTATAATCTAGGAAAAGTGAAGATCTAGTTTGATCTACTTTTAGGTGATTTATTGATTGATTTTATTGCAACTCAACCACCACAACTTCGTGGAATTTGGGCTCTCGTTTTCTAATATCTCTCAACAGAATATAATAAATGAGCATAGGTAAAAGAACTCTCCAACGGATATTCTTTTGACATAATCCAAGCCATAGTTTTTGATGTAGATCAAATCTGCCTCAAGCATAGTGTGAGCTTGATGTTCCAACATTCATGATCAGGATGTGCTCAAACAATTGCACATGGAGGTTGGGCTTGCCCATGCAATGACGGGCACTCACATCTCATTGGAAGAGCCGAAAGAAAGGGAGCTAGATTCTTTGGGATTTAATGCCATCTTGAGGATGATGGTCTACTGAGCTAGATGGATGTCAAGTATGTGCATTATCATTGGACGAGGACAAGAGATGATCCAAAGTGGAAGTCATAAGGTTAGGAGAGACCATACACAACAAGCAAAAAGGAAAGAAGAGCCTAGTGCAGGAGGAGCACAAGTGCAATATAGAGTGAAATCTAGTGAGGGATATGGTGTTGATTTAGCTACCCATTGAGACGATACTCCTAGGTTAGTTGCAAAAGAAAAACTTGCATGCACAAATCAAAGAGACTATCACTTATTCGAGAACATATTTTGAACAAAAAGAACATAGTAACCAAGATACTATAGACAATGATTCAATATCGTCGATCAAGGAGATGAATCTAGGGCAAGAGGGAAACCAATCTTACTGGCATCTTGGTTATGGTAGGAGCCAATCCTCTTGTAGATGGTAACCTCATTTTATAGAGTTTCAAGGGTTTGTTTTTTGTATGGAACTATAAAGATCTAGAAGGCATCCCCGCAGCATTGCGACCCCACACAATCCTCTTGTTTCTAGATCCAAAATGAGTATGGGGAAGAATTTACACATTTAATCAAAGGTACGCAAAGGTGAAAACTCGCGGAAAGGTGACTCCATATCTGAGCTCTTCTTGACCACATTGTAAGAGAGTAAGGATTACATCATAGCCTATACCACTCACAACCATTAGGCATTGTTTATCATGCCAATAATCTTGTACAACATTGTGTTCTAGATCAATACTTCTTATCTATGGTCTCTCTATCATAGTCACTCATAAGAGTCAATTTAGTGTCATTCGAAAACTAAGAGGGCCTACAATGCAACTCTGAAGCTAGAAGGTCTTGGTACAAAGCAGGATTTAGCAATACCTACTCATTTCTTGGAGTGTCCATCCATCTTTCCCAACAGTGGTATCAGAGCTAAGCTATGGTAAAATGGGAGATGGTTTTCCTTCTTTCATTGATAAATTGGACAGGAACAACTATAAAGCATGGTCCTTGAGGATGAAGACATACTTGCAAGGAAGGAGCCTCTATAGATACATATAAGGAGATGAGGAGATGCCCATATTCAGAATCAAAGGACAACCTACAAGAGAGGAGCATGAAAGACTCAACACATGTGCCAAGTATGCAGTAGCAAGGTCTTACTTACTTAACACAATTTTTTATTTTCTTCTTCCACATATTAGGAACTCTAAGACATCCCAAGAGACTTGGGAAACATGGTCTTCCTATTTCTCTTCCAACACAAGGGCTAGGAAGAACCAATTGTGGATTGAGTTTACCACTCAAAGAAAGCAACCCAACCAAGACATCTCAGAGTATGTGACCAAAGTCAAAGATGTAGCATATCAATTGGCAAGCATAGGAGAAGAAATTGAAGCGGAGCAAATTATAAGACAAGTAATCAATGGTATTAAAGCTGATAACAAATGGGAGAGCTTCACAACTGCCATGGACTTGTACATGGACATGTAGATTCCAGACCTTACCACTCTCATGGGGAAACTCTTCACTCATGAAGCCAAGCTCAACAAGAATGGAGATTCATCGAGGTAATAGCTCTTCTGCCCTATACACTAATAAAAGTAAGTCCGAAAAGAAAGGGAAGAATAAGAAGATTGAGGATGAAGGATCTACCTCCCAAGCCAACTATGCAAGGAAAGGTAGAACCTCAAGAGGAAGGGGCTGAGGAGGTAAGCAAGGTAGGGGGAGATCTTATAACTCCTCACAATGTAATATTTGTGGATTGTCAAATCATACTACAGATGAGTGTTACAGGAACTTCAAGAATCAGAGAGGTAGAGGATATCAAAGAGGTGGATATACGAAATCAAGAGGAAGATTCAATCACCATCAAGGATACAATAACAAATACAACAAAAACTACAATAACAACTACCAAGGAGGCTGCAAATCAAGGAAAGATTACAACAACTATACAGAGGAGCAAGAAGATTCTCTTCTGACTGTGAATATGACTTCAAAACCAGGTATAAATGATGACCATCTCTTCTACATTGACTGAGGATGCTCAAACCATGTGGCAGGCAATGTGGCTCCTCTCTGACCTTGAGGAACCAAAGAGTAAGCATCAGATACAAACAGGTGATGACACCAAGCACTCAGTGATTAAAGTAGTAAATGTTAAGACCTCTGATGGAAATAAGAATCTGTTGAGCAGGGTTCTATATGTACCTACAATTACCAAGAAATTGATGAGTGTTGGACAGATTGTGGAAAAGGGTTTGCAGGTCAGGTTCAACCAATATGAAGCATTTGTGGAGGATCCCCAACATGGATTTAAGAGAATTGCCAAAGGAGAAAAGACAGGTAGATTATTCACTTTTGAACTTGAAGATACAAGGAACATTGCACTTTATAGTTACAAAGATCAAACACTATCAGAGCTTGAAATTTGGCATAAGAGATTAGGGCACGTTGGTGAAAGAACCTTAAAACAGATATGTAGAGATCAATGTGTGCTTGGGATACCTAATGTATCCAAGCAACACATGATCTATAAATGTGGTGCTTGTCAGTTTGGAAAATCTCACAGGTTAACCTTCTCAAGGAAAGGCTACATGCATGAGTAGAGCTTGTCCATACAAATGTATGGGGACCAAGTAAGGATCCCTCAATTTCTGGATCAAGGTATTATGTATCTTTCATTGATGATTTTAGTAGGTGGACTCTCTTATACTTTATGAAGCACAAATATGAAGTATTCAATTCATTTAAAAAATATCTTGCACTTGTTGAGAACCAAACAAGAAGAAACCTAAAGAGACTAAGGTCAGATGGAGGAGGTGAGTACTTCTCAAATGAGTTTGATGCATTCTTGCAGGACAGAGGAATCAAGAGAGAAATTATAACAAGGTATACCCCTAAGCAAAATGGGCTGGCAGAGAGGAGAAATAGATTAATTGTTGAAACAGCTAGATCAATGTTAAATGAGAAAAAACTACCTAATTACTTGTGGTCAAAGAGTGTATCTACTACCACTTATCTTGTAGACAGGTTTCCATCCAAATCTCTTGATGGGATGACCCCATATGAAGCATCGCATGGTAGAAGACCCTCATTTGATCATTGCAGGATCTTTGGATGTGTTGCTTATGTGCATATCCCTTGTGAAATAAGAGGTAAACTAGGCCCTAAGGCAGAGAAGTGCATCTTCATAGGGTGTGACTTGAATCAGAAAGGATACAGGTTCTAAAATCCTTCAAACAATGGATCCATGGTCAATAGAGTTGTTGTCTTTGATGAGAATGACTCTTGGTTTGATAATGAATGCAAGAAAGTAAAGCTTCCTTATGACTTGGAAGAGGAGTTTCCAAGCCTCACTAAGGAGGAGCTTACTCAGAATGGAGACATCAACTCAAATGATGAGGACATCATCAACCTAGAAGAGTTCAAGGCAGGAAAAGACCAAGACAGAATGGAAGGAAGCCATGGATGAGGAAATTGAAGCACTCAAGGAGAGTGATACTTGGGAACTAGTACCAAAGAAGGATTCTATGAAGGTAATTGGTTCTAGATGGATCTATAAGATCAAAAGGAATTCTGATGGATTAATAAGCAGGTACAAATCTAGACTTGTGGCTAAGGGTTTTTCATAAACCCAAGGAGTTGATTATGAAGAAACCTTCTCACCTGTGGCCAAAATGCCAACCATCAGGGTATTGGTAGGTGTGGCTGCATCAAAGAATTGGAACATGTATAAATTGAATGTAAAAAATGCATTTCTAAATGGCTGGATTTCAGAGGAGGTGTACATATCTCAACCTCCTGGCTATGAGGATCCATGCAAGGTAACATATGTGTGTAAATTGAACAAACCTCTTTATGGATTGAAGCACGCACCTAGGGCATTGAACCATAGGTTGACTACATACCTTCAGGACCAAGGATTCATCATGAGTAAAGTAGATACTTCTTTGTTTATTAAGAGGAATAATTCAGAGGTAATATACCTATATGTATATGTTGATGATATCATACTCACAGGTAATGATGCTAATGGCATCAAGTAGATCAAGAATCAAATGATGCAGGAGTTCAAAATTAGTGACCTTGGATCACTAAAATATTTTCTTGGACTTGAGTTCGTCTATAATAACTTTGGAATCTATATTACTCAGAGAAAGTATATACAGGATATGTTAAAAAGGTTTCATTTGTAGGATGCCAAAGTTGAAAGTAATCCATTTGAGGTAAACCAAAAGTTAAGTGCTCATGAAGGTGATGTGCTTGAAAATATTGCAGGTTACAAAAGCATAGTGGGAAGCTTGAACTATGCTACATTGACAAGGATTGATATTGCTTATGGAGTAATTGTTCTAAGTCATATGCACAAACCTAGGGCACCTCATTTGGAAGATGCCAAAAGGATTTTGAAGTACCTTAAGGGCACTCTAAATCAAGGACTTTATTTTACTTATACTTCAGACTTGGACATTAAGATATATTTAGATGCAGATTGGGCAGGTTGCAAAGATGATAGAATGAGCACCTCAGGTTACCTATCATTTGCAAGTGATAAACCTATATCATGGGCTTCAAAGAAGCAACCTAGTGTTGCTTTATCTTCGACAGAGGTATATAGATTTGGGTTTGCATACCACATCTCCAATGATTTTTGGAAATAATACAAGCTCACTACATCTTGCAGAAAATCCTATTTATCATGTTAGGACCAAGCATATAGAGGTCCACTATCCTTATGTGAGAGAGAAGCTATTGAGCAAGGAAATTCAGTTAGCTTATGTATCAACTAATATGCAATGTGGAGACTTGTTGACTAAAGCATTAGATGGTTCAAAACTTTGCAGGTTTAAGTCTATGATTGGATTGCAAGACATTCAAGAAGATTGAAGAAGAAGACTAAGCCAAAATGTTTGGCATGAGGGGGAGTTGTTGGTGCAAATGTCAAGCCTACACATTTGGCTAGAGTTTATGTACAATTGAAGCTCCATGGAAACCATTGCTAAGAAGTTCATTTATCTTTTACCATTTCTAAAAGTCATTGTGACTTGAAAATAATACTTGTAATCACCACGAAACTCGTGGATTTATTAGTTGGAAAAGTCACGACTCAATGTAAGGAAATATCTCCTAGATTGGAGGACTACTTTTTGGTGAGAGCGAATGAAGATTTCAATTTCAAATTCAAATCTCACATCTATAAAATATGTCTAGAAAACTCGCGGAAAGCTGACTCCATATCTGAGCTCTTCTTGACCACATTGTAAGAGAGTAAGGCTTACATCATAGCCTATACTATTCACAACCATTAGGCATTGTTTATCATGCTAATGAGCTTGTACAACATTGTGTTCTAATACAATATACCAATACTTCTCATCTATGGTCTCTCTATCAGAGTCACTCATAACAATCAACTTGTACTGCTCATATCTCAGTCATTCCTTCAAGATTTTTAATGTTCTATAGCTTGTTGGAATCAACTTCAAGTTCTATACGTGCTCACAAATTTTGAAGACAATCTATTCAGCCAATTTGGAGAAAAGCGCGTCGAAGCACTCACTGGTCAAACTCTACAGAGGTCCTAAAAAATTGGGGGTAATGAGTCAATTGCTATTGGAAAGCGAAGAGGGCCTACAATGCAACTATGAAGCTAGAAGGGCTGGTACAAAGCAGGATTTAGGAGTACCTACTCATTTCTTGCAGTGTCCATCCATCTTTCCCAACACCTACTAGGCATCAATTTTGTAGTGATCACTAATCATGAGGCCTTGAAATACTTACTCAACAAGCCCTGATAATATGACTAGGACATCCTCAAGCTTTGGCGGATCACATGTCACAATTAGTCCTACAAAAAACACCCATGTGTGGAATTCAAGATGACTTCTCGGATGTCTCGCTACTTGTAGTTCCTAGTTCCCTCTGTTGGTATCAAGAAGTGCAAAATATATTGGCCATGAGTACCTTTCATCCACAGTCCACATCTCTATAGAAATGACAATTACTATTGAAGTGTAGAATCTATAGGAAAATTGTTGAGGTTCTTTTCAAGCAAGGACATGATCGAATGCTCCCTTGCTGCTTACTTCCATACGAAACAAATGCAACTCTTTAGGAAGCCCATGATGGTATCTCTTCCAATCATCCTCCATGAAGGTGTTGGTTCCAATCATCCCACATTTTTTAAGGAGGCTTATGATTAGGCCAAATTCTACGATCCATGTCAAAGGTGTAGGTATGGCCCCTGATGGAGGCACCATAACTCTCTTATCATTTCCACAAAGTGGCAACCATTCAAACATTGGGGTAATGATTCTATCGTTCCAGATTATCCTATGGCATGGCCTAGGCAAGAGAAGTATTTGTTAATTATCATGGATTACTTGACCAAAATGGGCAAAGGTACAAGCTACTGAGGATGTTTCCACGTCCACAATGGCTTGTTTCCTATTTTCATATGTATTTGCATGATTTGGAAGCCGCATAAAAATCACTTTGGATCATTGTACACATTTTTTTTATTTTTTTTCTAAATGAATACTAAATAATAAATCCTTAAAAGAAATTCTTGTGATCCAAGCACTAATGGCCAAGATAAGAGCACAAATAAGCAGTTGATCCACCTACTGCACAAGGAATGTTTTTCAATTCCAAGGACATAGGGGTCCGTGAGTCTATGTACAATCTAGGCCTATAGAACGACTTACAAGGCAAGAATGAGACATTCGCCCTTTCGTATGGTCTATGGGATCATACCACTAGCACTCTTAGACTTCCTCAAAAGGTTGGCTTGCATCAGTCACCAGAACACTCAAGACAATACAACTTCTTTGGCTTCCTAAGTGGTTGCTATTAATAGGCTAGAAGAAATTCATGAAGAAGCTCGAGCTCTGATGGAAAGCACCTAAGGCCAATGCAAGCCAGGGCACATCAAAGCCCTATGGTCTTCTAAAGTTCAAGTAGGTTCCATGGTGCTACTCTACAATGTGGCCAAGCAGATGTAGAACTAGAAAATGTTTACTTCAATTTGGGAAGGAGCTTACAAAGTTGTTACTCTGTTAAGCCAAGGTGCAGTTTAGATTCTAACCTTGCAAGATGAGCCGCTTCCACCTCTGAATGTTTTGAAGCTCAAGACTTATAGATTTTAGACTATTTCACCTTTGTGTTTCACCAATTTGTGTATGCCATATTCTGGTCATCCTTATAATATTGTTCTTGCAAAGAGTTGAAAAGCTCTTTCTCCACACGCTTAATAAATCCCCAATGATCCATCTTCTTTTGATCCTCGGGCAAACAAGGATTCCTCTTCGATCTTTTGAACTTGGTTCTTTTATCCACTCTAGGATGGAGCATCTTTTGGTGGTGGACATCTCTCAAATCCTTGAAGTGTCACTTCACACAAGTTGCCTTCGAACTATAAGTTCAAGGCAATTGGAACTCGATGCAAAGAGTTATAGCCAATTGTTAATGTTTCCGTATTCAGCAGATTTTGACATCCATAGTATTTTGGTCGCATCCATAGATTCCGAAGTCTTCCGATGTTCTTTGGTGTTCAATGCTCTAGTATTTTGGTTGCTCAAAGACTCAAGGTTCTCGTGAAGCTTCATCTTCCATTTATGCATGTTTCTTTTCTAATGCTTAGATAGTTTCCCACATGAGCCCACTATGTTCCGCGACATCCATCATCTTAACTACATTTTGGTCTTCAGGCTATCGATGATCTTTTCCCACTTGCTACGCCTTGTTGGGTGGCATGCCAATCTTGACAATATTCCCACATGTCGCCCCTGTAAATTCTTAGTTTCTTGTAGGGCAACCTTGAATAATGAAACTAAAACACGGAGGTGCAAAGGTGAGACAAGTCTTGAAGGTGCTTAGTGGACTAAAATCTCAACCTCCTTCTAAGAAGACAAAAGAGAAATCACACGAAGGGTATCATATCATTACATCTTGGATCATAATCAGATCGTAGAAGATAGTGTCAAGGGCAGTCACGTGTATCACATTAAGAGTGGTAGATTGTGTTCTTAGTAGACAGAGATTGAAGAAGTAGACTCTGAAGGCAAGACCGAATGAATGTTTTGCTGAGAGATCCCGTACACTATAAGTAAAACAATCTAGAAAAATGCTACATAACACCCCCTTCCCTTTGTGCAAGAGATGCCCCAACGAAGAGAATGGTATTGTGCATCTTTTTGATGTGTAAAACATATCTCGCACTCAGTGTAAAGAATTCTTAAGCTGTGTACAACGATCTCTTGGTAGCAAGCTATCTTGGGCAAAGTGATGGGTTATTCCATGGCTCTCTGGAACACTATAAAAGGCGAAGAACTGTGGAATATATAAAAGGGAAGATGTATAAGTTTAGAGCAATTTACCCAAGGAATGTTTTGTTGAGAGATCCCGTACACTATAAGTAAAACAACCAAGAGCTATAAGATGATAGTGTCATTGAACTCCTTTGCAGTTCCTTCTAAGATACACATTGGCCCTTTGCAATTAAGTTTTAGTGTCTTCAATAAAAAAATAAAATTAAAAAAAATAAAAAAAACTAGCCTTTGTCAAGGTTCTCACACGGGAGCACGAGAACACTTAACGCGTGAAGAGACCAATCACTTGCATACTGGACTAACCCTTCTTACTCAATTGGCCTTCTGTGATAGTTTCTTCAAAATTCCTTCTTATATTGGTCATTATCGGATGTTTTCGATCCTGCAACTAGAAAAAACATCCCTCAAGGCTTCATTGAATTTTGTGTTTGAATTCCTACTATGTCAAAATGATAAAGTTGTGTGCTCCAAATCTATCACAGGTGGAGGTACTCAGCCATACAGACATCCTCATAAGCTCACATGGTGCACAACTAGTCAACATGATCTTTATGCCTAAAGGGGCAAGCGTGATGGAGATGTTTCCCGGAGGTTGGTTCGAGCTGGCAGGGAATGGGCAATACATCTACAGGACCTTCGCTAACTCATTGGGACTACATCATGAGGGCTATTGGAGAGACCCATCCACTCCACGTTGCCCTAATCCGAGCAAACCTCGCCCATGTTTTCTACATTATAAGTCTGCACAAATTGGTATCAATGCCACTCACATAGCGAATTGGCTGAGAAATGTGATTGAAAAACAACAAACAAGTTCATTGTATTTCAAAGAATTTCTAGAATATGAAAGTGTAGGAGACTCGGAAACTGGAAAAGTTTGTGAGTGTTGACTAAAAGAACCTTGTCCATAAAATTTTATTTGATGGATAAATATTCTTTCTTTGTTGCTATCCTTTTTAAAATAAGTTCGATAATTGAGATGTAATCTCCGGATTAAATTGAATTACTTGAAAGTACATTGAAAGATGATCAGAGCACCCATGGGACCCTACAAATCCCACAAAGCATGCACAAGAGTTCTAGGAGCTACTGAATATAGATCTGGAAGGCTTGATAAAGTGGCCATTGGGAAGGGACGAACCTAAGGCTAGAGAAGATGAGTGGTTTAAAGAACTCTACCACAACAGCCTAGTCTTGCTTGCATTACTTATTTAAAAGAACAATTCTACAAGTGAAGCGGCATAGTGCCCATGGAGCTCCCCTTATCGCACAAAAAAGGGGTAGGCAAAACAACATTGATGGCCCAAAGGTGATTGGAACATTATACATAAGGCAAGGCATGAGAGATGGCAAGACCGACAAGATAACTAACAACAAAACGTTTACAAAGAGTTACAAAGAAGGTAGATAACATTTTGTTCCCATCATCTGGTGCCCATTTTGTATGGATCTTATTGTTCTCCAAAACAAACACCCTATCAGTTCTAATGGTAGGTGACTTCTTACAATTTTATATTTTTCTACCTAAAAGAAGAAGGATCTAATCAATTGGCTACTCTTTTGAAGGGTTTCTGAATTTGGAAGTTCATCTTTGTTTACAAATCATGCAGAGAGATTCTCCCTTACTCCCTTACTGGAATTCCACAATGCCATGGAGTAACCATTTGCTTCTCCAAGTAAGACTTGTTTCTAGTTTATCTGAGGCTATAAAGACCAAAGCATGCCCATGGCCTTCAACACGAGAAAGCTGGTTGGGAATGAAAACAAGAGGTGTCCTAGTCTTGTGTACCATTGAGACAACGGTTACACCATGGGGAGGCCCCAAAAAATCTGTTAGCTTTAACATTGGTCCGAATTTCCCAATGGAGAGTTTTCCATATCAGAACAACTTTCTTTTGTCAATGAGGAGATGCGAGAGGGCAAGGAACTCAAAACCCCATATGGTATTTTGCTAATTTGGACACCATTTCCTATCAAGCAAGATATTACGATCCAAATTCTCCTTCAAACTACATATTTTTTTTCCAAGTTGTTGTCGTTCTACCATTCTATACCTTGTATCGAAGAGGGATCATGGGAGAGAAGAAGGCAGCACTAACAGTTATCCCAATCACTAATTTTCTTTCTAAACAGGCATGAATTGTAATAAAGTAAGTCTATGATCTAGGGATCCGATGGCTTCAGACAGATCTGAAATCGGATACCGTTTGGTCACTCGTCTGTAGGACCAAAGATCTCAAGAGTAGACTCAAGCATAAGTCATGTGCTCTCATATTCAAGTAATCCACTTAGCCTAGTGGTTAAGTTTCATGGTTGTGAAGGAGGAGGTCTTGGGTTCAACTCCCATGGGGAGCATGGGGAGAGAGTTTTGCCCAAAGAGCTCTAGAGCCTTCTAACGTGAGTTAACTTGAGTCCGGTGGACTTAACTCAAGAGGTCAGTACAACAACCACTAGTGGACTCTAGTGGAAGGTACTAAAGTAGTGGTCGAGATCACTCCAGCCACTAATAGACTCTAGTGGTGGATATGAAAGGAGTGGAGGAGATTGCACATGCACTTGTGGACTCTAGTTACATTTGTGGTCCTCATTAGTTCAAGCAGCTATATATACAGGCATAAGGTTGGGAGGAGAGTCATCTCTCTAGTATGTGGTGGTCGTAATCCTTGTTCTGTTGCATTGGTATCAGAGCCATTCTCCATAGCTCTTCTCTTTCATCATCTTGCTCATCAATTTGCTCTCGCCTATATGCGTGGGCATAAGATCTTCTACGACGAAGAAGGTTGCTCGCGGCCGCCTTGAGAAGAGTGCAGAGTTGGTCGTGTGCTGCCTTGGCTTAGGAGAAGCTTAGCAAAAGGCTACAATCACCTCTACTGTGTAGAAGAGGGGATTCGAACCCCCCTCCCCCAGCTTAGAGTGCGCTGCCCTATCCACGAGAGAAGCGCCGTTCGCGATAGTCTGTAAGCAGAAGATCTCTACAGATCATTACTTCGCTAAAGGAGGCTTCAACCAAGAACATCCAAAAGTTTATATTCTCTGGTATATGAGGGGATTCGATCCCTCGCCCCCTCAACAAGAGCGCCATCGTCTACCGTACAAGACCACAAGCGGATCACGCTCAGAAGTCTGCAAAAATCGGTCTTTTCCTAAAGTCTGGCGCCGAAAAGCTTTCATCAAGAGCAATACCAAAAGAAAAGAAAATTCACGAGCGCCTGCTGCCGACGGGACTCGAACCTGCACCATCGATTTGAGAGGGAGGCAACCTATCCACGCGCCCAAGGCGACTAACTTGTTCTTAAATGCAGAAGAAAGTTTACTAAACCAGTTAGCAGAGTTGAAGTGCAAGTCCTCTCATCCATTAAAGGAGCCAAATCAGTTGCCGAACCCGAGAAGTATTCTGCTTCAGTTGTCGCAGAGTTTGATGGAAGTGGAGTTGTGGAGTGAAGATCCGGAGGCCTAAGTTAGTCGATATCGACGGACCAAGTCATCCAAGATTATTTCTTGATGAGGAAGCTTCAAGAATGGTGAATAGCTCCTCGCAAGGATCAAGAGGATGAATCACTCTTCCAAAGGATCAAGGGATGGACGAAGCTTTGATCAAAGCTAAGTATTTTCCAGTTTTTGCTTGGCATTAATGACTTGATTTATCTTGTTTTCATTATTCTATACTTAATCCTAGATGCACATTGAAATAGCCAAGATTTCAATTGATTAAGTCTAGATTAGAATAATGAATTAATCCATTTTTCATTCCAAGCATTAGTTTGCATTAAAGATAAAGACTTGATTTCAAAAAGATCCTTGTGCATCAAAGAATGTATTTTGGTAGTTTAAATACATATTTCCTTTCCATTGAGTAAGATTTCTATTGCACTTCAAGGGTATGTTTTTATATCATAGTGCATTAGGACAAAGGAAAGGATATACATGCATCAGGATTGCATGATATACATTCTTAGTACAAGAAAAAATCGTGCATCAAGCTCATGCATGATTGTTGTATTATTTTTTGGGCATGCAAAGAACATGCATGCATACGCATGTGAACATATGCTTTTGCATGTAGATACATGCATTTGCATGGAAGAATGGAATGCTGTTTGCAAGTAGATATGAAAATGTACTCTCTTAGTATTTAGCTTACTTTGTAAAGCTCGCAGTTTGACATTAGGGAAGACCAAGGACTAGTTAATTGCAAAGACATACTAGTTCTAGTTTGCAACTCAATTAATTAGTCGATTTCTTCCCAAGTCGATACTCTACTATCAAACATAAATACTTAATGATAATTAAGTATGATAGCTGTCTTGCTAGGTATAAGTAAGCACTAGGAGAAAGTTTTGTGATGTATGATGACTCTAAGTCCTGGATGTACTTAGAAAGTCATGCGGATAAAGCTTTAGTTGATTAGTTATATATTTTATGTAACTTCTCAAGCATCCCAAGGTTGGATGAGAACATCAACTATATTTCCAAGTTCCATGAGTACTCTTCTATTTAGAAGATTTCGAAAGTTTTAAAGAAGTTTCTTTGTGGTTTCAAGATTTGTATCTCATGATGAAACCTCGGTAAGTGAAATTTTGGAAGTGAGATATGAAATAGTCAAGCCTTCTATTTCATGAGAGATCATTCTCCTACCATGTTTAAGATGAATTTATTTTTGGGAAGGTAGATGTTCCAAGTAGAGGATCTTAATTGATTCATGAACTCTTCCCAAAATACACATAAATTCATATTATATGATAGGTCCAAGGAATGATGAAGGCAAAACCTCTTTAGGATATAAAAGTTTTGCCAAGATATAAAGGTACCAAGCTTTTATAAATTTTCATTTGATTTCATCTCAAGGGGTGATGGAAATCAAAGGTTAAACCTCAACATCAATTGATCCTTGACGTCAATAAAAGGATGTTAAGTTCTATAGTTGCATCTCTGGTAAATGATGCAACTAGCTAAGCAATTTTTAGGAAATAATATAAGTTCCTAAAAAACTTGAAGCAAGTGTGAACTTTTCATTTAGGAATAGAAAGTTCCTAGAAATGGATTTTCAATCCATGAACTTCGCCTAAACAAGTTATAAAGTTCAAAGTGTTCATAGTTGCATTACTATTGGATCAATCAATAGATGCTTGGACTTTAAAACATAAATTTGATTAGTGAAATATGTTTAAAGGACTCTAGTAACATCTGAAGATTGACCAATAATAATGAGTTTTGTATCAAACTCAAGAATAGAAGTCGATATCACATAAATGAAAGTTCAACTTAAACTTTCATACTGGCAAATGTGATATTTCGTCTCTAGTTTGATACTCAGGAAATAAATACAATTGAATCAGTAAATTTTTTTTGGATATTATTTGAAAGAAGTTCTTTCAAATGTTCTTTTTACAAACGATTCCAAGATGAATCATTAGATTGGAAAGCAAAAAATTCCAAGATGAATCATTTGCTTCAAATTATAGCCTAGTATTACTTGATAGGAATCAAAAAGTTCTTGAAAGAAAAATCTCCCCAGACGTGAGACTAGCATCTTTCAAGAAAAGTTATAGAGTAAGTAGTTCCCAGTAAATCCCTAACCACTAGAAGTGGTATTTCAAGTCCTATTTGTGATATAACCTAAAGGTATATCAAAGATTCTTAGCTTTGGAATCTGAAAAGCATTAGAAAATGCTTGGACTTAACTTGAGGGAAAGATCTCTAAAATCCTGCAGGTAAGCAAAGAAGCTTAAGATAGTTTAAGAGATCTTAAAGATAAAGACTAAGTCTTTTTATCGCAAGATCAACCAGACTTGATCAATCTTGGCCATGATTGTCCAAGTAATGTGCGATTAGAACTACTTTGTAGATTGCCCAAGTATTGGCAATAAAATTCCTTTTGGGAATTATTCACTCAAGTTCCATTTATTCGATGGAAAACTGTGAAAAAGAGTAAGTTGTTCCAAGTCTGAACAGAGTAAAGAAATTCCAAGAATGTAGTCTGCAACCGTGAAAATGGTAATTAAGTCTGTGGAAGGTAAAACATAAGTGTTTACCTATCATTAAAGGGATTTTGGTACAAATCCAGAAAGCATGAGCGGATGCTTAAGACTTAAGCAGTAAAGAGATTCCTAAATAAAGTCCCCGGGGAAGGTACCTAAAGCAACAGTAAAGAAAGGAATCTAAAGACAAGAAGTCAAAAGCTCTTGTCGCTACAAAATTGGTCAAGGGTAAACCAATTGAACTTGAATTCGAGAAAATTCAAGAACTTGGAATTCTGATTGATATTCTGTCAAAGAGGTTTTCAAGTTTCCAAGGCAAAGCACATGATTCTGAGGTGATCATGCCTTGACAGAGGTTTTCAAGTTTCCAAGGCAAAGCACATGATTCTGAGGTGATCATGCGAAGGAATCAAAACCTAGGAAAATCTAGTTAGAGGTAATGCCTGAAACTTCCAATTCTTGTAAAAGAATTGAAGAAATAAGGTACTCTATCAAGAGATGTTTAGACTTTAGGATAAAAATCACCCACACATTAATGTGAATATAAAATAGGGTGGTATGGGACACCAGATTTTATACTCAGATTGATGTAGGAAAGATGGAATGGGACATCGGACCGTGGGATGATGATTATCTTTTAGTCCTAGTTTGGATTTTGAAGTTAGGTTTCATCCTCAAGGGAATTAAGACTTCAAGGAAAAGTTTAATTCGTAAAGGATGAAAGTAGTATCTTACGATACTTCAAGGTAACTTCAAGATTAAGGAAACTGAAGATATGAAGTAAGTAACTTCCAAGATCTTCATAGAACACTTCAAGTTTAAGTGTTATTGATCAGAAATATTTGATAAATTTCTGAAAGAAGTTGGACTTTGATTTTGAGTTGATCTTTTCAACTAAAGATTTAATTGACTAAGTCAAGCATCAAGTTCCTAGTGTAACTTGATAAAATTCACTCTTTTAGACTCAAAGAAATGCACAAGAATTGCATTCACGATTAGGAGTCAAAAAGACTGAATGTGACATGAACTTAGTCTCAAGTGAAGCATTATTTGAAAACTAAACTCATCGATAGAACCTCAGTGGGTCGACACACTGATGTTGGTTACCACACTAGTATCTTGTGGTTGGATGATGTTTTTGATTTTCTTTGTATCTTTCTGAGAATACAGCTTATTTCTTTGAAAGATAAAGACAATGCTTCAATATCTTGTTGAAATAGATCTTTGAAAAGTAAAAAGTCCTGAGTCATCTAGTCTTTGACTCATAGCAAATTTTTTTATATTCAAAGTTTGAATTGGTTGTACAGAGTCTTAGTTATCTCTTTCCGCTTTCCAAATCTTTTGGAATTGACTCAGATATGGTATCTGATTCCTTTTGCAAAAGACCAGGGATAGCCGGTTACAATTAGATAACTAACTTGAACATCCTAGATAGATGTTATGTATAAGAACCTTTTCAATCTTCAAAAGATGATAAGTCTAAGTAGACTTATTCATTTGATTTTGCTTCAAGTTATAGCATAAAAGATTTCCTAGAGTCCAGTATACTCTAGAATAGAGAAGTTAGGAATTGCTCATCAGATTGACAATTCCCAAGAACTTTCAGTTAAAAGTCTTTGAGAAAAGTGTCCTAAGTTGGACAATTTTCATTTTGAATTTGAATTGGTGAAGTTAGTATGGTTGATTCCACCAGAATGGTAAACTTTCTCCTACAGTTTACATAGGATTTTTTCAACTCATTGGGACAGAGTAGTCCTCTAGTCGGGTGAAAAAAATCAAGTAACTGTTAGATAAAAGTAAACCATTGAACAGACATCTAAAGTTAGATGTATGGGACAACCACACTTCAAGTTCTCCAAAACAAATTCAAGTAAATCAAGAATTCTCAAAAGACTTGCGAGGGATAAGAATCCCACCTTCATTACTAAGCCCATGCACCAGTTATGCCTAGAAATGGACTAGTAATTTGAATCCACCTAGTTCACATGTTTGTGCCTAGATCGCACATCCAGAAACTGTGAATTAGCCAGGGATGTCATTAGATCCACCCTCATTATTCTTCACTAGTTTGTACTTTGTCCCGTTCATCAAAGTACAAAACCAGATAGTGTTTTGAATCATTTGGGCAAGGATGCCACCACAGAGATGAGACATGTTCTTCCAGTTCTAGAACATGACCATGTTCTTCCAGTTTTAGAACATGAGGCTCGGGGGTTGCCTACAGTTATATATATAGCTTTATTTTCGAGGACGAAAATCTTTCCCAAGGGGGGAAGAATGTAATAAAGTAAGTCTATGATCTAGGGATCCGATGGCTTCAGACAGATCTGAAATCGGATACCGTTTGGTCACTCGTCTGTAGGACCAAAGATCTCAAGAGTAGACTCAAGCATAAGTCATGTGCTCTCATATTCAAGTAATCCACTTAGCCTAGTGGTTAAGTTTCATGGTTGTGAAGGAGGAGGTCTTGGGTTCAACTCCCATGGGGAGCATGGGGAGAGAGTTTTGCCCAAAGAGCTCTAGAGCCTTCTAACTCAAGTTAACGTGAGTTAACTTGAGTCCAGTGGACTTAACTCAAGAGGTCAGTACAACAACCACTAGTGGACTCTAGTGGAAGGTACTAAAGTAGTGGTCGAGATCACTCCAGCCACTAATAGACTCTAGTGGTGGATATGAAAGGAGTGGAGGAGATTGCACATGCACTTGTGGACTCTAGTTACATTTGTGGTCCTCATTAGTTCAAGCAGCTATATATACAGACATAAGGTTGGGAGGAGAGTCATCTCTCTAGTATGTGGTGGTCGTAATCCTTGTTCTGTTGCATGAATCTTCATAGTCCACTCCCCACGCTAGGTTAATGTTCTCAAACTTGATCTATTGTCTTCTCTCTTGATTCCATGGATGCTTCCACAAATGAAACTCTTTATCCATAGCTTCTTCACTCTTTGGAGTTTAACATAATCAACAACTTTGATTCCCTTGATTGGGAAATTGACTGAATTTTTCTGCATAATACCAATAGCCCACTTCCAGTCTTAACTGAACTTGAAGTAAGCTTTCATCTTGTTCCAAATTTTCCAAAACCAAATCTAAGCCTTTGGGAGTAAACGGAAATAAAAATTAGAAATAGAATGTCATTGGGTTTGCATTGAAATCTTTTTATGGAACATGGGATGTTATACCCAATACGGCTAGCAAAACTCCCCTACTAATTTTTCTACTTCGATCTTCATTGTTTTATAAATCCGTATAGAACCACATTAGTCAGAGGTATATAGATACCCTCGGTTAATATATTTTGGTAGTGGTGTGTGTGAACACACTTAGGACTACTGGACACTTTTTTCCCTCTTTAGGAGTTTTTTTCCCTAGCTTGTATATACACCTATAACCCTAATGGGTTACTTATCTTTGTACATTCACTTGATAATACATTCAATATTATGTATTGTGCTCCAAGCTTCTTTTTTGTTCCTTGTGTTGTTTGCCTGCTTCCAAATACCACAAACTCCAACAATTGGTGTCAAACCACATCATCACTTCATCTAGGATGTCATCAAAACCCCTTTTATGAGAATCTTAGAATCACATAAAGATTGGTGAGCATAATCAACGCAATTCACAGTTCAAAAAGGCTTCATTTTGTTGCATCCAAATTTTCATCTAAGCTCCTTTTGGCCTCTGAACGCAATATCATAGCATCTATGTAGGAAATTCTATCCATTTCTACCAAACACACACACACACATACACACACACACACACACACACACACATATATATATATATATATATATATATATATATATATATATATATATATATATATATATATATATATATATATATATATATATATATATATATATATATATATATATATATATATATATATATATATATATATATATATATATATATATATATATATATATATATATATATATATATAGGTTTTGGCTCAACATACAAGTGCCTCAAAGTCTGCTGCAGGTTTAGTAGAACAGAGTTTGCTAATCTTGTGCAAAATGAAGAATGGATGTTCACTACTATATGTGGTTATGATCCATCTTCTCATGAGTAGTGCATGTCTGTAGTAGACTCAAATGTCTAGTAGTTTGATAGTGGGGAAACCAAACATATTACCTCCTAGCAGTTTTTTAACTTGACTTCAGCCTGCCCCTACAAGGAATATTGTCACATACACTATCAAATCCTCTTATCCTATAATGAGAGTTGGTAACATCATTCCAATTACTACAGATGGTATTTTCTTTACATTTTCATATGCTTTTAATGTGCAATGGATCAAGAAAAATCTATTGCGAGCTTTAGTATTAGCCAAGATTAGCTTGGTTGTCAAATTTCTTGATGACAAATATACAATTCATGATCTTTGAAATGTCAATGTAATTATTGCTTCTAGCATTTTATGTCTTGGGTTGTATAAAATCATAGATTATGAGAAATCTCTAAATGATTCAGCATGTGTAGTTCAGGCTATGTCAGATGCAAAGCTTTGGCATGCAGGCTTTGGTCATTTGAATTATGCTCTTTTGCTATGCCTACAAAAATCTAAAATGGTGTCCTCTCTATCCAAGCTTGAGGCACCTTGTAAACACGTTTATAAAGGCTATATTTTAGGCAAAATGTAGCAGTCCTCCTTCCCAAAAGATGGTTGAGTTGCAGCTGCCTAAAACTTGTAGCTTATTTACATTGATGTTTATGGTCCTTTCTAACCACCTTCTTTGGGACCTACCTTTACTTCGCAACCTTCATTGATAATTTTATAGGAACGCATGGATGTATCCATTAGAAAACAAAGTCAGAAGTGTTTATGTGCTTAATAGAGTTTTGGGTTGGGTGAACATTTGTTACCATGTAAAATGGGAAACCTCCATTTCGATAGAGGGGGAATATATGTTTTCTAATTTAATGCATTTTTAGCTCAACATAAGACAAAACATCATTGTACAGTGCCATATACACCTCAACAAAATCGAGTTGCTAGAAGAAAGAAAAGGTGACTCTTGGAGATGGCCATGTGTATGGTCAAACGTTAGGTTTTACCACATAACTTCTAACTTGATGTTGTTATGTGTGCAACATATGTACTGAACAGGTATCCCACTAAAGCATTGCAATCGATCACTCCATATGAGGCTTGGCATGGTGGCACACCATTTGTTACTGATTTGCATGTCTTTGGTTATCTAGCATATGCATTAGTGTGTGAACAACAGCATAGGAACTTTGGATGATAAAGTAGTCAAATGTATTTTCTTTGGGTAGAGCTATGAGAGCAAAGGCTATCGTCTATATCATCCATAGGCTAAACACATTTTGGTTGGTCGTGATGTTCTTTGGAAGATGCAATTCAGCCATTACTTTAATGTGTGAAGGAGACATGAGGTAGCTCGAGAGACGTGTATGAGACTTTGTTACCTCTTATTACAAGTGGATATTCAAGTGCTCGTCCAAATGAGGCAATTTCACAACCTTTAGAGGTTTTGCATGATGATGCAGATCATTCCATTTCTGATGCAGTTGTTGATGAGAGGGCTGATATAGAGGAGGAAAAAACAATGCCTAAATGGCTAGTGAAAAATTTATGAGATAGCAAATTAGATGCATCTCTCTCATATGGGACTTGTTTCGGTGCTCATACTGCTTCTTTTGCATTAGACTGCTATGCTATGGCTACCTCTAGTCTTTGTGATGAGAATGAGCATGTTTCTTTTGATGAAGCAAAAAATTAAGAAAATTGGATGGCACAATTCATCAAGCATATGGTCAATGAAGTTCTAGGTAATGACGAAGGAAGGGTTTGGTGGGAGTATAACGTGGAGTTCTAGCTATATGAAAGCAAAAGAACAACACAAGGAAGAATAAGAAGCTTCACTACAAGGAATACGGGCGTATAGCGACGGTTAAGGCGACAGAATTTTGTCACTATAAAATTGCAACATGCGTCGTAATTAGCGTCACACACGGACCGTCGATTAAACGACAAAGTGAACAATGTTTTTTGCGACTTGTGGTGCGACGGGGTGCGACGCTCCCATACAGCGTCGCTAACATGATGCATTTAAAAGCGTCGCATAAGCGACGCTATTTTACATCGCATAAGCGACGCTCTTTTACATCGCATAAGCGACGCTCTTTTACGTCGCGTAAGCGACGGCACTTTGCGGTCGCGTAAGCGACGCTAAAAAGTGTCGCTTATGTGATGACGAATAGCATCATTTACACGACAGTCTGTTGACAGAAAAAAATTAAAACGTTGGAGGCTCTTCGATCGGCATTTTCACGCATCCGATCGAAGAGCTCTCCAACGTTCACAATTGCGCTATGCTTACGAGCTGAAGCAAGTATATGCAAAATTGTTGTTTTGCCTAAGATCTCTTTTATTGTCTCCCTCTGTCTTTGTTTCTCTCTTTCTACATCTTTCTCTCTTTGAATTCTCTCTCTCTCTCTATTGCAGGTTATTCAAGAAGCTAACCAAGCAAAAAGTATGGATAACTATTGTAAGTACAATTTCTATTCTTTGTATATCATTTGGATTGTGTTATTTTCATTAGATAGCATCAAAAGCTATCAATTCGAGAATACAAAGAGTCTTCTAGAAATAGTTTTTGCTCAATAGCCCTCCACATGCTAGGAACTACCAGTTCCATATGAGCAATGGCCTCAATCCCATAGGCCAATTTAAAAGGTGTATAATGAGTAGTGACTTTATAAGTAGTTCGATATGACCACAACACACCACATAATAACTAGTCCTAAAACTCAAGATAATCAATAATAATTTTCTTTAACATGGTTAGAAAGGTCTTGTTTGTACTTTTGGCTAAGCCATTAGCTCTCTAATAATAAGGGGTACTAAATTTATGAGCAATATGGAAAGGCTATGTAAAGGCGTGAATCAAGTCATTGGTGAAGTGTGTGCCAGGATGAGATACAATTTTCAAAGGAAGACTGGACCACAAGAAGAGGTCATGAGCGAAACATTCCACAACCATCGAAGCGTTGGCAAACTTGACAACCTAGGCTTCAGCCCAACAAGTTGCATAGTTTCTAGAGGTAAGAATAAACTAATTCCTAGTAAGAACAATAGGGGGAGTGATGATATTGATGAAATCCAATCTCCATTTTTGAAAGGGTTCAAGAGGGAGGATGGGTTGAAGAGGAAAATTATGCTAAGGAAGGGGTTGGTGAGTATGTCGACAAGGAACATAGGCCTGCACATATGTATGGATATCACACTGCATCTCGGGCCATCAAAGTACACTCAACAAGATCTTTTTGCACATTAAATCCATGAAAAATAACCAAACATAGGAACTACATGTGCTAAGGCCAAGACCAAGGAAACTTCATGAGTGGGAACCTAGTTGAGCCAAGCTCTCAAAGGATCGAAGTAGTACAATCAACCTACAATAATATAAAATTGATGGGTATACAATGCCAACATTTGCCTAGCAAGAATGGAAAGAGAACATGGAGGAGAACGAGTGGTCTAAAAAGTCAAAAGAGTATCATAATAGGAGTCGGCCAAATCCCAATGAATGAAATAAATACTTGGGTGAATAGTGTGCATGGCTAAAGACGAATCATCCTTCCCAATCAGAGATTCACCCAAATCCAAACAGGAAAGGAAGTAAGCAATGCATGCAATGACCTCGATCAATGAATAACATCATAATCGAATTCTTGCAACAAGGGGACCCATCATGCGGCTCAGCTAACCAAGTTTTACTATCATACTAAATATGTTAAGGTGAAATGATCCACATGAAAAGTAAATTTGCTTCCAAGCAAATAATGTTGGAACTTTTTAATGGAATAAATGAGAGCATGAGACTCGCATTCGGTAATTGAATAGTTTCATTCCACCAAGGCAAGGCATCAGTTAGCATAGTATAATAGATGATACTATCTTCATGGAGTTGCATCAAAACACTCCCAATAACAATATCTAATGCATCAAGAAATACACAAAATGGTATCCCATTGAGGATCTTGGAGGATAGAAGCATGGAGGATAGGAGCTTGCATGAGTAAGTGATTTAGGTGAAGAAAGCTAGTGTTACACTCATTAGTCAATTAAAATTCATGACAAGGGACTATCTTCAACTATTTAAGTGGGACAGAGAGATGCGCAAGCCACCAAAGATGATGACTATGTCACTAGATTCTTCCTAAAACGCGAAAAACATCCTTTAGTGATTTTGATGGTGAGGCTTGAAGTATGGCTTGCACCTTATCTGGGTCAACTTGGTGCAATATGTCCAAGAGATTTACCACACATTACAACAAAGATGGATTTGGTAGGATTAAAACAAAGCCAATAGTATCTAGACTTTAGAAAACAAACATGAAGATGTTTTAAATGATCCACTTTGGCACTCAAAACTAAAAACTCATCGACAAACATCCTCATAAAACTTTTCAAATAAGGGGAGAAGATGTTCCACATATAGTGTTGGAAGGTGCTAGGGACATTACGGAGACCTGACCACATAATTTTACAAGCATGGACTCCCCAATTGGTAATGAAAGCAATTTTAGGAATGTCTGGC